>NGKG01000004.1:2500557-2528126 GCA_002162505.1 Myriosclerotinia scirpicola | reverse complement strand
GCCGCCGCTTTCAACATCTATAAGAATCGCGCTCCCCTCTCCTCGACTCCCTCCCTCCTCAATTCTCTTCGAACACCTCCTAGTTTGGTCATTCAGGCTCGCTGTGCGTCGTAAGCCCCTTCCCATATCGATCCACTTCCAATCTCCCCCTACATCGGCCTCGCCGCAGCTGAAAAACGACGACGGTATTATTTATCTCGAACCACAAATGTCGATTCCCACCTTGAACTCAATGCTCTTTTGGCTGTCATGATGACAATCAATCAACTTACTCGCATTTACTGATCAAGGGACGAAGGATACAGTACTTGGTCTTTCATTCTCACCGGCGCATTGTCGCGATCACCACAACAATCGCTTCAGTAACCCCAATCTTAGTACTCTTTTTCCTACCTTTAGGCCTAACTGCTTCCACTCTGATTTGGCTAATCGAAAAAATGCTTTATTAATAGCATGGGGATGCTTCTGTCTCACTGCAGGTAGGGATAGCGTATGCGCCGAGGGAAGGATCATGGTAAGTTTCTGTACGGTGAAATGATGATATCGCTGTCTACCTTGGACTTAGGCTGATTCGTGATGAGAACAGCCGATCCTTACTATAGATTGCGATCTCCTGAGTATTGACGACGAAACGCTGGTTCGAGGCCCGGGTCGCTCCATGGGGGGACAAATTGTATGACCTCCGGAACAAGTTCTATTCGGGGCGGTGATCATCTCAGAAGGATGGACCTCACGTGAGCTGGGAAGGATTATCAGCTCCATAACCTACTTCTGAAAGGATATTGTTTATACTGGCGCCAGAGTGGATATATGATCATCTGGGGCTGTGCAATCTCGGTTCTATAAGGGGATAGTTCAGTTTGCACATCAGGCAGCTAAGAAGGGGGCATTGGAAATATGCATGCTCTGTCACTGATGATCGAGAAATAATACAAGAAATAACGCCGAGATTGGTCAATTGTGAGTATGCAGAGTGGGGATGTACAAGATGGGTGTATTCTACAATGAGAATACAAGGTTAACGATGTTAGCCCGGCGACGTTAGGGCCATGTCTTGCGCGAGGGGAGGTGTGTTGGGATTGAGGTGTTTGCATGATGAGAGTGCGCGGAAGCTTGCAGAGGGCAGCTCTTCCAGCGACCAGAGTCAAGCTGCTACCGCGAATTCGACAAGTATTGATTTCTCAGAGTGGCAATCACGATTTTGATGGAACGAGCCAAAATACACACTGGGGCCCACGACGAAGTCTAAAGTTCCCCTCGATCATACACTCGATAGCGCTGGTGATAAGGGGGCTTGTCTCTACCTCTCTTGGCCCCTCACCACGCATTGCCCAATCGCAAAAACGCCTCACAATAGTGATGTACCTACTTCGTTGCTCAGCTGTGTTGCGAATCGTTTCAGCGTAAAGCAAAAGAATTCGGGCAAGCTTTCCGCATTACAATACGAGTGGTAGGCGGTGTATGCCTTGATTTGGACTGATTTATGATGAGACAGACTGATCGCTATCAAAGACCCTGCAGTCTATTGTGGGCTTCAAAACGGATGGTATGATGCTGCAAGCACTTGAACTGCATATTGGTAATTATAAGAGTCTTGGTAGGATATGGAAATAGATTAAGGGCGCGATATACTTGATCCTTCTGCCGGAATGTGGTTCGCGTGGAGCCACAGTCGTTTCTGCAGTAGAACTATCCACCGGTTATGATCCACATGTTGGAGAGCTAAGAGTCGCCGGCTGGGATGAGCGAGTGTGTGAGATAAGGAGCGCTGGCGGAAAGTTGTAGAGATTACGTTCTATTGGGTACCCTGCTTGTAGGAGAAACATATTTAAACTCTGTTTTCCCCATCCCTGCTTCCTTTTCTTTATTTCTCATCAGAGTATTCATCAGAGCAGTTCGATTTACTTGTACTACCTAGAGAGAGCAGAGAGCTTCCAAAATATTATCGATCACTTTTATATTTTCAAAATGACTTCTTTTGAACCTATTTATTATACATATGTGCCCACTGCTCCGCGTTCCAGGGAGGCAAACGCTCAAAAGCATAGCTTTCTCACTGAGGAGCAGCATATTGTACCAGATCGAAGATTATTTGACGATACTCAGAGATCAAATGATGGTAATGATTCAGGCTCAGAACTTCAAGGCATGTATGCCCAAACTAAGATCCCTAAATATTCTTTTTACCTACTGATAATGGTTGATGTTCTTCTATACAGAGAATAGCGACAAAGAAAACGTTGCTAATAATGATTACAATATCGATCTTCCCACATCGTCTGGCATATCACAAACGAGTACGAAAGGGAGCTCAAGCCTGGAGAACAAGATTTGGGAGGATAAGATAGCTTCGCCGAGAATATATGATGACGATTCTTCATCAATTGAGACAGTCCTTGACCCTCGTTTGTACCCGGGAGGTCTGATAGAAGGGTTACAAAATGGGTATGACATTCAAGGTATGCATACATGTACTCAATCACGATGATAAAATAATATCCTGACTGTGCATAGATACTCCGATGCTAGGAGACGATAAATCAAATCCGGATGAGCAAGAGAATTTCTCAATGGGTGGCTCCCATTCTCCTCCTGTGGACTACTCAATCGAGCCATCGCACCCTTTGACTATTCGCGATCAAGACCAGAGCGATTTCAGCTACAGTGATCCTGAAGAGCTTGAGCATGAATCTTCACCATACTTCCTTCGACAGCATGGTGACATAGCTGTAGGGTCGATAAAGGAGGGGGGAAATAATGAGCAGCAGGGAGGTAGAAAGCGGCGACATCTTTCCGAATCTGGTGTTGAGAGCGATGATGATGCGCGAACTGCAAAACATCAAAGAACTCGGTCACTTTCTATCAACAACGAGCAAGCCTCATCCCGACACAATATTGCAGAAGGTCATCTCTGGCCGCGTCGCATCGCCAGTCCATCCTCCACTGTCCCATCTACCATGATCGGGTCCTCCACATCGAACTTTGGTGAGCATTCACTAGCGCCCAGCGATGGCAACCATTGCTATTCACCACAATCCCCTATGGGTCTCGCATGTGCAGAGCTTGCAACCCCTACCGAGTATCGAGAATGGCCATTTCAAGGTTTTCTGAAACGCACTACAATTGGGAACGATACCACATATACTCTCGAATTCCAGTTGCAACATGTACCAGAGCATCTACACCTGCCTGTTATCACGGAAGCATTAGGGGCTGATACACTTGCGCAGACCCAGCGCTCTTGCAGTATTCTACATTCCGGGGCACGCCCATCAAGGCCTAAGGGGAAGCGCGTGCGGTGGGAGGCAGATGAGCACGAGACGATAGTGAGCATGAAGAAGGACGGTTGTTTCTGGGAGGAAATCCATGACGCCCTCCCGCATAGGACGCAAGCAGCGATTCAGGTGCAGTATTCAACAAAACTCAAGAGGTGATCACAATATGTTATGCTACTTCTCTTTATAGAAACAACTCTTTAATAACATTCCCTAGCTGAGGGAGGATTTTCGAATTGCGTGATGTGAATAAGTTCAGTGCCATCCTTTCCCATAGCCTAGGTATTCTTCTGCTCGCTCATTTCTTCTATTGCATTCTCAATTTCAATTTGATGCTCAGCTATCCAAGCTGGATTTATTTTCTGCTCAAAGAAATCATGCAACCTTCATTATCTGATCATTATATTATTTGATGCGAACTTCACGAAATTGGGTCATGAGTTCCAAAACTATGCCTCCTGTCATGACTGTTACGACGAGTGACATTACCTCCGAGTGACGAGCGTCACGTGGTCTTCTCAGCCACGTGATGGACCCTACATATTATGCACGACAAGTGTAGGTCCATCCAAAATCGAGGTCCAGGACCTTTGAAGGTCCTGAACGCTCCAGTATAGCATGAAGGTCTATATAAGGGATTAGGATTTCACTAATATGTAGAGCTTCGTGCTCAAGATCATTCTTTTAGTTACACTACAATACGATATAACGATATCACCCAATTGAGTTCCTGCTTGACCCTTAGTAGAAACCCTTACAGGCTTTCTATAGTCCTTAGATCACTTCCACGTGACCTAAGAGTTGTAGCGCCGTAACACACCAATTGTTCGTTGCTAGATATGTAGGTATACAACTGCGTCAAAAACGCTTCCAGATGTCCAACGAACTTTAAGATTTATCAGTAATAATATCTCTTCACTAAATTCCTCTTCTCATACCTCTTGGTTGTCAGTGGATTGTGTAAATCCATATTGAATGTTGGAACATAAACACATTTTGCTGATGGTTGAAAA
The DNA here is from genome assembly GCA_002162505.1 of Myriosclerotinia scirpicola. NCBI lineage: Eukaryota > Fungi > Ascomycota > Leotiomycetes > Helotiales > Sclerotiniaceae > Myriosclerotinia > Myriosclerotinia scirpicola. The sequence goes on along the minus strand of NGKG01000004.1, from coordinate 2,523,838 downwards.
GTAAAAGTTGAGGAAGCAGAAGTGTGAGAGAAGGAGTGCGAGACTAAGTTTCGTATGCTTTACTGCATTTGGGTATATGTCCGTATACGGTGGGCAACTCATTTTCGCAGGGGTGTTTCGCATTCTCACGTTCCCATGGGAAGCCATGATATCCAAATACAGCATAGCTTTCTTTTCATGCTAGGAAGTGAAGGAAGATTCTGAAGACCTCAACTCATTATGGGATAGTTGTTTCCCGGGATTGTCTACAGCAAGTAATATTGTTTTTTTTACACAAATTTTCATCTTCTCGAGAGAAGGGAATACGAAGGCTTCAACAATGAAGCAGATCGATAGATTTATAAAAAGAAGCTTGTGGAACGAGGCAACCAGTGTATGCTCATCTCATCTCACAGTACTACATCTTAATCTGCCTCACTTCATTCTTCACCGCATTCTTCTTTCTTTCCTGCTATTCATCATTGGATCCAGCTGGTTTGCGCCCTGAGCTCTTTCTGCTTTCAGCTGCATTCTTGCTATCCCAATATACGCAGAATGTATTGTTCTACCTCCCCCCTAGTCGTACCTGACGCCACATATCTACCCTCCTCACGTATACTACCTATCTACCCAATTCCAATAGCTTCTATGGGTAACATCGGCTATGCGCATTCTAGTACCAGCACAAGTTGTAGGCTTGTAGCAGTACTATAAAAATTAGTAATGACAACGAGAAAATGACTGTATGTAACTGAAAATCCTCCTTTTCTGCACAAAAGTAACTTATCCGATCCCCAGTACGGGTTTAACTTGTCAGAGATATCGCCTGGTATCTTTCGAGTCACAGGTGATTTGCAAGGTACTCAGGTTACTCTAGAGTGCATACAGGGTACCTTAGCCGGTGCTATGCTTCTGTATGAATACGATGGTCGCAAGGGTGTATTTTTGACATAGCTATGAAACTATATATCGAGAAAGTATACACCGCATACATTTCGAGCAGAATACTTTGTGCCAGACTTGAGACGGTCGGGGTATGAAGTGTGGATGGTTGGGGGCTTTCATTCACTAGTGATCCATGCCTCCATCTTGGAAATGAAATGGTCAGGAAGGTTGTATATCGCTAGATATCGACGATGCTACTTTGTCCTGTTTAAGTATCTCTGGAAGGATATTCGAGGGAGACTTGCTGGTTCAATTAGTTGCTGGACAGGGTATTAATGCCAAAGATACGTTTTGGGTGACAGAAACTTAAGGATGTACAGCATAGCTTTCATTGCCTCAATTGATATGTTGATACTTCAGGATAATGTAGATATCAGTCATCTTCTTGTATATTTAGTACTTCAGATACTATTGTGTAAGAGTTTATCTATCTATCATATATAAATATCAACTGTTTGCCATCGTATTTGATTTTACTTCTTAAACATCACTCAACTTATTGCCTATTATTCAATCTCAATCTTAATCAAACTTCAAAATGCCACCTGTAAAAGATTCTATTGACGAACTACGTTCCCGCTGCATGCAAAGATTTTTAACCACATCAAACTCCACGGAATGGAAAGAGTGGGTAGGTCGAGGTAGCAACTGGAATTCGAACGAGGGGGTTCAGAAGTTTATAGAGATTTTCAACAGCAGCGCATGTACATGCACATCTCGTATCAAGAATACAGTATGTATACTTCTTTTCCTCGGGGGTGAGATAAAGTTTTAATACGATAAACTATAGAACGGTGATGCAAAATGATCTTTCAATTGATCACAACAATCATTTCCAACTCAGGTATGCGTTCTACAACTCAGTATTGTAGTTTTGGCGAATCACTTACTTGTATTGCGAGGGATGATATCTAGGTAGTTGGATGGGATGGAAGAGATGTGGGGACAAATGGTTTATATGTATTGGGGATTCAATATTCAGCATCGAGACGAAGTATTTTTATGAGAGAGTAGGTATATGGATATGTTGATCTTTCAAAGTGTATGACGGGGCTAAGCTTTATTTCTAATTCTGATATGGTTATCGCCTCTTTATTTGCGACTTTCTGTTCTTATTTCAATGATGTTCTCGACATAGGTAGTGTGGAAGAGCTGGATTCACCCAGAACCTGGTGAAATGTCCCAAGAAACCTTGCTGATCTCTGTTTGAGCTGAATCCATCCTGTCAAGGAATTTCCAATCGCATTATCTTCTTGACAGGCCCTTGTATCATTAATGATGTCGACGTCCTATTGTGTCCCCTGAAATTCCATCTTGTCTATATACTTTGATATCCGGATCCACTTCGTCTTGATCGCAATTTTATAAATAGAGCGAGGTATAAGTTTGCCTTGGAGAATAAAATATTGCAAGTACCATCATGTGCGATTACAAAAAAGTTGTTTTTGAATGCAGACATGTTCGATATACTGTTTTGGCATGGTGTAAAAACTATGAGACAACTCACAAACGCTGCCAACCAACATTAATACAAAATTCCAGGTAAAGTTGTTTCAATTTTTTGATTTTCATGGCTTACACATGTAATAGTTCCAGCAAAAGTTGTGGCAGTTGTTGTCCCCCAGCTATACATCCGAGTTGGGTAAAACCAGATGGGAAAGGAGGTCTGACACTCTCGGATTTTTCGATGATAGTAATTCTGGTAAGTATTTCTTATATGATATTTCTATAAGGAAGTTCAATAAGTCTAATAGATATAATGTAGAGAAATGAAGCACAGCAGATTGTTTTTCGTAACCTCCAGATTTAGGAGCAACCATTAGCAAGGATCATGTTTAGTAGTTAGAATGGAAAATTAGAATCCGAAAAGTATCAATAGGGGGTTGGTATGGGAGTAAAGGGTCTAAGGTATTATTTGCACAGTGGTAGAGAAGAACTCTCAATGTACATCATACTAAATAACCTTGCTCTATATATATTCTCGCCGCATTATTTGGGATGTATACTAGATCCCTAACTTTTATAATTGAAGGCAATTGCAACGATACGAACCATATTACTTTGAGGATAAAGTGTTTATAAACTTCCATTATTCTGCATTCATTAATCACCTTAAGCATCTCCTCCTCAGACATCAAAAATGTCCCTCAACAATATTCTAGACAGTATATCAGCTTCAATCAACAATTCCGTCGGCTCAAGCAATTCTACAAATTTGGCCAATCAGTTATTCGAGTCTGCCATACCAGGCTACGGCCCACTTCATCATTTTATTCTCCAAAAGTTCAAATTTGATATCACGATTCTCCTCACTATTTCTGCTGGTTTTTGGGCAGCATGGAAGCTATATCAGAGTATTCATATATGGTTTCGTACCTTGGTTGAGAGATATCATACATCATTCATCCATATTCGCCAACACGATCCTCTGTACGTTCAGGTTCTGAAACAGATTACCAATCAACCAGAATTTCAAAATTGTAGATCGTTTATAGCAGAGACGAATCACCAAATAGTTTGGGATGCGGAAGGAGAAGGGGATGAACAGATAAATGAGAAAATTAAGAGCAAAGAAGTCAAAGGTAAAATTGATACTACAGTATTCTTGTACTTCTCAAATCAGTCTGCAAGGTCACCACCTCGATATACGCTAGATTACGGGGGTATTGTTTTTGGTATCAGGAAAAGCGTTTTGAGCTTCGACGTATTCGAGAAACAGTTGCCAACGAGCTTGGGGGTAAAACTACTAGTGAAAGCCTCGAGATTAGCTGCTTTGGAAAGTCCGCAAACCCTATTAAACGTTTTCTTCGAGAGTGTCAGCTATCTTATCTTTTGGGCACTGGAACAAACACTTCGGTTTGGCGTCCATCAGCACCGGACCAACGACGTCTAGGCGGCTGGAAATGTTGGATTCCAGCCACGAATCGGCCTAGTAGGCCTATCGATACAGTAGCACTGGATCCAGCAAAGAAAGGGGAAATACTGGCAGACATAAACGAATATCTGAAATCGGCAACACGTCTTTGGTATGCAAATCGCGGCATTCCATACAGACGAGGCTATCTGTTTCATGGACCGGCGGGAAACGGAAAAACCTCTCTTGCCTTTGCTCTTGCTGGTGTATTTGGTCTTAACATCTATGTTGTTAGCCTCATGTCTCCAGATATGACCGAGGAAGATCTCGAATTGGTTTTTAATGCCCTCCCTCCTCGTTGTATAGTCCTTCTCGAGGACATCGACTCTGCCGGGCTTACTCGTTGTGACCAAAAAGAGTATATAAGACGTCGATTCGTATGACTTAGAATCTACAAGTGAAGAACACTTGGAGATAGGAATATCTACGTATTATATACAAAAATAGGACTTCGGGTCAACATGTTGGATAATCTTTTTTTGAGTAATCGCTTTTTGGGATGCGGATTTCTGGGATTGTCCGATTAGTGTAGTCACGTATATTATAAGTAGGCCCAGCAAGCGGTCGAGGCTGCGTAAAACAGCGACAAAACACACGCTGAATGCAGCAGCTCAAACCGCCGTACTTAGACATAGTATAGTATCTAAACTTTAACATGCATAAAGCTACCGTACCTAACTAACCCTGCATACGCTATCTGCTCATCCACCCATACACCCATAAATACAAGAACCCCCAGACCCTCCAAACGAAAGTCATCATGACCGGGAAGGTCCAGCTTAACCTGACCCTCCCTATCCACTGTCTTAGTAGTCTTGGTTTTGGGGATTGTATCAAACAACTACTGGTTTTCAACTGGGAAACACAATGTTAGGAACAATTCATGATGCAATTGGAATTTGACGTGCCTATATCACCTAGTTCTTTCCATCTTTCAATGATCTGCTCGTTATCCAGGCTCGCTATAATTTGAACCGCGGTGGTTTGTTCGCTGGTAATATACTTTTCAATATTAGTTAGATCCGAGGTGATGTTTTTCCATCTGCCTAAAGTCTCGTCAATGTTTTATATAACGCTAAGTGTATATGTGTATCTAGTCAAATAACTTACCTTGTTCTGCTTGCATTTCCGTGATCGTCACTCCCATCTCATCACACACTGCTTGGGCATCAATGATCACTTGGTTTGCCAAATGCTTTCAGTTATAAAACCAAACATTAGTATGGTAGTAAGCTGTGCCCCTGGCCATTCATTCATCACTAATCCTCGTAGAGATAGTGATTTCGTTCCACTTTTCTGGTACTGGAGAACACATACTGTATATCCCATTGCAGATATAACCCATCTTACTGTCACCGCAGGATCTCTATCCTCGTCATCGAGACTCCATACCTCATCGCGATTAGGATCAGTTTCACGATCTAGATCCTTGATACACTGGGTAATACTTTGAATCCGCAGGTTGAGACTCGAGCTAATCTCCATCAGGGCTGTTACAAGGTCGGATGCTGTTTGTTCCATCTTGCTACTGAAATTGGAGCGCTCTTCGACAATGGCATGAAAGCTTTCGAGATCCTCGGCGCTGGGAGTGCTATCCGCTGCAATCTGCGCGCTCAGTTGGCCGAGGTAAGTCAGGACTGAATCTGCAGTTGATGATGTGAGTAGAGCTCAAGACTTGGCATTTACAAGCAGTTGCCAATAAACGAATAACTTCACATACTATATCTTAGGTGTGCTGTATTCGCATAGTTATGGAAGTAATCCTTTAGATTCCCATATAATGTGTAAACTTCTTGCTTGATATGGATAGGTAAGGTCAGTTCACTTAAATTAATAATGAGATATTAAAGTATGTATGCAAAGTGCGTAGGTGGATGGGACTCACCTTAATTCTCAGTCGCTGATCTGTGACCTATTTACACAATTAGCCTCAAGATCTCCATATCCCTTCGAAAAGTTCATCAATATCATATATAAATGATCTATGCGCAAGGGATTATCTTACTATCTTGTAATTACCAAGAAGAGTTGTAGCAGCCTCAGGTAGGGGCAGTTTCTGGTAGTCTGTACCAGGAGGGAAATATTGTGTACCGTCGTAGGCCATAACGTATTCGGAGAAGTTAGTGGGAACGTCATATCTGGGACTTTGGAATTTGGCCATAGTCGTAGTGTCTATTCTTTGACTCCAACAATGGTTGGAAGAGTCGACGAGGCCTACAGGCTGCAAGGTGATATCACTCATGATGGATATCTAAGAGTGGATATCTAAAAAGAGCAAATAGGGTGAAGAGTGCAGGTGGTTTGTAAGTTCGAGCAGTTATGGCAGATATATATATGGCTGTTTTTGAATTCAACACTCAAGTCAGTGTTTTAAGAACTGTACTACCGTCGATTTTATAGCATATGTTACTTCTACTACACTGTGATCTTTGCGCCCCCACTCATATCATCACTATCCGATCTCAAGATGAAGTCTTCGATCGTCGTCGGCGACTACTTAGGGTTTATTCCAAGTTTTGCCTATCAATTCAGAGTATGAATAGGAAGAATTCGCTCAATTCAGACAGCGCAATAGGGTAAAACACGTCGGGTCTTTTTCTTATCGCAAATCGTCATGAATTGAGGTTCACAGCATATATCACTATCACATATCAACATACAGAACACACCACTTTAAGCACGGTACAGTTGAACAACAGAAAGTTGTATCGTCTCAATATTATCGTGAGGCATTTATTTCGAATGATCTATTTCCAAGATATACTGTACAATCGGAATCTGCAAACTTACCAATTTAACACGGTGCAGTTGAACAGCAGAAAGGAAAGTTGTATCATCGCTATGTTACAGTAAATATTGTAACCTACCGTACAACCATGTAACAAGAGGACAGCAAGTGAAGAACTTAAATCGGCCTGCAAGTAAATGTGGAGATGAATCAAGAAGTATAACCACTGAGGAGATCGGGGAACATGAATGAAGCCTTGTACTTTATAAATTATGCTGTAATAATTTATCGGTTAATATGAGATAGGTAAGAATATTCCTAGGCAAGCGAACCCCCTTTGAAAAGGCGATTCGCCAGCAGATATACATTCATTCTCAAACACTCAAACTAATTCAACAAATCAAAACTTCAAACACAAGCCTTCGTATTTGAAATAGTTGATTCTTCAAATCTCACTTAATCATTATATCATATAGATTTACATTTACATTTAAGCATTCAGAAAATTATTATGAAAGTAACATCGTTAGCTAGCTAAGGTAATGAATAGGTGTAAAAATAATCTTCGGGATCTTATAGATGTCCCGCTGATTCCAATAGGAAAAATAATTGTGCAAATGCAATACGTCGGCTGAGTTCGACAAAAATTGGAAATGAAGTAAAGTACTTTAATTTCAATCACCATACATAAACCAAAAATGCCTTGATCAACCAAACAACTAGTGCTAACCTAGAAACCAAATTTTTTGTTTCATACATCCATGAAACATTTGTTCGATTCAGCGTTTATCTTCAAGCGCTATTCAGTGCTGCTGCGTATGAGTCAAGGGTCACTTGCTCGGGTGCAGTAATATACGCGATATTACAATACACATCCACTATATCAAGGGATGTATGGTCAGCGATGTAAATATGAATAGAAATGTGCATTGTTCAATACATACTCTTGTCGTGGAGTTCATTCCATGAGTCAAGGATACTCTGCTGCTCGATTCCCTGGGTTATGTCGTTTCCGGTCCCTGAATAGGTTTGTGTGCTCTCCTTCACAGCCTGGAGATCCCCAGCGATATTGCCCCATACGGAAACAAACCCATCAAGGGCCGTGACTGCGACGTCAATCTTAGCGATCAAGGACTTTAAGTCGGCCTAAACCATATGAATAAGGGAATTAGTGCTGCAAAATAACAAAAAAGGATGAACGGTGCAGGGTTGGGCAACTTTACGGATTACCCGGGGTAACCCGGGGTATTTTTCCGGGTATTTGATTGGATATCTACTCTGCCATTTTTCGTGGGATAGGGTAAATACTTTACAAAATATGGCTGGATACAGGTATATCCTGCAGGGTATACACGTGAGATACATATAAGATATATGTGAGATTTATGTAAGATTTATTCAATATACATAAGACATATAAAGCTACCTTAAGGGCACGTGCGGGTTTCGTTTAACAGTTAAGGTCGGGTTGGCCAACCGTAATTAACATTCTAACCTGCCAAAACTAGAACTTTTTTAAACCATAAACAAACCGTAAGTTATAAGTTGGAGATAGTTTTTGTTAGCAATTTCTATTGAATTTATATCTTTTCGATAACAAATACCATTAATTAATAGTTAAAAAACAATTAAGAAACAATAAATTGAAATTTATAATTAATAAACAGTAAAATAAGCAAAGTATACCAGAACCACAAAAAGCTCCCCCTCGTACCTACCTAGTATGCATTTATACTATATACTACAGTTTAATTGATTCAATTGATTCAAATTACCTAAATTAGGATTACTAAATAGATAACTAGTTAATAAAGTTCAAAATATATATTTCAATCTACAAATTCTACTATACATTTAAATCTACAATTGAGTTCTACAAAAATATATACTACCATTAAACTAAAACTACAGCGTACTATAATGTACAATTGCATTGAATTATTTTGATTTATATCCTCATTTTTGAAGGTTTACAACTAAAACTTAAACCTATACTAGAATAGCTAAATTACTGTAAGTATTATTAGTAGTAATTCTAAACCTAACTGTAACCTTTTATTTACTAATAACCAACAGTTTTATCAGATTTTAACTGAAAATTGAAGGTTAAAAGCTATTTCTGTAAATTAACGGTTGATTTGCGGTTAAACACAACCGTATTGTGCCCCTAAGGTATACGATTATATAATGTAGAGCGATTATGTAATATATCAAGGATTATATAATATGATTATATAAGATGATTATATAAAAAAGTTCAAAATCAGTTGGGAATAGCTTCAACTTTGGACGACTATATTGGACGATCATATGATAAATTATTTCGGATATTTTGGGTATCTGCGGATTTTGACGATTTTATAGGATATCTACCTTGCTTTTTTTTGTAGGATAGGATAAATACTCTATAGCCTTCAAAAACCCGGATAGGGTCCGGGTGCCCAAGCCTGGAACGGTGTGATGTGAATGATATACTGTTAATGAAAACTGAAAGTTTCTCACCTGGATAAGACCTAAATCAGCGATCAAGGTTTTGTCGGCTGCTATTTTGTCGTTATCGTCCTCGATAAGTTCTTTGACCGCGTCGATTGTGGCTTTCATCTTCGCAGCTCTTGCTCCATATACACCCATGATAGCTCCAGCTATAAGGGTCCCAATTGGGTAGCTGTGTGGTTGAATTAGAGAATGGTTTACATAAACATAAACTTCCTGTTAAATTAACATAACTCACCACCAGACATATGTAATCGCCGTTGCGGCAATGATGATATCTAATATTATTAGTTACTCTTCGTATTTGGGTTGTAGGTATCAAGAGAAGAAAGGCAATGCATATATATATACCTTCTTTATATGCATCTTGATCAGCGCTTAGATCGGCCTTATCTGATATGAGCTTTGCCTGGTTCTGCGTCAAATCCCCATTATCCCCAGTGATCGCGGTAGTAATCAACGTGTTTTGATTATCGAGAGCAGTTTGGTCCTCCCTGCACTGTTGTTGAAAAGTCATCAAATCCTGTTTCGCCTTTGCAGCTTTACCCTGTAGCGTAGTTATGGCGTCGACCTCCGTATCCACGAGCTGCTTCACCGCATCTCGGTAATTGGTAATATTAGCCTGGTCTTGTTGAGCCGTAGGCTTTTGCAACTCGTCATATAACAGGTTTCCGTATTTGATGATGTTGCCATAGAACGACCCAGCTGCTGTGCCGCCTGCCGTGTGAGCATAATCTTTCACGTCATGGCTCAGGTCTACAATGTTTCCGTAGACGTTATCCTTGAAGTTCTGGCAGTGGGATTGGCACTACGAGAAGTCAGAAATTGGTCGCACTACTTGTCGACTTTGAGAATTGATTGTATACTTACCGGTTTATAGACAGCTAGTAGGGGTTCGATGTATTTACTGAGGGTGCTGTAGTGGTCTGAAGTGATACCTGTACGAGTCATATAATCATCTTTGTTCGTGGCAAGGAGCACTCCAGTCCACTATATATAGATATCAACATTGATGTTTTCAACGGTTGGAAAGAGGAACTCCAGGAATTGCGGGTGGACTTACAACATAATTGAGAAGACCCACAACTATGGAATTATCCAAGATATATTTGCCATCTGAGTCCACGAAACCATCTGGTTTAAGCGTAATGGGTTTGGTAGAAGTACTCATGATGATCAAGGTTGAAACTTGTATAAGATATTCGATTAGGTATTTTATGTTATGAATTGAAGAAGGCAGAGCTACTGAAGGTTGACGGCAAAACAATATATCTACAAATATGAGAGTAGGTAGTCAAAGATAATGTAGTTTTTATTGATTTACTGATTGATTAATTGTATCCCTATGGACCCGAGCACCACCTAGTGATGAGAGGCAGCAACACAGTGGTGAAGAGGATAGGGCAAGAATATTGGCAGTCTCTGATACGATTTTCGTTGTGTTCCAACAAATAAGTGTACAACAAACTTTAAGCAGTACAGGTGAGGGGAAGTTGCAATTATTCCACGATGATCTGTTACATTAGGCCTCATCTGATTTACAATTGACGATAGATGGGTCACAAAGTGGTAGAAGAGATAAGACAAGAATATTGGCAGTCTATAATACGATTTTCGTCATGTTTCGTTAAGTGTACAGGAGAGGGAAAGTTGCACCTATCCTATTATCTGTTACATTAGGCCTTATTTTATTTACAATCGAAAATAGATAGGCTACAGAGTGGTAAAGGGGATAGGACAAGATTGCTGGCAGTCTTTGATACGGCTTGTATTGTGTTTCATTAATAGGCCTTATCTGATTTAAAATCGAGTATGGATAGGTCACAAAACGGTAAAGGGGATAGGAAAAAGTGCTGGTAGTCTATGATAGGGTTTTCATTGTGTTCGGTTAAGTTACAGTAAAGATAAATTACAGATGTGGGGAAGCTGTACCTCCTCCACGCTGATTCGTTCCATTAGACTGACATTTTACGTATCATTGAGCAATGAGCATGAGCTGGGAAATTGTGCTAGCTAAAATGCTGTGCATAGTTGAGCGAGCATTGAGGTATTGCATTGTGAAACTGCTGCCTAATGTATTACTGCATCTCCTATCGGTGCTACATGATAGTTGACTGCTGTTCAGTGTTCATCCTATTCGAAAATCAGCTATCTATCAATATATTATACATATATGTTATAATCGATTCGGAACAAGCCATTCCGATTAAGCCGGTTCTAAGACTAATGCAAGGGAACAAACATACCGACGTTTTTAAACCGCTGGCACCTCTGAGGTGGCATTGCTGGAGTACCGGCATGTAGTCGTGGACTAATAGAACTGCGATAACTCTTCGCCCAGTAACAATTCGGCCGACGAAGAAAAGGAGTAACCGAAGCTGAGTAGTTTACTAGCACAGATTCTCCTCTAGCAGAGCAGATATAAACAGAATCTCTTATGTGTTGTAAAACTCAATCATTATATTTTCTCTATCAACAAATTGTTTGTTAGTTAGTTAGATATGAGTTCCAACAATACAATCCCAAATACCCCTAATGGCTGGTTACAATATTCGACATCTCATTCCCTATCGACTTTACCTCAAAGGTCAAACATAATAGCTCAACATAGCAAAGTGAGTTTTCCATGATTCATACGTAGTCGGTAGATAGACACTGTTATCACTAACAAGCTAAAGTATGTCGTCCGAGATATTTATGTTGATGTACCAACTGCTATCCTTGCATCTACCTCTCAAGTCACTCAGATATTTGCTGATGTGATAGCCTTTCCTACGCCAGAAATCACCATCTCAATTCCAAAAAATGGGGTAATCTACCTCATCTCCCGAGTTGTAACAGCAAGCGGACCCTTCACTATCACCCTCAATCCCACCAGCACCAACGAATCAGCCTTTACAATCTATGCATCTACATTCGACCAACCAATATCCTACAAGCTAAATTCAAGCTCCACGACCTCCGCAATCCCACTCGATCTATCCACAGCCTCTGGAAATATCGGTGCACAGATCGACATGAAAAATGGGGAAGCAACCCTAACCTACCTAACCAAATACGATGATTTGTCTGTAACCGATACCGAGTTTACCAAATGTTTAGTTACTCAACTTCGAATCGCGTCTATTTTTTTTTGGACTCAATCCAGTCTTTCATTAGATTTAACATCCCACGTAGCCCGGGCGACAGCTACCTCAGCGACAGGTGTGCTTCTTAATTTGCAAGCTCATGCGTTGGGTCAACAGATCTCGTCGTCGGTTCTCACAGGACCGAATATGAACTATGTGCCCGTTTTGACATTGAGTACGTATAAGCTAGTTCTGGATGATGTCATCGCGACGGCTTCCGCGTTTGAAACACAATATAACCGATTTGCGGATCGAGCAGCTGCTATTTCAGACCAAAAAATCGCATGGAAAGCGATGCTAGATCAAGATGAGAGTAATATTATCTTGCAACAAACTCTTGTTACCAATTCGCTAGCAAGATGGAATAACGCAACAGATATATTGAACAGTGCCGAAGCTACAATGAGATCTCATCAATTAGATATTCGGGATAAAGAGTCGGACTTTAATCTGGGGATTCAAGAATGGAAGAGAGAGCAAACTATTGATACAATTGTTGACGTATTTCAAGCCGTATTTGGTGAGTGCTTAGAGCCTGGAATGATGAGTGATCCAGAGCGTGCATTCACTGACACCTCTATTTTGACTAGGATTCGCAACCGCAATCGGTGAGATAGCGATCGGCGATCCTGAAGCAGCAGCCGCTGCACCAGCCGCTGCCGAATCGGCCATAAAGGTTGTTAGCGAAGCCGGAAGCGTTGCAAACTTATTCCTCAAGCCCGAGACTATCGAAGGCATCAAGGGCGGCACTGAAGCCATTTTGAAACTATATGAAAGAACTAGTGCCGCGGTGAACGATGTGGCGGCTGTTGATTTGAACTCCGCGGGAGGTGACGTCTCAGGCGAAGACCAGAGTAATGCTGATTTAGCTGCTATTGTTAGTATCGCTGCTTGGGATGAATGGATGATACAAAGTGATGAGCAGATGGCGTATGCGGTTGAGCAGAAGATTGAGGGGGCGGGTGCGTATCAGGCGGAGTTAAGACGACATGCCATCGACGGAAAGCTTCTAGTTCAGGCAAGAGCACAGAGTGTTAAGCTCGGTAAGTAGTCCTTCAAATTTGATTGATCTCTTTGTAACCGTGATTACTAATTCTATTGCGTGAAGGCCAGGAGTACGTCCAGCTCTGGCTTCAATTGCAAGCAACAAAAAGCAATGCAGCACGCCTGCAACAGCTCTATGATACCTACGAAGGAGAACAAGATGCAGCTCTTGAAGCACAAGGTTATTTTTATGATCGAGTATCCATGCTTCGTACTAATATCATGATTTATATGAGGGATGCTATATGGGCATATAAATACTACACGTTGAGGGATAGTACAATTGTTCTTGATCCATTAAAAACTATTGTTGAATATCAGGAGGACTCGGAGATGATTGTACAGGAAGTCACTACGTGCAAGGAAAACTACTCGAGTGATTTTACACGTGAGTCCGTCTAAATACCCCCACCTTCAACTTGGATGCCCAGAACTTACTCTCTCTATCTTCGTTATGTCTAGCTTTCATTCCTACTATTCAAACCATCGATGTAAGTACACGGCATGATAGGCTTGCAATTAAACCACACCCACTGATCCATTCATTCATTATTTACCTCTAGCTCCCACTCAACTATCGAACCAGCGTTGTAACCGCGCTACAATCCTCCTCCAATTCCGTCACTATAACGCTCTCGCCTTCCACTTTCACTTCAAGTTCCACTTCCGCAGCAGATACAAGTTCCAGTCTTCCACCCATAGCCGGCCCATTCATTAATGGATCCCGCTTCCGAGTCTTCGGCATGCGGGCCTTTCTTCTCGGCGCAACCCCCAAGCCCTCAGCCTTCTCCTCAAGTACCTCTCGTGCTACCATTCGCCTACAAATCTGCACCTCGGGAATTTATACCGATATTCAGGATGGCATCATATATGGATTCACGATCAAACCGCTCAGTCGACCATTTGAATATACGGTTGCAAAGGATGGGACGGTGGACTTGCCTCCTGTCAAGGATAGCATTATCAAAAGTTCGGATTATGTGGATCCCACTGCGTTTGCACAGTGGACTGTGAAGATTATGAATCCGGGAGATTTGGATCTAAGTGGGCTAACGGGACTGAAATTGTACTGGGAGGGAAATGCGAGGTTTAATTAGAAGGTTACTAATGCTTCCAAACTCCGGAAACCTGAAATAAAAACTTTTATTTTTATTATATAAGTTGGGTACCCCACTTTCAGACCACCCCTCTTTTGGACCTCCCAAATATATATATATATATATATATATAAATTTTAAACTTTAATAACTTAATCACTATTCAACTTCAATACAATCCCCTGTAGTATCAGTTTCATAAATACTTTTAAAATCTTTTATATCAATTTCCCGATTATTAGTTCTAATTTGAACTTGATATATAGCTTCTATCTTTGCAAACCTCGAATTTGGATTAATTTTTATCATTCTTCTTTTTTTAGGTATAATTTCTTCTAATTTTTGCTTTAATTGCTTTATTCGTTTCTTAAACTGTACAAATTCATAGTCCTTATTATTAGTATTAAATCCTTTGAGGGGAGGTAGTTATAGGTTATATGAATTTGATGGAAGGGATAATAGTGTCATAATGCGTTTACTCTCTTTCTTAAATTTGGTACACTCCGAGTTACTAGGTGTCTGCTGATGAGATAGGACGGGTCTAACAAATCTACCTCGAGAGTAATATGTGATTTTGAATGCAATCTGGATTGTTCGATGATGTATACGCGTGAGAACTGTCCATGCCATGTTAGTCTGTACCCCGAGGACCTCATACCTCGAGGAACCCGTGATTTTTCCGCTAGCCTTCCGATTGGACCACCGGTCGACAATAAAGCCGCGCCGACGTAAAGCGCGAATCTTAAAACAACATCCCCCTTTCAATGAACTTCCATTTTGGAACCGAAGATATACATCGCTAGCGATAGCGGAAAGCCACGTTCTTGTGCTTTGGGTGGTGGATGGAGGATGGAATAAGGTTGATTGTTCCTTGGGTCTTGAATGAATACTTGGCGCGCCAACCCAAACGGGCAGGTCCTCAACGTTATCGCTTTCTCAACTTCCTAGATACCGGGCTTGGTATTCTAGATTTTGAGTGGCAGATACGTACGAGTTTCTTTCGCGCATGATTAATTATTGAACTTCCCTACTTCCTGAGTGCCGGGCTTGGTATTCCGGCATTGGGATTGCGAAGGCTGGAGTTCTTTTTGTTATCTGGAGTTGGTGTGCACCGTGTGTCGTTTATCTTTTAACTTTTTCAATCGCTGGGTTTCCTATTTCGGGATATATTCTTCAGGTACGGGAGGAGCTTCTGAAAAGAGAAGGTAACTTTTGGGAATGTATGTACAGCCAAGATGGCCAAGCTTGCCTAACGGTTCGCAATCGTGCAGTCCTTTCTTTCACATACCTATTCGCGAATAGGTGAATATGTAGCGCGGTATGTAAGGGGATATCGAAATGCTAAACTACTGCATGGATTTATATATATATTTGAGCTTGATGAACGACTTCTAGAGCTTCGGGTCACTTCATCGCTCCTCAACCATCACCATGAAATTCTCTTCTCTGTACTTCATTGCGAGTCTTGCCCCGATTTTATCACAAGCATGTCTCCTCCCAGAAGAACGTGAAGGAAAGCCACGAATTGTACATCGTCAGACTAGTAACGGTGTCGCTATCGGAACTGGTGATCGTTACAGCTCTGGTACCATTGCGCCACGCGGTGTAGGATCTCAAACCACGACCATAACCACGCTCTTGAATGTCAACGAGATCGCAAGTGGTATCAAAGGTCTGGCAAGCGTGTACGGTATTACCACTTTCAATACACCATATAAGACTTATAATGGTGCTTCTATCACGGGTGGCAGGATTGGAGGTAATGGAACATGTAACGATGCAGTTCGCGTGTATCTGAATGCAGCCATTCATGCGAGAGAGCGAGGTGCTTCTGATGGCTTGTTGTTCTTCATTGGAGATCTCTTGTATGCAAAGAAGAATGGTGTTGGCTTGAAATATGGGTCGAAGTCTTACACCAATGCTCAAGTGGTGACAGCATTGTCGACTGGAATTGTCTTCGTCCCTCTCAGCAACCCTGATGGTGTGGCTTATGATCAGTCTACTAATAGCTGCTGGCGTAAGAATCGAAACCCGAAGTCGGGAACTGGGTCATCTGCTGGTGTGGATTTGAATCGCAATTTTGACTTTTTGTGGGATTTGTCGAAGTTTGCTTCGAGCGTTCGATCGGAGGTTGCATCTTCCAGCCCTTCATCCGAAGTATTCCACGGTATGCTTTTCCCCATCTCCAATGTTTCTCTAAACGCGGTCCAACTAATTTCATCTTCAAGGCACCGCCGCCTTCTCCGAGCCTGAAACCCAAAGCATTAAATGGGTAATGGACACCTACTCCAAAGTCCGATGGTTCGTTGATCTCCACTCCTACGCCGGCGACGTCCTCTACTCCTGGGGAAGCGACACCAACCAAGGATCCTACCCCACCATGAATTTCCTCAACTCAGCCTACAACTCCGTCCGCGGCATCCTCACCGATACTCCCGGATCCGGTTCAGGTTACGGCGAATACACACCCACGGCCGAAAACACGGCCAACATAGCCGCCGCCACCAAAATCGGTGCTGGGATGAGTGCGGCCGCTGGTCGCAAATATAGTGTTCTCCCTGCTGCGGATCTATATCCTACTAGCGGTGCTAGTGATGATTACTCGTATTCTAGACATTTTGCGGATACGACGAAGAATCTCATTCATGGATATACGATTGAATTTGGGTTTGGGAATTCGGCGGCTTCGTGTCCATTTTATCCGACGCAGTCGCAGCATAATTCTAATTTGCAGGAGATTGGGGCGGGGTATATGGAGTTACTTTTGGCGGCTGTTAGTTTGGGGTTGGGAGATGCGACGACTTGTTAGGGGGTAAGGGAAAATGATGATGGTGATGGTGATGGTTGATGACTGATGATTGATGTTGCAAGGCGGCGTGCGTATTTTTCAGTCTAAGTGCAGAAATGATTTATGGAACACTGCTGAAGGTAGCCAATTGAAATATAAATATAACTAGTTTGATCGCTGGATTAGCTTCACATTCATTCGTTGTTACTCATTACCTCCGGTGAGACTACTCTTGTGGAGCTGAACCTCATGCCAAGTCTTTTGCAAACAATCCCAAGCCTTGAGTCTGAAAGCAATCAGCAGTGTTCAAGATGAATAAGTTCAGCCAGCATCAGCCTGCTCCTTTATTTAGCTGACAACTACGTGTTTACTCGTTGGGCTCACTATGAAATTATAGGCGCAGTAGTATACTGTATAGTATTCAGTGAGAAGCACAGTGTTCGAGTAATTGTAACTTAGACTCAGTACATGGTGTCTACAATTACTAAAGTGTCTAGATTGTACTTTGATAATCAAAAATTGTTCATTCGCTTAGTGTGTCCAAAATTTGCCAGTTGGTAACCCAATAGCACAGTTCTGAAGTGTAATCATGTGTAGATGAGTTTGTGGGAGATGGTGCGATGCTAGGGAGTTGGGTAGGGGATAGATGGAAGATATATCTAAGACTAGGTAGGTACTCTAGTATTGGAAAGATTTTGGGAGGGAGACTTGTGTTACGTTGGGGTGGAAGTACACGTAGCTTGGGTGTATTGTGGGGTTTATATGGAAAGTAGGTATGAATGGTGCTGGAAAGTATGAGATAGAGTGGATATTTGTAGGCTTTAAGATTAGTCGGTTGGTACAAAGACATTATCTTGGCCATTAATGAATTGCATTCATACTACCCAGCGGTCTGAGTAATATACCCAGAAGTTCAGGGGGTATTGTGGAAGGTGGATTGAAAAAAATTTTAACTTTAAAGTGACGCAAGACGTTATGTCATTTGAAGAGTTCAAATTCCGAACTCGTATTGCTTTCAACGTCATCCATCGCTGGAGAAGTTATCTGATGGGAAATTCTTCTGCCTTCTAAGGCGAAAGAAGAAGGGGAGAAAGAAAGGAACGTAAGTTGTAAAAACAACTTTGAGAAAGATTTTTGAAGGCTCAGGAAAATTGACACCCTGCGCAAAAATAATGCAAGATTTGGGGATGATGGAAGAATTGAAGATCGAACGAGGTTTCTTTTTTAAGATAACGCGATTTTTGTTTTAGTGTATATGATACGGCGAATCGTCAGGGCCGCTTTGGAAGTTTCTGGGGATATTAATGAGTCATGACGGATTAGAAATGTGAGGTTGGCGTTGAAGAATGGATATGTTAGGGATTGGGGAGGGTGCATGGTCTTTGATGGGGGGGTTGAGAAGGAGTTTAGGATGGGGTTTGAGTCACAGCTTTCTGAAGAGGGGGAGGAGAATGGGAAAGGGGAAGATATGAAGGAAAGAGAGGGTGGAGAGGGTGGAGAGAAAGAGGAGGAGATTGCACAAATCATCGATACTCCAATACATCAAAATTGAAATACCTACTCAATCTTTGCCAAGCATCATATATCGCAAGGCCTACTTGAGTACCCTTGAAGGGAATCTTGGAAATGGGGATCCTCGTGACTGAAATTATAAAGTCTTGTCACTACTACCCCTTAGAGCTCTCTTCAAGTACTTTTCGCTTGTAGTGTCTAAGTAATTAATTGTATTCCATATACACTCATGAGTCATTTGTTCACATATACATATCATATGTAAAGATAATGCGAGGTTGGTCGGATACTACTAGTGTAGATGAAGATCATTGTAATGTAGACTCGGAGAAAGCTTAGAGAGAAGCTAGGCATTCATCGAACTTACTCGCGATTTGCGAAATCCGTATAGTTTGGGGAAAGTAAATCATCACGTGGAGATACACTATTGCCGTTTGCTGTGTACTAAATTATAGCTCCGGTATTTGATATTAGATTAGTGTGATTTATGAAATGTGACGTAAAAATTCGGGTTTGCATCGGTTGGTAATAGTTGGTATCGTGTAGTATTGGTGTTAGGTGGAAGCTAGATGGCTTAGGGTGAAGCGCCGTTGGCCTCGATTATTGAGCTAGGGGCTACTAAGGGTAAGACTAAGTGTTGGTATAAACTTGGTGGTTTTGGTTGTAAAGTGTAAGTACTTAAATCTATGCTTATAAAAATCGTTATATTCCTAAGTGTATTGAAAGCAAGCTCTATGCCTGAAACTATAGTACGAGGTACGAGTAGTATAGTGAAGGGTTTTTAGTTACGGTTTACAACACTCAAAAACATTTTAATTTTATTCAAAATATATGATATTTGGATTTATAATTTTATATATTTTTTATGTAATTATGTAGCTAATAGAGTAGCGAATAATGTAACTATATTAGCTTTATAGTAAGTTTGAAATCTTGTAAATAAATATAATATATTTTTAAATAACTTTACTTTTCGTTTTTTTCTTTTATTATTATTATTATTAAAATTATTAATAATAAATATTATTTGCTTTTTACTATAAATATTCGAAAGTAAATACTTTAACAAATTACTTTTTTAAATTAGTTTTATATCTTCAATTAATTAAATAATTTTATTATATAAAACTTTTCTTTTAAATTATTGTATTATTAATAAATATTTATATTAAAAAGTATATATTTTTCTTTAAATTTAAATATAAAATTTTACAATATTCAATTAGAATTTGCTTTAGTTAAAAAAATTATTTAAATATATAAATTATATTTTTAATATTGGTATTTTAAATATTTAATTCGATTAACTTTATTATATTATTTATAAAATACAATTAATTTTTTTAAAACTTTTTATATAAAATAATTATTTTTAGTATAAAAGAAATTATAATATATATCAAATTATTGCTTTTCTAAAATATTATTAATTAAATCTAATATTAATTGAAAGTTTTTTTTGTTTATTAAATTAAACAATCTTTTATATAATTTATTATATAACTTATCTATTTTTTTAATATTTTTAATAATATACTTTAAAATGATTATATTAAAAAATTTATTCTTTATTTTATTATAATCGTTACAGAAATAGGATTTATTATTTGTTTTATAATTGATTTATATATCTAATTTTTATATTATTATAAAATTCTTTTTATAATTTTTTATAAATATATTTAATATATGGATTTGGTTGTATTCGATATAAAAAAGTATAAAATCTAATATTTGAAAATCTTGTATTTTATTTAAATATATTTGAAAATAATCTTAAAAAATAATAACATTTTTTTAAATATTTTATTATAATTATATATACTTTTTATTTTCTAACAAATCTTTAAAATAATATTTGTTTTTAAAAGTATAATAAAAAGCATCTTTTTTAAACTTTACAATATTAAATATAAAAGTTTTATTCAAAAAAAAGCTTATCAAAGTAAAAAAAATTATAATTTGATTTAGTTATTATTCAAATATTTATAACGTTTTTTTACAATTATATTTTAATTCTAAAAGTTCTATATTTTTTAAAATATTTTCTAAAATTAATAAAAACTTTTTTATATTGTTTTTGTTAATAATAATAAAAATGTAAGTTTTTGTAAAAAAGGATTTGTTTTTATATCGAATAATATCTATATAAAAAAAAATCAATATTTGTTTTACTTATTAGAAAAATAATAAAAATTAAATATTTACAAATAAAAATTTTTAATTAAAAATAGATTATTTTAAATACATTAAACAAAAAGTTTTTGTTAAATTTAGAATTTATTTATTATACTTTTTTTTACAATATATAGCTTTTTTACTTTATTAATAAACAATCATTATTTTATTCTTCAATTTTATTTAATAATATTGATTAAAAATAATCGATTGTTTTATTATTAATTGTTTTATTACTAATATAAAATATAACAAAATAAAAATTAATCTTTGTTTAAATTAAAAATGATTTAACAATATTAAAACAAATCTTAATATTATTTTCAAAATTGTAAATATATTTAAACTTTTTTAAATATATAATTTCTTTTACAAATTAAATATCTTCAAATTTTATTTTATTTAAAAATACAAAAGTATAACAATCGATTGCTTTATCTATTAAATTCCTATTATCCTATATAATAAAAAAAAAGTTTATTTGTTTTTAAATTGAAAATAATAATTTATCAAAAAAGTAAATAAAAGTTAAATAATATTTTTGAAAATAGTTATTAAAGTTTTATTCAAATAAAGTTTAAATATAATATATTTATTTTATTAAGAAAAAGAATAGATTTTTTTATTTAAAAAACGAAGTTAAATCTTTATAAATATATACATATATTAAATAATCAAAATAAACAATTCTATATATATATAAAACAAATATTAAAAGCTAGCTATATTAAGATATCAAATATTTTGAGATATTAATATATTAATAAATAAGTTTATATATTAAATTATTAAATTATTAAACTGTTAACTATTTGGTTATATTAATATATTAATTATATTAGATTATTATAAAATTATTATAAATAAAAAGTAATTAATTACTAAATAAATTGGAATTGAAAAGAAGCTTTCTTTATTCAACTATATTATAAACCTATTTATATTAAATTTAATATAAACATTATATTTAAATTAAATAAATATTTAAAAAAAAGAAAAAAAGAATAAAAAAAGAAAAAGAGAAAGATGGAGAAATAAAAAAATAAAAAAATAAGTTCTTATATTATTTATAATATTTATAAATATATCCTAAAACTATTTTTAACAAAAACGTTTTTTAAAGATTTATATATTTTTATTAAAAATTACTTTAGATAAATTTATTAAAATAAAAATAAATAAAAAGATAAAAAAATAAAAAGATAAAGAAATAAAAAAATAAAGAGATAGAAAAATGGAGAGATAAAAAAATAAAAAAATAAAAAAATAGAAAAATAAAGAAATAAAAAGATAAAAAAATAAAAAGATAAAAAAATAAAAAAATAGAAAAATAAAAAGATAAAAAAATGTATAGCGTACCATGCGGCGATTTTTGCTCAATACGATTTTACAATCTGATATACTATTAGCTAATCTTTAAATATATTATCTGATATATAAACTTTCCGTTTGATAATATATTATCGTCTTATAAAATTGTTATAGTATCGTCTGATATTAAAAAGTTATAATTTTATAAAATATAATAATATTATAATACTATAATACTATAATACTATAATACTATAATACTATAATACTATAATACATATTATATTAGTATACTATATAGTATATTAATATATTAGTATAGTAGTATATTAGTATGTTAGTATATTAGTATATTAATATATTAGTTTTATGTATATTAGTATAATATTGTAATATATACTATAATAGTATAGTAGTATATTAGTATATTAGTATATTAGTATATTAGTATATTAGTATTTTAGTATTTTAGTATATTAGTATATTAGTATATTGATATATTTAATAAATTAGTAAATTAGTAAGTTAATATATTATTAATAATTTTTTTAAAATATCTTCTAAATCAAATTTGTTTTAAATATATTTAATTATTTTATAATTTATATAGCTAATATAATTTAAGATATTATTAATTTAAAACTTTAATATTAAAAATTTTAAAAATTTTAAAAATTTTAAAAATTTTAAAAATTTTAAAAATTTTAAAAATTTTAAAAATTTTAAAAATTTTAAAAATTTTAAAATTTTTAAAAATTTTCATAATTTTAAAAATTTTCATAATTTTCATAATTTTCATAATTTTCATAATTTTCATAATTTTCATAATCTTATTTTAATATATAGTTAACAATTTTTATTATTTCTTAGAGTTTATTATAATATAAATGATATAATTAAATAATTCATATTAATATTAGTATTATTAGTATTATTAGTATTATTAGTATTATTAGTATTATTAGTATTATTAGTATTATTAGTATTATTAGTATTATTAGTATTATTAGTATTATTAGTATTATTATTATATATAAATATTATTATTAATAAATATTATAAAAAAAACATTAGACGATACTGGTAATTTTTTCAGACGAAACTTATTATCAGACGATATAAAATTTAACTATTCTCTAATCAATTATCATCTGAAATCGTATT
>NGKG01000004.1:2474965-2500457 GCA_002162505.1 Myriosclerotinia scirpicola | reverse complement strand
TTAACAATTTTTATTATTTCTTAGAGTTTATTATAATATAAATGATATAATTAAATAATTCATATTAATATTAGTATTATTAGTATTATTAGTATTATTAGTATTATTAGTATTATTAGTATTATTAGTATTATTAGTATTATTAGTATTATTAGTATTATTAGTATTATTAGTATTATTATTATATATAAATATTATTATTAATAAATATTATAAAAAAAACATTAGACGATACTGGTAATTTTTTCAGACGAAACTTATTATCAGACGATATAAAATTTAACTATTCTCTAATCAATTATCATCTGAAATCGTATTGAGCAGAAATCACCGCATGGTACGCCATAAAAATGGAAAGATAAAAAAATAAAGAAATAAAGAAATAAAAAGATAAAAAAATAAAAAGATAAAGAAATAAAGAAATAGAAAGATAAAAAAATAAAAAAATAAAGAAAAGAAAAAGTAAGTTCTCGCACTACTTATAATATTTATAAGTATATCTTAAAAAAAAATAAGTTCTTGTATTACTTATAATATTTATAAGTATATTTTAAAAAAAGATAAGTTTTCGTATTATTTATAATATTTATAAGTATATTCTAAAACTACTTTTAACAAAAAAGTTTTTTAAGAAATTATATATTTTTGTTAAAGATTATTTTAAACGAATTTATTTAAAGAAAAAAAGATAAAGAAATAAATAAATAAAAGAATAAAAAAAAGTAAAATAAAATAAAGAAAAGTAAAATACTAGAAAAGGAAAAAAAGGCAAAATAATAAATAAATAAAAAAATAAAAAAAAATAAAAAAAGATAAAAAAGAATAGAATAAAAAAAAGATCAAAGAATCAAAAAATAAAATTAAAAAATAAAAAAACTAAAAGGTCAAAATGCTAGTATATTATTATAAAGTTTTTGCATTTTATTACAAAGTTTTGTTAAATATAGCTTTTTAATATTAATTTATTAAACTTTCTAGCAAATTAATATAATTAATTATTCAATTAGTTTTTTCTAAATAATACAATTTATCTAAATCAATTTCAACAAAACTTTGTTTTTTTCAAAACTAAAATATAAAACGTTTATTATATTTTTAATCTAGATTCTTATTAAATATAACTTTTCAATGCTAATTTATTAAGTCTTTTAGCAAATCAATATAATTAACTATCTAATCAATTTTTTCTAAACAATACAATTTATCTAGATCAATTTTAATAAGACTTTGTTTTCTTCAAAATTAGAATATAGAACATTTATTGTATTTCTAGTTTAGATTTCTATTAAATATAATTTCTTAATACTAATTTATTAAGCTTTTTAGCAAATCAATACAATCAACTATTTAATCAATTTCTTCTAAACAATATAATTTATTAAGATCAATTACAACAAAACTTTGTTTTTTTTGAAACTAGAATATAAAATGTTTATTATACTTTTAGTTTATTTTTTATTATTATTGTTTTATTTTATTATTATTAGTAATTAATTAACATTCAAAAATTTTTTTTTATTTAAGTGTATTGATTAATTATACTATTGTTTGCTATTTATTGCAAAGCAATATCGGGAGGAATTATATATAGTAGTTTGGCTTAAAATCTGTTTTTATAATCTAATAGGGTGATATATTAATTAATATTTTTCTGTATTATATAAAGTTAATTTTTTGCAATACAATTATTCTTTTTACAATTGTTTTATAATAAATATATTGATTATATTATCTTTTTATTAAATTACTATTACTATTTATAATTTGTTTATAATTAACAATTTATTTTATTGATTAAAATAATATATTTTATATAAAATTTTAGGGATTTTATAAATTTTTCAGCTTTTTTTTTAATATTACTTTCTTCATTTTTTCATTTTTTATATCAATTTGATTATATTATATTATTATTATTATTTTGAATATATTCTAAAATTATTTTTGATTTATTAATATAATATTAATAATTTTTTATAATCAATTCTTAATTCTTCAAATTTCTTAATAATACAAATTGTATATTTCAAGAATTAGTAATAATATCTAATAATTTATTATCTCTTTGGAATTCAGAATTTGAGAATGTATTATAATGCTTATTATAATATATTATTTTAGAAATAAGGAAAATAAAAATAATATTTAATAGTATTAAAACTACTACAATAACTCAGAAAGTTTTTGAATTAATAAAAATGTTGGTTTCTATTAAACGCTTTATATATAACCTTTCTTATTCTAATTTTTATTAGTTTATCAAATAGATTCTTTATTAAATCAAATCAAATTCAAGGTATAAAAGATATATATTCAAAATTATTTGTTTTTTTAATAGTATTTGATCTATTATACTAGTCCAGAAAGTTTATATACTATTAAGAATATTAAATTCATTAAAATACTTTATATAAAATCTTTATTATTTTAACTTTTATTAGTTTATCGAATAAGTTCCTTATTAAATCAAATCAAATTCAAAATATAAAAAGTGTTTATCTAAAGCTATTTGTTTTTTAAAAAGAAGTTTTTTAATAAAAAAGAATAATATATTATTCTGTTTATTCTTTTGTATATAAAAAAATCTGCTTTCTTTTTAAATTAAAATTACAACAAATATTCTTTTAAATAGTTAATATATTTAATTCAAATTCTAATTCTAATTTAATTATTTTTAATATATATTATTAAATAACTATATAGAAAGTTTTGATAAAAGCTTTTATATAGGATTTGAATGAGTATATGCTTTATATTTTTTTTATAGCTTTAAAACATTCTGATTTTTTTGAAAAATCTTTAAATAAAGATTTAAACGAAAAAGTAAAAGTATTATATAATCTTTTTAATTTAAATATAGAATATATAGTATTTTTGAAATATTCTAATACTTTTAAAATATTTTTAAATAAATATTCAAACAAAAAAGTAAAAGTATTATATTATCTTTTTAATTTAAATATAAAGTATATAAAGTTTATTTCTTTTTTGGAATATACAACTATTCTATAAGTAAATATTTTATTTTATATAACTATTAAGAATTATCTAAAAGAAAATTTGGATTTGGATATAAAATTTAGTATCTTTTTTTTAAAATCTATATTATAATAATTATTTGCTTAGTATCAAAAAGTAAAAGAAAAACATTATAATTTACCAAATCTTAATCCAATTACCTTTTTTCGATGATTTTTCTTTAACAATATACAAAAATTGTTGAAATTTTTAAGGGTTATAAGAACAATTTTATTAAGCTTATATATAGCTAATTATTTCTTATTAGGAATAGCTTTGAGTATATCAAATCTTAACTTTTTTTGTAATTATAATATTATATTAATAATAAAACATATTATATTATATTAGAAAATAAATTGAAATTAATTGAATAATTTATAAAATAAAAACCAAAAGGAATACAATATTTGGCAATATTTCTTTTATCAAGAATATTGTATCATATAAAGTATTATTACTTCTAAACAAAATGTTAGATATATTATTCGTTTAATTAGTTGGATAAGATTCTATTCTAATTTATATATATTAAAATTCTATTTAATCTTTTTGCAAATCTTTATTTTAGGATTTACAACAACAAATCTATACTATAATTATACTTCAAATAAAAAGGTTATAATTTAGGATTACAATATAAAACTTAAATCGATTTTATTTTGTATAATAAATATTATTAAAGTTTATAATAAAAAAGTTGTTATATAAAAGCAAGATATACTACTTGCAAAATACAAATTATATAGATTTGAACCGAAGATATATAAAATTCGAATATTCTTTGATTATCAATTTATAAAAATTATTAAATATAGATAGCAATCTTTATATTAAATAGAATATAAATATAAGCGTTGAAATAAACATAGTTTTGAGTTAGCCAAAAATACTAGTATTTTTGGATATATATATACAATCGGGGATTCATTTGTTCGAAAAATTAACTTCAAATCATATTTGAATTCTACTTGTTTTGAAAGAAAACTACTATTTAAAACATATTATAAATTTATAAAAAAAATTCGATAATTCGAAACTATTTCTACTATTTAATTATTGTTTGATATATCTAAAGAAAATATTCCATTTACAAAAGTTTCTTTTTTATAATCAATTTCAAAATTTTTAATTAAAGAATATAAATTATGCTTTTTTGATTTTGTTATTATATTTTATATATTATTATTAATTATTTTATTATTAAATATAATATACTTAGAATTATTATATTTATAAATATATAATAATTAAAATAATCTTAAAAAGCTAAAAAATATAAATTTGAATTAAAACAATATTATATATTTAATTAATAATCTCTTTTTAGTATCAAGTTTAGGAGATATATATATTATTTAAAAACGGAATTTAAATCAAAAACTAAACTACAAATTCGATATCTTTAATAATGTTTTTGTAAATTAATATCAAAATAAAAATCAATATAAAATATTAATCATTTTCAAATTTAATCAAAAACTTTCTTATTTTCCATTTTAGTTTATTTTTAATTATATAAAAAGATTTAAAGAAATAATTTTGAAATAAAAGGTTGGAATAGGGAAGATAAAAATTGATAACGAATAATAAATTAATTAATATAGATTAGCTAATCAAGAAATTGGAAATGATTTAGGAGAAAATATAAAAATTAAAAAAAATTAATACAAAAATAGGAATAGAAATAAAAATAGGAATAAGAATAAGAATAAGAATAAAAATAGAAATAGGAATAAAAATAAAAATAGGATTCAAATAAAAAATTATATAATAAATTGTGGCTAAATACTTATTATAATAAATAGTGGTTGAAGAATATCAAGTTTACTTTATTTACAACTTTATATAATTAATCTACTAGATTATACTATAATTTACATTTTTAAGTTTTATTTATTATTCTTTTACTAAAACAAATATTATTGATTTATTATAGTATATTTAGATTTAAATATATTATAAAATAAAGGAGTTTCCATTTCTTTATTTACTCACAAATATTCTAATTTATTTCTTAAAAGAACTTTAATTAAACGTTTTTAAATAACTTTGTTTGAATATTTGCTTTTATTAGAATTCAATATAAAAGAAATAAATCTTAATTAATATTTATTTTCTATATTAAATAGTTTATATCAATTTACAATAGTTTATATTAACAAAAATCATAATTAATCTTAAAAAAAAGTAAATTATAAAATAAAAAATAAAGCATAAAAAAAAGAAAATTACAAATTAAAATATAAAATATTTTAAACAAATTTATTTCAAATAAAAAAGTTTTAAAAAAATAATAAAATAATATAATATACAAATACTAAAAATCCTGTTTTTAAAATAAAAAATAAATAATATTGAATTTCAAAACTTTATAATCTTATATAATTTTTTACTACAATTAATATATATCCCAAATAACAATTTTATTTAGATTATACTTTTGTAAATATATATTTAATTACTAATAATAATTAAAACTAATATATAAAAACAAATACAAATTTAACTTTTAATAAAAAATATAAAACTAAATATAATAATTTAGATTCTTTTATTATTATAAATAAAAGCAAAATTATTATAATAAATAGATATACTTTAAAAAATAATTTAAAACTTAACAATTTAAATTTATAAATTATTGATATTTTAACTTTTTAATATATTAAACTTTATTATTTGTTTTTTAAATCAACTAATATAAAATATATATAAATATTAAAAAGAAATAATGAAAAGGAAAATAACAAATTATAGTATATTGAAAAGTTTATAAATAAAACAGAAAGTAATAAAATTATAAAAAATATACTTAATTCAATACATTTAAAGAAATTATTATTATAAAAGTTACAATATATTAAAGAGTTTAAAAATAAAACAAAAAGTAATAAGATTATAAAAAGTATATTTAATTCAATACATTTAAAAGAATTGTTATTACAAAAACTATATTATTTTTAAAATTAAAAAATTTAAAAAAAACATTATCAAGTTAATAAATAAATAAAAATATATATAAAAATATTCTTTATTTTTAAAATAATTAAAAGTTCTTATAATTATATAAATCAAAATTTTGAAAAAAAAAAAATTTTTTACAAAATAACAAAAGAAAAAGAAATTTCTAAAAAAGAAACTTTTAATAATATAATATCTAAAAAAAGTTTTAAAAATAAAAGTTTAAAATATAAAGATTTTCAAAGAATAGGATTTAAAAAAAAACAAAGTAAATCCTCAAAAATACAAATTGATTTTGAAAATAATTCAATTTATTCTTTTTTGTAAAATAAATATAATAAATATATAAAAACATTTGAACTTTTTCTAAAACTTATTTCAAATAAACTTTAATATATTTTATTAAATAACTTTTATAATTTTATTTATTGCAAATTTTAATTTCGTTTATATATAATATATAGTTATAATGTTAATTTTAATAAGTTTCAAAAAATTGATTTTGATAATCTATATCTTAATAATTATTTAAATCAATTAAAAATTCTAAACTATTAAGATAATATTGTTTGGATTGATTAAGAATATTTATAATCTTTGAAATAGTGTAAAATACTTATATTGTTTTATACTAATAATATTAATATTTCATTAAATCAATATTATCCTTTTATTTTAAATAATTTAAATATTATTGAGAAAGTAGTAATTGCTTTTGGTTATCCTTTAAATATAATTCTTAAATTAACAAAAAATAATAATAATCTAAATCAAAATTATTATAAATTACAAAACCATATAATTATATTTAAACAAAACTTATTTAATCTTTTGGATTTATTTCTATTGTTTATCAATTAAATTTACAAGTATATCATTATTTTTTACCCTACAAAAAAGCTACCAACAATAACAAATTTTCTAAAGTTTTGTTAAATAAAAAAAAAAAAAATCTTTAAAACATTAAAGTAGAAATATACTAATAATAATGTATATATATATATCAAAATAAATAAAAGCAAAATTATATCATAAAAAAATACATTTATATTAAAATACATTTTTAATTATATTCTTCAAATAGATCTAAATTCTTCTTTAAATAACCAAAAAAGTTATAATCCTAAAATTATTAAAAAAAGATTTGAAAATATATTTAATATTTAATTTAATAAAGTCTAAATTAATACTATTATAAATAATGCTTTTTTATAAGATAAATTTGTTAGTAATAAATACAATAATAATGATATAATTATTAAATTAACTAAGTATATAAATATTAAGAAAAACAAAACTTTTAAATTTGATATATTAATTTTAACAAATTTAGTTATATTATTTGATATTTATATAACTAATACTATATCAAATAAAAGTTTTAAAATAATTACCCAATTAAATCCTAAAGAAAACTAAATTCCATATTTGTAGTATAGATTTAAGGCTTTTTACTAATTTAAAAATGCTTATAAAGATAAAGATTTTTTTCTTTTTTGTTATTTAACTTTATTTTTATATAGTATTAAAAAACATTTAGATATTATATAATCTATTCTAATTAACTTTAATTGTTAAATAAAATAAACATTAATATATATATTAAAATAGTATATAAAATCTTATTTTATACTTTTCTTTTATATTTCTCTAATTCATAATTACAGTTTTGCTTATTATAATAAATTTATATTTTAAATATATAATATTATATTTATAAAACAAACTTTAATAAATAACAAACTTCTAACAAAAAAATTTAATTAGAAATCAATCTAAAATAATATTTTAGTATTCAATTATCAAATAATTTAGTATATCGCAAAAGATTTAGAAAACAATATTTTTATTATTAATTTAAAAATAAAATATTTATTTAATAATTTTAAACTTTTTTTAATTTATAACCCTAAATTATAAAAATAAAAATTAACTTTGTATTATTATATATATAGTTATATTCTTTGTTATAATATATTAGCTATTTAGTTAACTATTAATCCAAATAATTTATAAAGTTTTATAATATATGAAATTGTAAGTATATTAATAAATCTTAATTTTGTATTAAAAATAATCAAAAAATTACGAATAAATACAATAATTAGCAATTCAGTTATTATAATACAATTTTTTTATATTTTTATAATTGGATTTTTCTAAAAATTAATATGAAATAGTTTAAAGAATATAGAAATATTTAGCAAAGTTGTTAGCTATTTTGGAATAGTTAAGGAGATTAAAAGATATATATTGCATTGTTATATATTTATTTAATTAATTAGAAACAATAATTTTTTAAATATATATTATTGTATTTTTAAAAATAATGAATTCTAATAATGTATAATAGTTTATTTTAATATTATTATATATTTAATAATTAATATTATTACTATAAAAGTTTATAAAAATATTTATTTTAATATTTTGTATAACTTATTTATTAATAATCTTTTTGAAAATATTTGAATATAAAAGGAAAGAATAGATTTGGATTTTAATTAAATAAAAAAAATATATTAGTATTATAATTATATTTATTTTTATTAGAAAACTAAAAAAACAAAAGTTCTTTGTAAAAATAATAATCTTTATATATTCAAAAATAATACAAAAAACTTTAATAAGTTATAATTATTTCTTTTAATATAAATTACTTAATACTAATTAAAAAAAAAAAAGTAAATGAAAAAATATTTATTTGTTATTTTAAATATTCAAATAAAGCTATAAATAAATTATATGTTAACAAAAAAAGAATTATTTATATTAAACAAAATTATAAATGAATTAATCTAAACAATCTAATAATTTTAATAATTATACAATTTAATTAAGATATCTAATTTATTTTAATTAATAGTTAAGTTTTAGTTATAGTTTTTTATATTATAAATTATCTTTCAAAAATAAATATTAATATATATAATATTATTATAGTTATGGCAATTATAAGCAAATGTATATAACTAATTAATAAAAATTTTATTCTAATATTTTAAAATATAATTAATTGTTAAACAAACAATAACAATTTCCTTTTAAAATTATATAATAATTTTAAGAAAAAATATAAAGTAAAAAAACTATTTATTGTAAATTATATTTTAAAATATTTTAATAATTATATATTATATACAAGATTTTGCAGTTTCAATTTATAAATGATTAAACTAAAAGTTCAACGATTTGTATGATTAATACATTTAAAAACTTATAATACAAAATTATCAAACCAAAAAGTTAATAATCCTTTTCAAATGTTTTTTAATATAAAATAATCTGAATTTGCATTAGGCTAATTTTGTAAAAGATTAATATACAAGAATTATATTTATTATAAAAAAAAGTTTTAATATTTTTGTTTTATAAAATATATATATTAAATCCAAAAGTTGATATAAACAAAGAGAATCTCAAAATGCTTTTTATTTCTAATACATTATATTTAATATAAAACCTATATTCAAATGTTTATTATATAGATTAAGGATTTAAATATATTAATAATTTGGGGATGGTTTATTAATTGAAATACAAATGATTTTACTATTAGGAAATGTATATTAGAAATTGAAAATAATATTTATAAAACATTATTAAGGATATTTGTTTTTTAAAACAAAATCATTAAATTATTTAATATATATAGTATAAATATATTTAAGTTCTTTAATTCTTATAATATATATTTCTATATTTGATTACAAATTAAACTAATATTTTTATTTTATATTTAATATTTTATTAAAAATATAAATAGTTTAAAAAAAACAAAAAAAGATATTAATTAAAATTGCAAAAATCAAGAAATAAAATAAAACAAAAAAAGTATTAGATAATTATTTAAATAATGAAGATATAAAAAATATTAAGAATATTAATTTTAATATTTGTTTTAATATTTTTATTAAATTTATATTATTTGAAAAGCTAAAGTTTATTTTAATAAAAATATTTAATTATTATTTTTTAGTTATATTTATTATTATTTATAAACTTTAGGAACAAAAAAATAAACTAATAGATAGTATATAAAAATTATAATTTATATTTCAAACTTTTAATAACTTTCGATAAAGAAAATTATTTAATATATTATATATTTTAAAAAGATTATATAATATAGAAATAGTTTATATATAATCTTAAATTTGGAAAAATAAAGTATATCACAAAACTTTTATAATACCTTTAATTTTAGATAGAGAATTTAATAATATTAATAAACCATTTGATATATTAATAATTGCTTTAATATTAATAATTATTAATAATATATAATTTAAAAAATTTAAGGCTAAAGCAATATTGTATTTCTTATTTAAAAACTTAATAAATATAATAATAACAAAATTTTTATTTAATAAACTTCAAAAACTTATTTTATTTAATTAAATAAATATAATATTAAAATATTTAAATATTTTAAAGAAAATAAATAGAGTGCTATATATATCTTACTTTTAATATTATTTTTATTTTAAGGGGAAAAAGTAATATTAATAAGTTATAAACAATTTATATTTTTTTTAGTATAATTTAAATATTAAATAAACTTAAATATATATTTGTAATAACTTTAACAAAAGTTATTGTAAATTATATTAATAGTGTAATAATTTATAAAGCATTTTTTATTAGTTTTAATAATATTATAAAGAATATTAATATTAATAAACTATGAAATCGATTTAAAAAGATAGTAATTTGTATTATAAATAAAGTTAATATATTAGAGTATAAGTTGTTTATTTTAATAAATATATAATATAAAAAAGTATTTTATTTTTTTGATAATAATAATAATATTTTAAAAAGTATTTTTATTATTATAATAATAAAGGATTTTAATCAATTTACTTTAATACAAAATCTTTTATTTTAAAAAGTTTTTTTATTATATAAAAATAATTAAAAAAAAAAAGTATAACTAAAAGTTGATTATATAGTTATATTAACAAAATTAATATAACAAAAGTTTAATATTAAATATTAAAATTTTTACAAAAAAATAAAAGCTAACAAACTTATTTAAGCTAATATAGATTTTCTTAATATTTATTATATTAAAAAAAGATTTGTATTATATAATAAAATATTTTTTATATTTATTATTAAAAATAACAAACTTTGTTATTAAATCAACTATATTCAATTAAAAGAATTTGTATAATATAATAATTAAAAGATTTATATATTTACTAATATATATAATAAAATAATTAAAATTAAAACAGCAAATACTAAAAAAACTCTAAAGAAAAAACTAAAGTCCAAAACTTAATATAAAACTTAAAATAGCTTGGAATTGATTCCTTTATTGTATTAAATATTAATAATTAAAAATAGATATAGATTTATAAATACTAAATTATTTGCTTATACAAAAAATATACCTATTATAATATTAATAAACTTATTTATGGATAAAAATATTATAAATAGTATACAAAGTATAATTATTGATGTTATTATCGATTTTTTTAGTAAATATACAATTTTATTATTATAATTTATTATTAATATTAATACTAATATAATTATTTGAAATAAAAAGACTATTTGTTTTTATTAATAAATTATTTTTGTATATTCTAATTAAATACAAAAAATTAAGTGGTTTTTATTTTGATTATCTTGAAAATTATATTATTTTTATCTTTTTTATATTAAAAGAAAGTATTATTAATAGTTATTATATTAACCAATAGCAACTTTTTTATATTATTATATAAACTTTAATAAATTACAAAAGCAAAAAACAAACATTTAAATTTACTATAATCGATTTAAAAAAAACTTTTAAATAAAAAAAAACTAAATATTATTATTAAATATCAATAAATATTTAATTAAACAAACTCTGATTATTTAACAATTTATAATTACAAAATAAAATTATTTTGAAAAACGTTTTAAATCCATTTAACTTAAATTTGAAAACCAAACTTAATAAACTAAAAAAATTATATAAGAAAATAATTAATAAATTGTATAATATTTATTATTAGTTTAAGTTTATTATTTATAATATATATATAACCTAATCATTTAAATTACCTTTCTTTTTATTAATTTATTTAAAAAACATATTCTTTTTTATATAATTCTAACTAATTTAATATATATAATATATTCATTTTTATATATTAATTATTAATAAAACCAAAATCTATTTGTATATAATAATCCTTTTGATATCCTTTATATAAGAATTAATATATATCTATCTCAAATCAAACTTTTAAAATCATTTCTAATATTGTATTAGAATTTTTATATATATAATATAATTAATATATAATAAAATATCTACTAATACTTGTTATCTCTTATTATTAATTTATTTAAATAACTTTTTACAATAATTATTTATATTATATTAAACTTAATATCAATCGAATTTAAATTTAATAAAGTTTAAATCAAAATAAATTTATATTATAAATATTTAATAACAAATTAATAATTAAAACGTTATTTTTATATATATTTTATTGTTTGAATATATAGATTTATATTAATAAACTTATTCTATATTAATTCTTTTTTACTTTTTATTATAATTATATATATAAATTTAATTTAAATTTAATAAAATCTAAATCAAAATAAAATTATATTATAATATTTTAAAAACAAATTAATAATTTAAATATTATATTTATATATACTTTGTTATTCAAATATATAGATTTATATTAGTAAGTTTATCCTATATCAATTTTTTTTTGCTTTTTATTACAACTATTTATATTAACCAAATCTAATTTTAATTGAACTTAAATTCAACCAAATTCAAATCAAAATGAAATTATATTATAAAGTTTTAATAACAAATTAATAATTCAAATAATATTTTTATATATATTTAATTGTTTAAATATATAAATTTATATTAACAAATTTATTTAATATTAATTCTTTTTAATATATATCAAAATAAATTTTAAATACAAATAATAAAATATTATTAATATATAATATAAAAAACTAATAAGAAATATAATATTATTAAAAATAGGAAATATTATTAATATATAATATAAGAAACTAACAAAAGATATATACTACTAAAAGTAAAAAATACTATTAATATATAATATAAAAAACTGATAAAAGATATATACTATTAAATATATATAAATAAATTTATTCTTTTTAATTGATTGAATATAAAATTAGATATACAAATTAATACCAATTATACTTTTTTTTTATCAAATTTTAATTATTTGATTTAGTTAAAAAAGACTTTTTTCCAAAATTTGGAATTGAATATCACTATTTTTTTTAATTTATTAATATATTTTTTTTAATATATATTTATATATAAAGTTTAATATATTAATTAAATATATTAATTCTATAGAAAAAGTTATACATCTATTATATTATTTCTTATTATAAAATTACATTACTATTTTATTAAATAAATAAAATAAATAATAATTTTTAAATGTTTTATATATTAT
This sequence comes from Myriosclerotinia scirpicola, assembly GCA_002162505.1. Lineage (NCBI taxonomy): Eukaryota > Fungi > Ascomycota > Leotiomycetes > Helotiales > Sclerotiniaceae > Myriosclerotinia > Myriosclerotinia scirpicola. Next base: position 2,486,994 of record NGKG01000004.1, on the reverse strand, counting down.
TCTTTTTATTAATTATTTACTATTATATTATAGCAAACTATTAATAATTAATAGTTTTATTTTATTATTATTATTTATTAAATATATCTTTATTTTTTATTTTATAATTTTTAAATATATAATTATTTAATAATTTTTTATATTTTATACTTATTAACTTATTTGCTTGAATTTTGATTTATCTATTTTACTTTTCTTTTTTGATTTTCAATACAAATTTAATATTTAGACTTTACTTTATTATAAACTTTAAGATTGAATTATTATTATAATCTAACTATTTTTCTTTTCTTTTTATTCAAATACTTTTCTTTATAATTATAACTATTTTATTTTTTTATATTTTTTGTTTTTTATTTATTATTTTTGTTTTTTAATTATTTTATTAATTTATTATGATTTAAAAATGTAAATTTAAAAAACTAATTTAAATTTCTTAAAAACAATAAATATAAGTTTAAATGTATTTTATAATAATTAGGGCAATAAACAAAAAAAGTAAATCTTTTGCTTTTTTAATTATATTTGAAATAGTAATTAATTTATAATTTTAATTTTAATATTATTTATTTAAAATAATATTTTTAAAAAAAAAAAGAGTATTATTAAAAATATTATTTTTAATATTTTTAAAAAAAATATTTTGGATTTAATAAAGGATTTTGAATTTTTATAAAAAGATGAAAATAATAAAATGTTAATATTGTATATTTAAAAATTTTATATAATTCGATAATTAATTTTTTTTTATTATATAATTAAAAATTAGTATTTTTATTTTTTATATAAAAAAAACTATTAAAAATTGAATTTTTAGATAGTATTTTTAACAATTTAAAAACAAAATTTTTTGAATATAATATAGAAAATATTAACTTTTTTAAGTTTTTAAATTCTTTTAATTTTTAAAACAATTTTGAAGTTAAAATAATAAATTCGGAAAAATTTGAATATTTTATTTTGAAGGATAAAAAAATCAAATAGATTTTTAAAAATATTAAGTTAAATAAAAAGTATATTTTAGATTTATAAAAACAATTTAATAATACAAATTAAATTTCTTTTTTTTTATAAATTATAATTTTTTTTAAAATTTTATTTTTGTTTTAAATATTATCCTTACAAATTATAATTTTTTTTAAAATTTTTTCTTTTTTTTAAATATTGTTTTTATAAATTATAAATTTTTATAAAAATCTTTTCTTTTCACAAATTTAGTTTTTGCAAATTTTATTATTTGAAGATTTTTTATTTTTATTAGTTTTAACAAATTTATTAAATATTGCTGTTAAAATACTTTTTATAAATATTATATATTTTAAAAACAATTTAATATAAATTTACAAAGTACTTATTGAAAATCTAAAATTTCAAAAATTAAAGGATTTTCTAAAACTAATAAAATATTAAATAGATTTAAAAAATAAAACAAATAACATTATAATTTAACTATTTATATTTAATATAATTAATAAAAATGTAAATAATAATATTAAAAAATTTAATAAATAAAGTAGTTGGTAAATATTTATAATATTAGCTTTTATTAAAAAAGCTAAAATAAAATTGATTTATATTTTTTATTTTTATTTTTATATTTTAAAAAAATTTATTAATAATTTAAACAAAATTATTTTAAAAGTTTTATTTAAAAATCAATTTAAATATATTAATATCAAGTTTTTATATTTTAATTTTGGAAAAGATATTAATATTTAATTTTGGGGTTTAAAAGTAAATGCTTTTGATTTTATTAATAAAATTTTAGTTATTATTTAATTCAAAATAATAAAATAAAAATTAAATAAAAATGATATTTTTTATAAAATAACTTTTATATTAAATAAAATATAAAAAACAGGAATAATTAATAATATATTGAAATATAACAATTAAATAAAAATAAAAACATTTATAGAAATGTTTAATTCTTTTTTAATTGTTAAATTTACTTTGAAAAATTTCAATACAGTTTAAGTATTTAAAACTAAGCTAGATTTTCAAATTAATTCAACTTTTCAAATCAATCTAGCTTTTTAAATTAATTTAACTTTTTAAATCGATCTAGCTTTTTAAACTAATACTATTTCAAAATTTAAATTAGTTTTTTAATTAAATTTTATAAAAACTTCAATTAAGATTCTATATTTTCAATTATTATTAGAAATTCTTCAAATAGAAATTTCAATAAAAAAGTCTAAAAAGCAAAAACAATCTAGAAAGGAAAATAAGAAATTAAAGAAAATAAAAAAAATGAAAAAGAAGAATTCAAATAATATAAATATATATTACTTTTCAATAAGCAAAAGTACTCATATTCCTATTTAAATTCCTAAATTAATTAATATATAAAAAACTAAATAATAAATTTAATTAAATTTATATAAAAAATATAAATTGTATTAGCAAAACTCTTATTTTATTAATTTAGATTTAGTTTTTTAAATAATAAAATCTCTTTAAAAAAAACAAAAGGATTAAATTATAAAAAAAGATTCATAAAATTTTAATAATTATATTTGATAATTATGATTTTTTTTTCTTTTTATTTCTTTAAATATTTTAATTTATTTCTTTCTAATACTTTTTATATTTAACATTTAGAATATTTTAAAATAAATATAAATATTTATTTTTGAAACTTTATTTTTATAATTTAATATTCTTTTATTATTTATATATTTATTTATTAAAATTTTTTGATATATAAAAAATAAACAATTTATTTATTTATTAAAGTTTATAAATATAAAGGAATTGTAAAAAGTTTTAATAGTAATAATAATAATATAAAAAAGTTTTTTAATTCTTTTATATTTACAAATACTATATTTCAAAAAAATCTATATTAAACTTATATTTCTAATTTTATATTCTATATCTTATATTTTATATTTTACATTCAATATTCTATATCCTTAATCCTAATTTTTTATTTTTATTCTTTATTCTTTATTTTTTATTTTTTATTTCCTATCTTTAATTACTTTTTTAAATATATTTATTAATAAATGCTATTAATAATAACAAGAAACCAAAAAACTATTTAATATAAAGTTTTGTTTTAATAACTAAAAAGGTCCTAATAGCCTTAATATAAAACCTAATAGTTTAAGATTTCAAAAAAAAGGACTTTACCACAAAATAAACTTTAATTAATAAACTTACTAAACCTAAATAAGTAGATAAAACAAAAAACTCTTTATCTAAATTGTTTAAATATTTTATTTCTTTTATTTAAAAAACAAAATAAAGAATCATTAAATACTATAAAGTTTAATTTAAATTAAAATCCATTATTCTAAAATATAAACATTTTATATTTAATTAAACCAACTAATCCAAATTTTATAATCATTTTCTTAAAATAGTATTACTATACTTTTTACAATTTTATTAAAAAAGATATCTCGATATATAAAAATATATTCAATTCCTTATTAAAAAATGATTTTAATTATTATTTCTTTAAAATACTTTTATTACATTACTAATTATTTAATTATTAATAATATTTTTATAAAAATAGAAAATTATTTTTTTTTAATTGTATTATACAATTCAAATATAATCTATACTAATATTACAGAAACCCTATTTTCACTCTTTTTATACTTCTTCAATTTTATTAATTTTATTATTTATATATTTTATATTCAACAATTTCTACTTTTTTCAATACTTCTTGAATTTTATTATATTGTTAGATACATATAAATATATTTACCAAAAAGAACAATTCTATAATTAATTCTTTTGCTTTACTTTTATATCTATTAAAACAAAAAAGTTGAATTTAATAAATAATCAAGAAACGAAAGAAAATTGTAATAGTTTACAATACAAATCTAGCAATAAGTTTTTATAAAATAGAATATAAATTGAAAAAACCATAACAATTTTATAAAAATAAAATCAAACAAATAATAAAGTTAAAAACAAAGCTATCTATTGCTAAAAATATAACTATTAAACTTAGAATCGAAAGATATACTTTTCTTTTTAAATTGGAAAAAAAAATTTATACAGAATTTATTAGATTCTGAGAAAGAAATAATACTATTACTAATACTATATTTATTATAATAACAAAAAACTTTTTTGAATATTTATATTTTAATTAAATTATAATCAATAAATTGGAAGAAAAAAAGTATATTGTAAAAATAGCAAATAAAAGTAATAGAACTACTAAAAACAAAGTTTTCAATTTCTTTTTTAATTGATTATCAAAATTGAAAGTTTGATATTAAATTATTTATTGTATATCGATTTGTATTATATAATTAATATTAAAAGATTTGAGATTTGATATACTATTATAGTTTAAATTTAATCATCGAAATTCTTTTAGCTAAAAAAACAACTAAATAATAAGAAATTCGAAGAAGATAATTAAAAAGATTATAATTAAAAGAATAAATAATATAGATCAATTTAATATAAGGGTAATTATATTAAGTAATAAAATATTGTATTAAAAAAACATCAAATCAATTTAAATAAAAAAGAATTCTTTAATTAATTATTAATATACTATTTAATTATATACTTTTACAAATAGTTTGTTATAATATTTAGTTATTATAATTTTATTATTATTTAATTTAACAAACAATAAAAAACGTTAAATAAAAAGTATAGCGAATAAAAAGATTGTTATATATTAGTATAAAAATATATAGGCGATAATAAATATATTAAAGAAATAGGCTAAAAGCGATTTTGCAAAAGTAATAAAAAATATTTAAAAAAAAAAACAAAATTTATTTGTAATAAATTTTTTCAAAGTTTATTTTAATAAACAAAAAAAACAAAGTGTATTAATAACAGTTTTAAATAATTTGAAATATTTTAAATCAATTATATTTATTGGTTATATTGATTACCTTTAATTGAACGATATTAATATAAATTCGATATTTAAGTTTATAATTTAAAACTATAAAAAAAAATGGTTTTAAAATAATAAAAACAAAGAATCTATTTATAATTATTTCTATACTTTTTTCAATAGAATACTTTTTAATATTAATTAAATTTACAATATATAAAATAAACTTTATAATAAATATAAAAATGTTATTTTTAAAACATTTTGTTAATTTAAATTAAATTTAAATCTTAATAAAAATAAAAACAACAATTTGAATATTAAAAACTTTAAAAAATTAAAAATTAAAAATTGGAAATAAAATTAAAAAAAGTTTGATTTAAATTGTTTTGAAAAGGAATAACCACAAACGAATATTCAGAGTTTTGTTATTTATACAAAAACAATAAATATTAACAATACAAAAGTTAGATTTGATATAGTTTTATTTATAAATTTGAATAATATAAATATTATAATTGAAGATATACTTAATAAAAAACAATTGGATAATATAGTAAATAAGAATATTACAAAAAAAAATTCTTATTTTGATAAGCTAATATTAATAGCAAAAAAACGATTGTTATCTTTTTTTAAAAAAAAAAGCCTTAAAAGTTTGTTTTTTTATAATAAAAAAAAGAAAAGAATAACAAAAAAAAAGGAAAAAAAATAAATTAATAAAAAAATAATTGATTTGGTTATAGAAAATATAATTGATTTAATAAAAGATTAATTTTATATTAAAATTTAATTATTAATAAATTATAAAATATTTAAAATTCATTTAAACTTTTTTTTTTATATTATTATACATTAATATTCTAATATTTATTTTATATTTGTTTTTTTTATTATAAAAATTAATATATACTTTTAAACAATAATAAAAAAGTTATTATAATAATATAAAATATAACTAATTAAAGTATTTTATTGTAATAATATAAAATATTATTAATTAAAAAATCTTTTATTAAATTGAATTTATTAATTTCAATTTTATAATTTAATTAATTATTATTTATAAAAAGATTTATCTTTCGAAAAAGTATATATACAATAACTAATAAATTTGTATATTAATATTTAATTCCTTTTTAGTTTATTTTCTTTTTTTTATATTATTTTTTTACTTTTATTTTCTAATTTTTAGCAAATTGGTTTACTTATTATACTATTAATATTCAAAATTAACAAAAATAATATCTTTTTTTTTATTTATAAATCTTTTTATTAAGTTTAAATTATAATTTAATAAATAATATATATAATATAAATATTATATTAGTTATATTTATATTTTATTTAATTTTAATATAATTAATAAAGTTAATATAAATAAAAAAATTATATAAAAGATTATATATCTTAAATTAATTCCTATTTTATATTTATTTAATTAATATAATATTAAACTTAATAAAATCAATTCAAACTATTTATATTATATTACAAATATATATTAAAACTTTAAACCTATAAAATAAAAAGTTTAGGAATCCCTTCTTATATAGAACAACTTATTACTATATTATTAATTTAATTTTAATAAATATATAATTTTATAATATATATATATATTATATTAACTTGTATATTTATTTAATAATATTATAAAATGTTTTTAATATTAAAAATATTGAAATAAATATAATTTGTTTAATAAATATATAAAGATTAATAAGAAATTTAAAGAAACTTGTATTAATTATTTTTTTGATTATAAAAAAAAAAATTGTATATTTTATAAGTTTTTATTATTAACTATAATATTGCCTTCTATAATTAAGATTATAATTTCTTAAATTGATCATTTATATTCTTATCTTATTACATATAAAACTTAATATATTTTTTAGATTATATTATGAACAAAAAAAAAATAAGTTAATTTTATTAATTAATAAATTATAAATAAAAAATATTATATATAATATTATAATTAAAAAAGTTAATTTAATTTTGAAATATTAAAAATATTATAGTATTATAATTACTCAAAAGTTTATTATTATTTGTTTTCAAATTATTTTGATTTATTATTAACTTTATATTTGTAAAAACAATATATTATTTAATTATTTAGAATTTTATTTATATATTCCCAAAAAATTACAAATATATAATTTTAGGAAATTGATTTTCTTTATATCCTTTAATAATTACAATTCAAAAACTACGATTTAAGAATTACAATTCGAAAATTATAATTCAAAAATTATTTACTATTCAAAAATTACAATTCGAGAATTATTTACCATTTAAGAATTACACATTATTTAAGAATTATATGTTATTCAAGAACTATACACTATTCAAAAACTACAATTCAAGAATTACTTCTTATTCAAAAACTACATATTATTCGAAAACTATAATTCAAAAATTATAAAAAAAAATAATTCTAGTATTTTAAGAATCTTTCTTTTTCAATTCTTATATTCAAACTTATAATTCTTTTTTTGTTTCTTTTTTTCAGAAATATTATTTTCTTTTTTATTTCTTTTATTTCTCAAATTAAAATTGTATATTAGTTATATTAGCTATATTAACAATATTAACTAATATTATAGAAATATATAAATATATAATTAAAAAACTTAAGTGAGGGGTAAGTTAATATTTTAATAAATATATAATAATAATTCCTTATATTTTATTAATATACTTCTTTTATATTTAATTTACTAATATAATTAACAATATTATTTTAAAATATATTGATAATTTTTTGGATCTTTAAACAAATTCAATTATACTATAGTTTGGTATTATAAAAACAATAATACTTATATAGATTATTTATAATATATTATTAAGTTTGTATAATTGGGGGTAAATCAACTTTGAAAGTATTTAGATAGAAAATAGTTAAATTGAATAAGCAAATTATAAAAAATAAATTGAAATAATTTAATTATAAAAAAATAGGATATATAATATAATAAATATCTAAATAATTATAAAGATAAGATTTATAGTATTATAATTACTTGAATAATTATGATTATATAAAATTATTTGAAAAATTTAATACATTTAAATTAACACAATTAAATATTATTAATATATATACCGATTTAATCTATAATTCTATTTAAAGATCTCTTATTTTATTTATTTTTAGATCTTTTTTTTTCTTTATTCTCCACTAACTATAAAGAGTATTAATTTCTTTACCTATTAATCTATTACTTTTAGTATTCATTCAATTTGGTTTCCAAAACTATTTATATTAAATTAATATCTAATATATATAATTAAAGTATATTTAATTACAGCTTTTTAATTTAATAATATATTAATAAACAAATACAAGACTTTTTTAACCTATTTATAATATATTCTTTAACCGTTTTCAATTTTATTAAACGAAATACCTATTAGTATATTGGGAGAATATAATATACAATATACTAATTTATATATAATAAAATAATTAAATTCCTTACAATTAAACTTATAATTAATAATAACAATTTTCTATATATTAATTACAAAGTTTTAATATGATTTAAGATATTTTTTAAAACTTTATATATAATTTAGCAATTTTCTTGAGTTGCCATATTGTTTTTTTGTAATAATTTTGATTTGGATATTGTTTTTATTTGGGTATAAGTTAATAATAGTATTAAAAATATTAAATATGAAATTATTGAAATAATTAATTAATTTTAAATATTAATTAAACTGTAATATAATATAAATGTAATTAGAATTGCTTTTTATAAAAAATCTCTTCAACTTTTTTGTATAGAATTGTTTTTATACTTTTTTATTTAAATATATATAAATGATTTCTATAGATTTAAATATAATATATTTTTATACTTTTTAATAATAGTAAAAATAAATAAATTATCTTTTTTTAAATTTAATAAAAATCCAAATAATAGCAAATATAGTTTAGAAAAAATTATTTATAAATTTAGAATTTCCAAAAAGATTACTTTTAGTATTTTTATATAAAGTGTTAATTATTAAAATTTTAATATTATTAAAATTTTATTAATATTAAAAATTTAAAAGGAAATAAAATGCTTTTTTGGAATTGTAATAAAACAATTTGGCGAAACTAAAAGTATATTTTTAAATTAGAAAAAAAAACGAGTAATATATAAAACTATTAAATAAGCAAATCAATATAAACTTTAATTACTAAATATATATTAACTAGTTTATTTAGAAATGGAAAACTAATTATACGAAAACTTTTTTGTTATATATATAAATAACAAATTAGTTATTATATATTAATTGCAAATTTAAATTTAAAAGATTTTTGTAAAAGAATATTTATTTGATTAATATATATATTTTAATATTAAAAATAAAAAGGTATATAGATTGATATAAATAAATAAAATCCTGAATATTAACAATTTGGATTTAAATATAAGATTTAAATTTTCTTTAAATTAAATAAAAAAATTTCGATATTAGAAAAATATTATTAATTATATAGTTATTTATATATTTTAATTATTTTTAAAAAACTTATAAAAAGTTTTGGATAATTAAATAGGCTTTACTTAATGGCTTTTATATATTAAGCTTTTTTAGTTTTTTTTAAAATTTATTATTAATATTAATTAGATAGATTTTGTTGTTTGTTTTATAAATAAAAAAACTTTCAAAATAAGAAAAGCTAAAAATGTATTTATTAAAAAGCTCTTTTTTATTAAGTTCTATTATATTTTTATATTATATATATTCAGAAATAAAGTAAAGTGTTGTAAAATGGTTATAATCTTTTTATTATTTGTTAATATAATAATAATTTAAAAAAGAACAATTAAAAGTTATTTTTGAGAAAAAATTATAATTTTTTTTTAAAAGAATGGTTATATAGATAAAGATATTTTAAAAAAATAAATTAAAAAATCTTTTTTTAAAAAAATAAAGTTTAAAAAGGTTAAATGGGGTTTAATTGTTATTAATTGTTTTAAAGTATATTTTAATAATAAAAAAGATTAAGGAAAGTTTAATAAAGCTTTTTATAATATAGATTAGCTTTATATTTTAATACTAATTGGGATTACAAAAAGTACTTAATTATATAATATTAATATTAACAAACTTTTGAAACAAAAAATATAGAATTAAAAGTTTAAATAGTTTACTAAAAAACAAAATTAAGTTGTTTTATATAATAAAAAACATATAGCTTTTGATTAATATTTTTTAATTTTAAAATAAATTATTAATATATAAAAATAGATTTATAAAAAGTATCAAAGTTTAATTGCTCAAATTTTCAAACGAATTGGTTTTACAAATAATCTAAATAAAAATAAAAATAAGGAAATCAATTTTAAAAACCTCGGAAATGTAAAGTTAATTCTATTTGATCCTATACAAATTAAAGTTATCTATTAATATATTTTGTTTTTGCCCTAAAAGATTATAATTGTAAATAATAATAATAATAAAAAAGAAAAAAAAAAGAAGAAGAAAATTAATCTTTTTTTTAATAATGATTTTTTTGACTTTGATTTTAATATTAATATTATTCTTTTAAAGCTTAAAAAATGAAAATTTATTTTTTATCATTACCTTTATATAAACAATAAAATTTATAAAAACAATTTCAAGATCTTTTAAAATAATATTGTTTTAGTTGATTTAAAAGATTCAAATAGTTTTAATAAAAATAATATCGATTTAGAGAATAAAATTAATTTAAAAAAAAATTAATAGAATTAAAGAATTAAAATGATTTTTATATTATTTGAAACTTTTTTTCAAATCCTTTTTGTTTTTGTTAAATATAATTATATAAACAAGGATATCTAAAATATATAATATTTTTTTTTTAAATATTAAATATTTAATAATAATAATATTTTATATTGTTTGTTTTTAATTTATATATTTTCTTTATTTCGCTTTAACAATTCTTATAATATTATAAAATTAATATTTTGTTGTAATAGAATAATATTATTTAAATTTATATTTTTTAAACGATTTTCAAATTCAATATCAATATCCTATTCTATTTCTTTCAAAATATTAAATATACTAGAATTTGAATTATACATTTAAAGCAATAAGGATAGTATATTTATTCTTTAAAAGATTAGCAAAGTTTTTATAAAGAATAAAGAATTCTATATTTTTATTTGTATTTTTTGTTTTCGAAGTTATTATATATTTCAAAGATTGATTTTGATATTTGTAATTAGTATAAATATTATTATAATACTTTTTTAGTATTATATAATCCTTGAAAACTTTTTATAAAAGATTTTTATAAAGCTAATATATCTACTATCTAATCCTTATAATTCTTTATTTATATATAATAGCTATATATAATTACTATTTGTTTTATACTAAATAATATAAAGATTTGTTTAAACATAATTCAATTATATAACAAACTAAAAATTGTATTATTAATGTTTTAATTATAATAAATGCTGTAATTAACTTATTAATATTTAATAATTTTGGCTATTTGTTTGTATATTTTGCAATATAACATATACAAAATTCTGATTACAAAAGTGTTGAATTAGATATAAATTGGAGATAAGCTTAAAATGATATAAAACAGAATAATAGAAATTGCTTTTTTAATTTAAATAAAGATTGCAATTTAGATTTAATTTAAATAAAATATTAATATACTTGTTTTATATTCTAATTAAATTAATTAATAATTGTTTTAACTTATTTTACTAAATTATTTATAAATCTTAAAAGTAATTAGTATAACAAATCAAAAAAAACTATTTCTTTTTTTATATTCTTCAAAAATGAATTAAATAATTTTAGATTTATTAAATCTACAACTTCCAAGTTTTTACTAATTAGCTTAAATATAATACTAATGTTTTATATCTTATTTCTAGGTATAACAATAATTGATTTATATTATTGATTTTATATTAAAAAGTTTTGTAAAGTTTACTTTATTAAAAATTTAATAAATAGAATATTAATTATATTGTTAAAAATCAAACGCTAATAAAAAAACGAATTAAATATAAGCATTAAAGGTTTGCTTTTAAAATAGCTAAATATAGAAAAAGCTGTTTGTTACTTACAAGTTTTTATAGTAAAAAATGTAAAAATGTAAAAATATTATTATTATTATTATTATTATTATTATTATTATTATTATTATTATTATTATTATTAT
>NGKG01000004.1:2420716-2469644 GCA_002162505.1 Myriosclerotinia scirpicola | reverse complement strand
CAATCCAAAAAAAGAAACCCAGGGGTTCAAAAGCCAAGTACCAAGTACCAAGTACCAAGTACCAATAGCCGAGATTTCGAATTCAACCTTAGGTACGAAGTACTTCGTACCTACTCTCTAATACCCACCCACCCACTCTCTCTATCCTCAGCGCCGCCCAACAGTCTACTGTATATTATTTCATCCAAACATTCTGCGCTCTATACAGTAGCAAGTGTTGAAAATTCCGCGGGTTACGGTTTATAATGGAATGAATTCTCATTATTATTATTATAATCCAGAAATGGTAATGTATAAACTATAACGAATAACTTAAATCTCTTTATTGAAATATCCCTATTACCACTACTACCAACACCAACACCACCTTCTCATCTTCACCCCCCTCATCCCCCTACCCTCCTCCTCAAACACCATCTCCAATAACCTATCCACCACGCGTGCGTGAGTCTTAGAGTCTAAGGAATTATACCCGTATAACTCTAAAGAAGGAGTCTTTCATCTTCATCTTCATCTTCATCTTCTTCCTATTTTAGAGTCTGAAGTCTGGAGTCTGAAGTCTGGAGTCTGGAGTCTGGAGTCTAGAGTCTAGAGTCTAGAGATATAATAAAATATGTATGATCTATCGAGGAATGATTCGGTTAAGATACGATCCTCCTGCACTACCTAAATTCTGTAATCGGAATGATGGGCCGAATTTGGTCCTGAGAGGAAGGGGGGAGGAGGGTAAGAGAGCAAAATGAATAAAAGCTAAAAGGTATGCTCCAGGGCGAGTAAGATATATCTATCATATATACATTATGATAGACCAAGAGAATAAGCTACACAATAGAGGCAAAGAGAGTACAATAAGCAAGAGTAAAGCGAAAGATATAATAAATGTAAAATATAAAACCTTATCTACAGTGTACAGTTCAGTGTACAATGTGTATAGTCTACTGTACGTGACATTACACATGCCATACTCCGTAAACTCAACTTCATTCGGCCCGAATCGGTAGTAAATTTAATTTTATCCATTTAAACTCGGGGCCGAGTGAGTCTGAAATTCTGAATACTACCTAGGTACCTCTTGCTCGGAATATTATCATTTGCTAGACTTATCAATCGATACTGGAGAGATACCTACTACCTAGTAGGTAGCTTTACGGGCAGTCTTGGAGGAGAATAAATGTTATGATGAATAATAAAAGACTTATTAATCATAGCGTAGAAAATAAGAGTACTTTATTTGATATTCCTGTTGAATGGGGAGGAGTGATACTTGTACTTATTTTCTCCCTCTCCTCCTAGGTAATCTAACATATAAATCATCAAGATCAAATTGCACGTTCGACACGTGATTTACCGATTCTAATCAGCATGAATCGAGCATCAAGCTTTTGTGATCTGCAGATAAACGGCCATCCCCCCCCAAAAAAATCCGTCGTTGTGTACAGATGCCGATAGTTTTAATATTCCTATACGAAATAGGAATATGCATAATCACGTGATTGTAATTCATCTCCTTTTCCCGAAGGCTTCCCCATGCACGGAGAATAGACACTTGTGCTCAAAAGCCGAAGATGGCGAAAAGAAATACATATGTACCGATAACATCTCATAGCCGATGAGAACTGCCACCATTTCTTGGTGGCTGTGTTACCTAGCGAATCAAAAGCAAAAATAAGTCTTATGGCAGAGCTTATAACGCCTCTTTGCCTTCTAGAACATTGGAAACGTTTCCCCCACTCGTTGGCTTCGTAGGCAACGGAATTATTTTTGAAGTAGGCCCCGTGAATTTTGATAGGGGTGATTTGGTGATTTGAAGCAGAGGAAAGGAAAGCGAGAACGAGATGAGAAACTGGAAACTGGAAACATGATTGAGAAAATGAAGTAGATGGGAGTAGATGGGGTTGGAGATAGGATGAAATGGAAATGGAAATGTACGAAGTGTATAAAAGGATTTCTGAGTGAGAATTATTGTAATAGCATGTCAGCCTCAATCATTCATTGTAAGGGGCTGAAGAGAGAATGCGCCGAGAAGGGTACCGTAGGTACTCCAATGAGAATGAAATGAGACGGTCTTATCACCTCGGTCAATTGTTTCTCTGTGTTTCGTGTTTGGAACTTTTGTTGGGTGAGATTTTCTTTTGGTGTTTCTGGAAAGAAATATGGGGAAGGGTCGTGAAGGGGTTGGCGGTTGGAGCGGAGAATCAATCAATGAATAATCAATGAATTGAAGAGTAAAAAGGTTGGATGTGCGATGATATCATGATTCATATGGTTGGATGGAGACGAGGATGAGGAAAGAGGATTTGATTGATGGGAATTTGGTAAAAGATATCTGGTTGAGGGAGCAGCTGGTCTTTGCGATTGGAGTACTGTACGTACAAATAAGAATGTGTAGCTTCGTTCATATAACTGGTGCTGCACTGCTCCTGCATAGGAGGTAGGTACTAGATATTTTAACGGTATGAATTGACCAATTAGAGAGTAGCAGCGACAAGTTCTTTAGGATAAAGGGAGTATTGTAGTATAGGTAACGGGCATACATATCATGCATGCTTCTTTGAATGTAACCGTGATTGAGGTTTCCCAGGAAGGATCTCGATTCTTTAGATACAGGGGAAAGATAATTATAAGTATTTGTATTTGCATTTGCATTTGCATTTGCATTTGCATTTTGCATTTTGCATTTGAAACATTCAACAAATATAAAAGATAAAAGATTGGAGGAATGGAAGAAAGTCTTGGGGTTTTATCGGTGATAGGAAATACCTAGTATTCAATCTTGGCCGTTGAACACCCATGAGGCAAAATGACCGAAGCGACTGGGTTTGTGTGGAGAGAGAGAGAGAGAGGTCTAGAGTTTGGGAATAGAGGCTAAGAGGCCGGATAATGAATTTAGTAGGTAGGAGTCGTAGGACGGGGTAGTACTAGGTATTTGTCTGTTGTATTGTATTATTGTTGATTGTTACAGTACATGGTGAAATGGATAGACAATAATGTCAATATTGATGAAAACATCAAAGTACCTACTGGGTAGTGAGGATAGGAAATACGGACTATAAATTCCATGGCACCCACCCGCTCTCACTACTCCATTGTCACTTAAACCCCAGCCTTCAACTGGTGAACTAAGCCCGAACGATTTGCCTGCCGATGCTAGAGTATGAGAATGTGAACCCATATCTCTCCCAAAAGGGAAAAAAATGCTGTACAACATCCTGAAGAAGGTAAGTTAACGGGGGAGGGATTCTTATATGTGTGTGCGGTGCAGTGATTGTGACAGGTTGACTGGAAGTAAGATGGAAGAAAGAGACGGGCAACTTTCACCTACTAGGTAGGTACTAAGGTAATAACAAACAGTAAACAGTAAACACCTAAACAATAAACATCTGGGCAGTACCCAGTGTACTCATACGACGACTTGTTTCGTACGGCTTGTTTCGGTTGATTCTTTGATACAAGAGAAAGGATACGACCAAGTAGGTACCTAGTAGTAAGTACTCTTAGATAAACATTACACACATACATCCATGAATACCTAGTAGTACATACATTTCGTTACACCAAAATATAGGATTGTATCACATCAACATCGAAGTACCAACTTCCAGGTTGAATCATTAGAAATAATATAACCACCTGAGCACTTCATATTTTGTATTATTTTATGTTACTCCGTCCGTACAAAGTCATTTTTTATGATAGGAGTGACTTTCTATAAACCAACCCGAAGCCCAACTGCGCCACTCCAATCATAAACATACTCAGGTACCGGTACTCCTACTCATAACTCACTCATAGTAAATTGTTTGAAACCCCCCCCCTCCCCCTTCCAGTCAGTCAGTTAGTCAGTCAATCAGTCAGTCACCTTCTTCGTCAGGACACAAGATTTGATTGATTAGCAACCAGCAACTAGCAACCCCATCCATCCATCCATCCACAACACCTGAAATCTTAAGCACGGTCCAACTAAAGCGGACGACAACTTACCGATTCATTCTTCCTTAAAACTACCTACTTAATTAGTACCATCCATCACCTCCTCCTGTTCTAGAGATCTGCTGAATATACAATCTTATATTCCTTCCTTTCAACATCAACTCAACATCAACATATAACTTCGAGTTACAGCTCTCGATAAAGCTGTCATTTAAACATCTATGACACAATTATTTCACACTTCGTCCCCAAATTCTCTTTCTACAAATAACGAGAAGCGGAATTTGTCCGGTTCTTCGATGTCGTCGAATAAACATTCCAATGGCCATAGTCCATTTCCTCAGAAGTTGAAGAACTTCTTTAGGATAAACAGTTCTACGAATCATAATGAGAAGAGCGACCCATCGATAAAATCGGAAAGTAAATCATCATTTCGACAATCCAAATTCTTTCCTGGTGGAGGACGAAATCGATCGACGACAATAGCAAGTGAAGGCAATGCATTAGATGATGGTCTCAGTCCAACCGCACACGCGAATCCATACTTTGCACATCAAGGTCCTCCTGCGCTTCGACATCACGATGATGCGTCCATACCTCCAAGTCCTCCTGATACCCCAAGTTTCAAGGTCGATACTGTTCCAGGTGTGAATGATCAAGCTACTGCTGCCGGCAAGGAAGAATTGGCTCGAAAATTGAGAAGAGTGGCGAGTGCTCCGAATGCACAAGGTCTATTTTCGAGTAAGGGTGATGCTGATCGACCAGCTACTGCTGAGCTGGGAAAGGAACCCTTGGTACACAATGCCAGTACTACAATGCTGAGTATGGTTGATGGTTCAGATGGAAACGATGCTCTTGGGATAGCTGTAGAAGATGACTTGGCACCCTTAAAACCTCCGAATCTACGAAACAATCCTAATTTTAGGCGAACATATAGTTCAAATTCTATAAAAGTACGCGATGTTGAGGTGGGGCCCGCGAGTTTTGACAAGATCAAGTTGATTGGTAAGGGGGATGTTGGCAAGGTATATTTGGTGAGGGAGAAGAAGAGCAGTAGGCTGTATGCGATGAAAGGTATGCAAAAGCACGATAAATCATTGTGTGCTGGCTAATTCTCCTTAGTATTGAACAAACAAGAGATGATCAAGCGGAATAAAATCAAGAGAGCATTGGCAGAGCAGGAAATCTTGGCTACGAGCAATCACCCGTTTATTGTCACTTTATATCACTCTTTTCAATCCGAGGACCATCTATATCTATGCATGGAATATTGCAGTGGTGGAGAATTCTTTCGAGCTCTACAAACTCGACCAGGGAAATGTATACCAGAGGATGATGCTAGATTTTATGCCGCAGAAGTCACTGCTGCATTGGAGTATTTACATTTGATGGGTTTCATTTATCGGGATTTGAAACCTGAAAGTAAGTCATTCTTAAATCTTGCGCGTGCAACGCTAACAAGCTTAGATATTTTACTCCATCAATCAGGGCATATAATGTTGTCGGATTTTGATCTTTCGAAACAATCAGCCCCTGGCGGAAAGCCAACAATGATCCTTGGCCGAAACGGCACCAACGTAAACTCGTTACCAACGATCGATACGAAGTCATGTATAGCAAATTTTCGAACAAACTCCTTCGTTGGGACCGAGGAGTACATTGCGCCAGAGGTCATCAAAGGATGTGGTCATACAAGTGCAGTTGATTGGTGGACTTTAGGGATATTGATTTATGAGATGTTGTTCGGTACAACGCCATTCAAAGGAAAGAATCGCAATGCTACGTTTGCAAATATCTTGAGGGATGATGTTCCTTTCCCGGAACATTCTGGGTCACCCCAAGTCTCAAAGTTGGTTACTCGGACATATTTATATCTTTAGATGCTGACATTTTCTAGTCTTTGCAAGTCTGTAATTCGAAAACTCCTTATTAAAGATGAAAATCGACGATTGGGGGCTCGAGCTGGAGCTTCCGACGTCAAAACCCATCCTTTCTTCCGTACAACTCAATGGGCACTCATCAGACATATGAAACCTCCAATGGTTCCCCACCAAGGTCGCGGTGTTGATACGGTCAATTTCAGAAACGTAAAAGAGAGTCAGAGTGTTGATATCAGTGGAGGCACGAGAGAATTCACAGGTGTAGGGCTTGATTCAGGTTTGGCAACACCAGGTAATGAAGTTGTCGATCCCTTTGAAGAGTTCAACAGTGTTACCCTGCACCACGATGGAGATGATCAACATCAACACGAAGATCAACATAATGGAAGATATGACGGTAGGTGATCGTACACTGGAGAAGATGTTTGCCGTCTACACTATTTGATGGGATTTGCTTGGATGATCAATATGGCGAAGACCTTTTGCGAGCATGTTTTCATATGTTTTTATTTGAATGGGAGAACCGGGTGATTACAATACTTTGCTCGCGTGTAACATTTGGTGGGAAGACCAGTGTTTTCAGAAGACACAATTCGAGGTTAACACCACACATGTTTGCATTTTTCTGTCTGTAGATACTGAAACTGGGAGAAGGGAGCAGAAAGAAGAGGCTAGGGGTTTCGAATTTACAATTTTCGAGGTAGAGGGAAAAGAGTTTGAGAATTTGTGTTGTTCTTCCGAAAGTCCGTCGACTGGACTGTGTTTATTAGCAAAGACCTGGGATTCATTATGGGATATGGTGCGTAGAGGGCAAGAGATTGGCGTTTTGCTATTCTCATTTTTTTGTGGCTACTATCATGATGGGCAAAGATGGGAGGTAGGTGATGTTGAATGAGAAATATGGGATGGGTAGGAGGAGGCTAGTAGTGGTAGATGGATCGGTTGATAGGTCGATAGGAATTTTATATCTTCTGCAATGAAGGGGCTGGTTTGATCAGGCGAATATGCGTATCATGAGCGAAAGAAGTATGCCCACGAAATCGCGACGCTAAGCCTTGCCGTGCATAAGGTATGGTCACGTGTTTACAGATTTTTGACATGACCGACTTGGGAGGCAGGTGCGACTCAACTCTTTCCTCATTCATCAAATTATTTAGTGGGTGATTAATGGGACCACGTAATTTTCTTTCGCGCATGGAGGTTTGAGAATTCACACAATTTTACAGTCATCTCGAAGAGGCAGGAATTTTGATGGCACATAATTGACTCGGGTTTTTTCATCATCTGAAATCTTCATCTTACGCTGCAGTACCTTTTGGCGAATCGTCACTTATGGATTGTGATTCTTTTTGAGCGGTGGGTGGTGGGTAGCTTGGAGGAAGCTGTTGTGTCATCTGCGTGCTTCTTGGAGGTGTCGATAGAATACAAGCTATGCTCTTTTACGAGAAATACTGTTCGCACCGAATTTTTCCGCTGCAGATATCCTATTCATATCGTGTCTATGCATCTTACAAGCGCTTCGCGCTCGAGTTATATTGATGGGTTTGGAATCGGTGAGGGGATTGGGTTAAGAGTGGGGTGGCAAGAAGTATGTGGTGTATATGTGGTGGAAGCTTATGGATGCGGCGAGCCGGTGAGTGTGAGGGAGGGGTGAGTGGTACGGGGGAGCCTTGTTGAAGTTGTCTTCTCTTTTGTTTGGATCTTCTTTTGAGAGGAACAGCTTCCGTTTCTTCCCGGTTATTGCTGACTGCCTGTCTTTGATACCATAGAAACCAACAGTCATGCCTATCGTCGAGCGATTCAAACGGGGCTTCACCTCAATCAAAGCATGCTTTGGCCGTCGTTTTGGACATCTTCACGAACCTTCTCAGGCCGAGTTCAGAATCGACACAGCGAGTCCAGGAGGATCATCTATCGACGATGGTGCTGAATCTGCAATACAGAATGACAAAGAAGCTGCTGGCAAGCAGGCGCAATTCCTTGCACATGATGATCTTGCCTGTTCAATAACAGAGCCTTTAACGAATGTCTCCGAACAATTAAATTCTTCACATGGAGGTAGCTTCTGGTCTCAAGCTTCAGAGAAACTCAAGTCCGAAGATCCAGAATTGGCAAGTAAATCCCATCGCCTCTTATACAGATCTGCTCAACACCGATCGCATAGCTCTGTCAGTCAGCTAATTTTGCTATCTTTACCAATCTAGTATGAGGAATATTCACGTATTATACAGCAGGAAGCAAGAAAAAGCGACGAGAATAATCGCGACGAAAGTAATCTCGACAAGACCATAAATTCTTTAGAGAATGCAGCGATGCTTCTAGCAGTGTGCCAAAGTAGCATCGAGTCCATGAATTCTTCAAGTGGTAGAGTGGACAAGATTCTTGAGAAGACAGTCCAAATTGTAGGCCTAGCCAAGGACTTTGTGGGATCTGTCGTTAGTGCCGAACCACATGCAGGAGTGGCCTGGGCAGGTGTCTGTCTGTTTCTTCCTGTACGTTTTCCTATTCCTTAAGCTTGCCTTCTAGCTTGTTTCTTCCTTTCGTAACATTCGATGCTCATCGCCTGCTAACATAAGCCTAGCTACTTCTTAACCCTTCCCAACAGGACGAAGCTTGCCGTAAAGGTCTTGAGGAACTGCCTTTCCTCATCCATAAGTATAGTCATGTGGAAAAAATTTGTGCAATCGAAATTTCAAACCCCACAGTACCTTACACACAAAATACATTGTCTAGCGGAGTTGTCGAATTATATACCAAGATACTCAAGTTCCAAGCTGAAGCTGTGTGCCAACTGAGTCGCTCAAAAATCAAGGCTTATTTTCGGAAAGTTTTCCAAGCTGATAAGTGGAAAAGCATGCACCAAGATGTTTTGGACATTGAAACTCAATGTTGGGGATTAGCCAAGGCTATTGACAGTGATCGATGCAGTAAGCTATCAGAGGAATGCAAAAGCAAATTAGCAGAGCTTTATACTATCGGGCAAGTTTTTGAGTCCTTATATAACGAGCCTGGTGCGCTGACTAAAATGCAGCTCGGAAATCGTTCAAGTCACAAAGCAAACATGCCAGGCGGTTAATAACTTGAGAGAAGAAAGTTTACAGCGCGAACGAACCACAGCAGAAATGCAATGCCTCCAGAACTTTCGTTCAGATAATATGTATGAGAAACAGAAAAGCCTCACCGCTGAACGAGTATCAGGCACATGCGAATGGCTAATTAGAAATTCAACGTTCATCGATTGGCAACAGGGGAGAGGACCAGCATTGCTCTGGATTTCTGCTGATCCAGGATGTGGGAAATCAGTCTTGTCCAAAGCTTTCGTTGACGATAAACTGGTGGCTGCCTCCGAGAACACTGTCATTTGTTATTACTTCTTCAAGGACATATCCCCGGATCAGCGTAGTCCAACTAGGGCCGTCGCAGCGCTACTCCACCAGATCTTTTCATCCGAGCCTACTAAACACCTTTTGAAGCATGCCATGGAAATCTGGACCACGGACGGCAAAGAGCTCTGCAATATAGCTGAACGTATGTGGATCATTCTGGAAGCTATTTCACAGGATCCGACTGCCGGAGAAATTGTTTGTGTAATTGATGCTCTGGACGAATGTGACGACGATTCCCGAGATTACTTCGTTAGGAAAATGTCTAGACTAGTGTCTGGGGAAACACAGTGTCATATCAAATTTACAGTCACAAGCCGACCTTACCCCAAAATACATCATGTATTTGAGGAACTCACAATCGATTCGAGGTGTTCATTTCTCCGAATTGCAGGCGAAGAGGAATCTGGGGCGATATCAAGTGATATAAATATGGTCATAGAATACAAAGTTGCTCGACTATCCAAGTTGAGCGATAGTACCAAACTATATCTTATCAAACGGCTGCAAGCCATGCAGAATAAAACCTATCTGTGGTTGTACCTAATCTGGGACAGCATCGAGACTAAAGCGGAAACGTCTGGCCGTCAGGAGAATTTTGATATCGTACTAGATGAACTACCTGACAGTGTGGTAAAAGCGTGAGTATAATATGTCGCTCTTCATATATAAAATCGGAGCTAACAAAGTTTTTGATGCCAGATATGAGGCAATACTGAACAAAAGTCCAGACAAGTCAAGTACCGAGAAACTCCTCCACATCGTTGTCGGAGCAGAGCGCCCTCTACATACCGAGGAGATAAACGTTGCTATGCACATTAATGTCGATTACACTGGAACGCAAGTCTTTGAAAACATTCCACTTGAAGACCGCGATAAGTATCCGGATATCCTCAGAACTCTTTGTGGCCTCTTCATCCGCATCGAGGATTTAAAAGTATATCTCATACACCAGACAGCCAAGGAATTTCTTATCGGGACATCAACGCAAAAGAGAGAGCCTGGTCTCTGGAGGCACTGTCTCTCACCAGACGTATCTCAGGGGGTTTTAGCCAAAGCATGCATTTCATTTCTCTTTCTTGATGATTTTAACACTATTTTGGATAAGCGTTACAAATCCCCAGAAACGGCCGTAACGGAGAGGTTCTATCGTTTTATGGAATATTGTTCAACTTACTGGATTGCACACTATAAGTGTGCGTCATCTTCTTTTAATCATGCTGACATTGTCAACTTGTGTTCGCACTCGAATCGGCGCGAAAATTGGGTTAATCATATGAATTGGTGGAAGAACAGTGTCTCGATCGAAAAAACACTTTGCAACGTCGGCCCCCGAGACTTTTATGGTATTTCCACAACACCTCTAATGATAACTTCATACTTCGATCTTTACGAAGCCGGCAAATATATTATTTCTGGTCAAAATTTCAGTAAAGAAAAATTGGAGGCATGCAACGGCGATTATACAGCACTAATGCTTGCTATCGTGAACAGAAGCGTTAGTATGGTAGGTTCAAGCTGTACTCTAGTCAAACTCGTCACATACTAAACGTTGAATTAGATGGAACTACTAGTCCAGAACGGTGCCGATGCCAATCATGGCACAGAGAATAAAGGTGTGCCACTTACAATAGCAACTCACATGGGCGATCTCTCGATCTTCGAATTCCTCTTGAAGTTCACAGCAGACCAAATGCCTGTCGGGCCGATCTATTGGCAAGAGACAGCGCTAGATGCGGCTGTCCAATTCACGCCTAAATTTGTTCCAATATTGCTGAATTCAATGATGTATCCACTATTGGAAGATTACCTTGAATCGGCACTATCCCTGGCTGTATTATACCGGCGCGTTGAACTTGTGGAATTGTTGCTAACCTTTGGTGCCAAACCAACCTATTCGTTCCAAATAAGATTCAGGGGAATTCGCGAATGCACAAGCTCATTGGACCTTCTCTTCAAACGTTATGAAGAGTTGACGTACACACAGACCGATGGGCCGGGTCCTGTTGCTACAATCTTAAAATTACTTTTATCGAAAACAGAACCGCTGCCTTGTGTATATGTGGAACGCCTGCTGGCTGACTACGTAAAGACCAAGTTTGATACAGCTGCTTTAGTGCAGCTGATACTTAATCACCCACGTCCTTCTGGGCTGATCCTCGATGGAGAAATATCACCAATAGTATTGGCAGCCGTATACGCCAATATAGGATCCTTAGAACTTCTAATGAATGAGCCCCATGATATTAACAAAGGCAGGGCAACCATTCGCCGTGAAAGATATACCGGTAGGCCCGCAGTACAAGAGCTAAAGTGTCCGGGGAATTCACGTTTGGGTAGAAAAATTGAAATTCCAGGACCTTTGATTGGAGGAATAATTTCTGAAAGTCAGAAAGCTGTCGAGATTTTGATAAACGATGGAGCCGATGTCAATATGATCACAGAGCTTGGGACACCTCTGTTCTGTGCTTCAGCACTCTCCACCGAATCGATCGTCCAATTACTGATTGACAATGGCGCTCAGATTACGCCATTTGATGCCGATGGAAAGGAACAACCTTCTCCTTTGGTTATTGCTGCTGCCAGAGGAAATTTGGAAATTGTGAAACTGCTGCTCAAAGCTGGTGCTAAGGTTGACCGGGGGTTCGCAACTGCTCATTCGACACTGGCTTATAGAGAGGGTATTGAGGGAAGATATTATCCTTCGGCAATCGAAGCCGCGGAGATGGAGGAGCATGGAGATGTGCTTGATTTTTTGTGCGCGGGTTTGCAGAGGTTGGAGAGGTCGGAGAGGTTGTCGGAGAGGTTGGAAAGGTTTGAAAGGGGGAGGTTGGAAAAATTGAAGAAATTGAAGAAATTGAAGAAATTGGAGAAATTGGAGAAATTGAAGTTGGAGAGGTTGGAGAGGTAGAAAATTTGGACAGGTTGAAAAGGTTGAAAGTGTTTGAGAGGTTGGAAAGGTTGGAAAGGTTGGAAAGGTTGGAAAGGTTAGAAAGGTTGAAAAGATTGAAAAGATTGGAGAGTTGGAGATATGTAGATGCTGGGTAGAGTTGATGAGGTGGAAGAGGTTGGAGAGATTGAAAAAGTAGGAAAAGTTGGAGAGATTGGAGAGGTTAAAGAGGTTGGAGATGTTGGAGAGGTAGAAAAGATTGGAAGTGTTTGAGAGGTTGGAGAGGATGGCGTTTAGTCAAGCGTGGGAGTGACTGTTTAGCTACTATCGGAAAATGGATCCTGTTTCTTTTGCTTCTATTGGGGATATAGTTGATCTATGACATTCTTTCTTGGGAGTACACGAACTGGTTACGATTATGATTTTTCTAGGTTTGAGAAATGAATACTGGCTAAATCGCTATTGACATGGATATTCTCGTATAACACATTCCTGTAGGCTATATTACCTATTTCCCGTGAAACTTCTGGAAACACAAGTAAGTATTCCGCAAAAGATCATGACAAACTTATAGTGCTTGGATTTGGAATTTCCCCATACAATTGCACAACTACTGCGTGACTTGCTGGTTTGCTATAAGTACTATTGTAGATGTTGGAGATAAATGTAGATGTTAGATTGATTTTGGAGTTTGTTAATTTTGGAGTTGGTTGAGGTTGGGGGTTAGTAATAGACCAATGGTTGGATAACAAAGTATTGTTAGATGATGCCCAGGTGGGTAACGGCCTGTCGTTTGTAGGTAGGTAGGTAGGTAGGTAGGTAGGTAGGTAGGTAGGTAGGTAGGTAGGTAGGTAGGTATGTATGTATGTATTATAACATGATATTACTGTATGGATTACTGTGATGGTATTGTTTTATCGTTTATTGATATATAGAACATTGAATGTAGCTATGTATAGTATTTATTTATTAATAAGTTTACTTGGGTATTTCTTTTTGCAAATGCTAAATAGGTATTTGTATTATACTATGCGATGCGATGCGATACCATCCATCCATATATGCTATACTCAAGTATGATGCAACATATACCTAACCCAAACAAACAAACCCATTTGAGCCAACCTGGAATACCCATGTATCCTTGGAATGCAATTCATTTCATTTCATCAATCCGTGACTTCGTCATATGAGCAACATTGCAACATTTCCCGCTCTACCTGCACCGATATATCATATCATATCATAACATATCATTCTTCATCCCTCATCCCTCACATCATAATATGTAGAGTAATCCGCAAATCGAATCGCCAGCAACAACTCCTCCCTTCATCATGAATCTTCTTTGAACGCGCGCATCCGCAAACAAACCACATGCACAAAAAAACCCTTCACCTGCGTCTCCCCTTCCCCGAACTAACCGCACTCATCGGTTGAAAGGCATCATCATCATCATCCTCACTAATCTCATCGTCACTCAACTCCACCACCATCTTCTTCTTCCCGACCCCCTGACTCGCCTGCGAAAAATTCAACTGCGTCTGCGTCTGTGTCGGTCTCCCTCTCGTAGCAGCCGCTCTCTTTGGTTGACTCTTTGCCTTCGCAACAGGAGCCGCTTCTTCCATCACCACATCTTCATCTTCATCATCACTGGGCTCGGGCTCGGGTGCCTTTTTTCTTCCTCGAGTGGTGGTGGCTTTGGCGGGGGCTTTCTTGGGAGCTGCGGGTTTTTTGGCGGGAGCACGTTTAGCTGGTGCTTTTTTAGCAGCGGGCTTGGGTTTATCTTCTGCGAAGGGATCGTTGGAATCGTCGTCGCTGATGATGAATCCACTTGTATTTTTTCCATTTCCGCGTTTGGGCGGTGGTGCAGGCGGCGCGTCATCGCTATCATCACCTTTGTCCTCACCATGATCCGTTTCACAATGTTCGACTTTGTCACCCCATTCTCCTTCGACATCGGAATCGAAATTTGCCGGTCTGGGTTTAGGTTTGAGTTTCTTGACTGGCTTTTTAGATTTGATTCCTGATCGGGCAGCGAGGGCTTCTTGCTGGGCACGAAATCTTTCCATGGCTGCGTTGAGATAATCGTCCTCATCTTCGACATCGTTATCTGCGCCGTTGGCTTGTTTGATGAGTTCTTCTACTTGTGCTTTGAGTGACTTTTGTACGAAGATTTCCATAGCGTGGCGATCATCTTTATCGACAAATTGACCTACGGCATCGCCGAAAGGGGTGGTAGGAAGGACTTGAAGAGACTGTTTTTCGAGGAATTCTTTGACTAGAAGTTCGACCTTTACGTCATCGAATCCGGCTACTTGGGCGAGGGTACCTTCTTCTGGAAGATCGATTTCGGTAGCGGATTTACGGGTTGCGGATGCTTTTTTGCGGTGGTATTGAATTACGTCTTTTATGTTTGCTACGCGGTTGATGAAACGACTAGAGAAACGTTGGGGATTTTCACAATCAAATTTTCCGCCTTCTGGTGGGGTAAATTCGACTTTGAGGCGAACAAGGGGAAGGGGGATGTCTTCGAGCTCTTCCTCTGATTCGTCTTGGAGGGAGATCCACTCGGCGCGTGCTTGGTCAATTAGTTCATCTACGATGGTAATGAGTTCTTTGGTGAGTTTGGTGCGGTTATCCTTTACTTTGGCGAGATGTTTGGTTCGCTTGTCGGTAGCGAGAATGACTTCTTTGGTTATGAAGGGTCGAACCGACTTGAGGCGGATCTTTTCGATTTTGAATTCTCGACCGGTGATACTGGCGATAGCAACATGTTTTGGGCGGGCTTCACCTGGGACTAGAGATGTCGCTACTGAAGATCCGGGCTGCATGACGTGGAAGGAAGTTTCGGGGTTATAAGTTGGGTCAATAAGACATTCATGCTCGTGACCCCAGACTACTAAATCCAGGAACTCAGGAAGGAAGTTCTCTGGTAAATATGAAGTTTCAGCTGTTGTAGAGCGGAGAGTCAGTATTGTTTATATATAAATGATAAAATTGGAGGAAATTGAGGTAATAAATATGAGTTAAAACATAAAGATTTGTGTGAGGACGAGGAAAAGTAGGATTTTATGTTGTGGCATAATTTTAGATGTGAAAGACAGCTAAACTTGGGAATTGAATACATACTGTGGGCGTGGTGATTCTGGTGAACTGCCATGATGTTGAACCAATCCTTTTGTTGTACTCCGGGCTTGAAGAACTTGACATGACCATCTCTGAATGTACGATGAAGGCGCTCGTCTCTCACATTACTCATGCCATACAAAGCCAACTTAGTTTGACCTTTCTGCAAAAGTACTGGTTTGATTTGAATGCGATCAGCTTCAGGCGTCCGACCAAAGTAATTGACCAATCCGGAAGCTTGAAGTAAATCCAAAGCACAGTAGTTTCCATCTCCAGCCGGATCATCATGATTTCCATGAATAGAGAATACCGGTATGGCAACATTGATATCGGGATCCTCATAATTGACATGATTGAATGAACCATCGAAAATATCGTTTGCATCGCTCAATAATTCCAACTCGCAGGGTTTCTCTCCGAGACAGTTCATTCGTAGAGATCGCATGACTTGATACATGGCTTTTCTGGAAGGTTGACTGTAGTGAAAGAGATCGCCAGCGAGGAGGACCATGTCTACATCCCGATTTTTTGCAAGACGCATAACTTCATCGAAACTTCTCCAGCTGTCGTCCTTGCGCACAGCATCATTCTCTGCATATCCCACATGGCTGTCCGTGGCAATCAGTATCCGGATGGTATCTGCCGCTATAAAGAAGTAAGTAAGGCTTCTTCTGCAACTCTAAAAGAATGTATACCTGTAAAAGTCGGCATCTTGGCCGCTTTGTTTGCTCTGTCGTGGGCTGACCAGGAAGGTTATGGTTATGCTAACTTATCGCAGACTTGTCAACTACTCGAATGAAGATCATAAATATTGAAAACACGAGAAAATCGATTGTCCATAGAGTGATAGTCTCAAATTCGCGTTGGCACCTAGATATAAATATTCTGGTTGCCTTCAGCATTTGGGGAGACGCGATCTGGATTAGCGTGTTTTATCCCTGCAAAATGTGAATACCTAGGTAGAAATTTAACAGACGACATACCTAGGTCTGCCGTAACTGCGACGAGACAATTTGATATCAATTCAACAGCACACAATGTTTCCTAGCAGAGTTCTTCTTTCGCGGTCCGTGTGGAAAGGTACGTTTAGTTCCATACCTCTATTACCGATCACATAAAACTAACAAAGATTCTTCAGGTCCCGTCATCGTTCCGTAAGACATCCCCCGGCAGAATCTCTAACCTGCTCTAATACATCCAAAATAGTCTCCCCATTGTCAAAGCAGCACCAGGTGTACGGTCACCGGCGATTAGAACCCAAGCAAGATCTGCAACTATTCTGCCTAATTTTGTGGGCTTGAGGTTTGAGATTCATAACGGGAAGGTTTATAATGAGGTGACGATCACGGAGGATATGGTGGGACATAAGTTGGGAGAATTCTCGTCGTAGGTGGTGAAGATATGGATGAAGGGAATGAGGGGCTAATTTGGTGGGCAGGACAAGAAAACGATTTACGTACAAGCAAAGTAAGAATAAGTAGATGTGGGGGAGGGGATGTTCAGCATGGAATGCTATGGCGTTTTGGGTTGGGAGAGAGTCTTTGGGCTTGGGTAGAATGTACATTGTGATGTATGTTGGGTGTCATATGAGTCGATGAGGATCGATCTCTTCCAAAAAACGGACATGAGAGCCTACTTTGCTGGACGCCCTTGTCAAAGACTATTAAACCTTTGCTGGATGGGAACCATTGCTACGGCAGAGGCAATGGGACTCGCTCTATGCCTTTTGAATTCTTCTCAAGGTCAAGGAAACCGGCAACGACTACAAGACAGCGCCCAGATATTGCACGTCCTTATAAATCAAGCAAAAGATATATGAAATGAGATATATTTCTGGCTGATCTCTGTACCTGAAATATAGAATTGTTATACAATTTCGTGATGTGTCGGTCTCCATAGACCCTTATACCTTCTTTATGACCCCCGATGATCCGTAACGCCATTTAAACCCCCCACCCTGACCAATTATGCCTTATGATATTATGAGTTTAGCGATAGAACTCCCCGCGCTTTACATTAACGCCATATTCTCCTACTGCCATACCCAAGTCCTCCATAGTGAGAATCGTTCGGTTCTGACTTCCACCTTGCCCACCACCACCATAACCAGGTCTTTGAATACCGAGAGGGCCTCCACGTCCCTGTTGATCTTTGCCTCCTGTCGTGCCAGCAGGTTGCTGACCTGGAATGGGAAAGCCAGCTGCAGCGCCTAAATTTCCCATAGGATTGTTGGCACTCGATGAATTTGACGATCGAATGCGAGAATATTGATAAGCATCGGCCGCGATATCAGCGATGAACTTTTGAGTCGCAAGCGCAAGCAAACGGGCTAAACGCGCATCTGTTTGTGGTGGGGGTGGAAGACCAGCTTTCGTGAGGTAATAGTTGGTCACAGCATCAGGAATCTACGAACAAGGGTTAGATAATGAAATTTAGATACAGTGCAAAACAAGCAAGTCTTACGATTGGAGCATAATCATCCATCTTCCCCAGGAACTCTTTAAGTGAGATATCTTTTTTAGTTGGAAGCTTGGGTTCGGGTGCTGGCGCATCATTCTCAGCTGCATCTTCTTCTTGTTTAATAGGAACAAGGTCCATGGTGGGATCTGGAGATGGTGCAGCCATGATTTTTTTATTTTTTTTGGATAAAATTTGATTATCCTGTAATGGCTACTATGTATGAGGTTGCGACCATCGAGGTTCGTTAAGTACCTATGATGGTCGTTTCGCTTATGTAATAGCTTCGGGGCCAAAGGCGGTGACTTCAATCAGTCTAGCGCTATGTACAATCCTAAAGCATTATCGATAACTTTTTCTATACAATATTTTTGCGAAGTATCATCAGCCTTGTGCGCAAATCTTGAAAAAGTAAAAATAACAACAAACAATCCTTAATATCCTTAATCAGCTTTCAACAATGGCTGACCGTCGTCCAGAAGAACCAGAAATGTCCCGAGCAAAGCGTCCAAGAACCGACGATATGGATCCCAAGGCGAATCCGTATTTGGCGCATATGTACGAGGATGGAAGTAATGGCTGGGGCAATGGTTCGAATGGTGCTGGATCTGGACTTGCGAAATTCAAACGCCATCAAACAACAGCTGCACAAGCGCATGAAGCTGAAGATGGACCTTCGAACCCTTTTAATGAAAAACCTCTTTCCAAACAGTATTTCAATATCTTAAAGACCAGAAGAGATTTGCCTGTTCACAAGCAAAGGTGAGACCTTTAAGTCGTCCAAAAAGTTATCTATCAGCTGCTAATTGCTTCACAGACAGGAGTTCCTTGATATGTTCCAAAAGACTCAAATCCTGGTCTTCGTCGGTGAAACAGGTTCTGGTAAAACAACACAGATTCCTCAATTCGTCCTCTACGATGACCTCCCCCACCTCAGTGGCAAGCTTGTCGCATGTACACAACCTCGTCGAGTAGCAGCTATGTCAGTAGCTCAGCGTGTAGCTAACGAAATGGATGTCAAATTGGGAGATGAAGTTGGATACAGCATTCGTTTCGAGGATGTCACGAGTTCGAAGACTATACTCAAATATATGACCGATGGTATGCTGCTGAGAGAGGCTATGCATGATCACAATTTGACGAGGTATAGCTGCATCATTCTTGATGAAGCTCACGAACGTACTTTGGCTACAGATATCTTGATGGGTTTGTTGAAGGAGGTGGCAATTAGGCGACCAGATCTCAAGATTGTTATCATGTCCGCTACACTTGATGCGCAAAAGTTCCAAAAATACTTCAACGATGCTCCACTTTTAGCAGTACCCGGACGAACACATCCAGTCGAGATCTTCTACACACCAGAGCCAGAAAGAGATTATGTTGAGGCTGCGCTTAGAACGGTTTTACAGATTCACGCCACCGAAGCTGAGGGGGACATCTTGTTGTTCTTGACCGGTGAAGAGGAAATTGAAGATGCGTGCCGAAAGATATCTTTAGAGGCAGATGAAATGATTAGGGAAGCAGATGCAGGCCCGTTAAAGGTATATCCACTTTACGGTACATTACCACCGGCGCAACAACAGAGAATTTTTGAGCCAGCACCACAACCATTGAGGCCTGGTGGACGTCCAGGACGAAAAGTTATCGTCGGAACCAATATCGCAGAAACCTCTTTGACAATTGATGGTATCGTGTACGTGGTTGATCCTGGCTTTAGTAAGCAGAAGGTCTACAATCCTAGAATTCGTGTTGAATCCCTGCTCGTGTCGCCTATCTCCAAAGCATCAGCGCAACAGCGAGCTGGTCGTGCTGGTCGTACGAGACCTGGTAAATGTTTCAGATTGTACACTGAGGCAGCCTTCAAAAAGGAACTTATCGAACAAACCTACCCTGAAATTCTTCGATCAAATTTGGCAAACACTGTCTTGGAATTGAAGAAACTTGGCATTGACGATTTGGTACATTTCGATCTCATGGATCCTCCGGCTCCAGAGACCCTAATGCGAGCACTCGAGGAGCTTAACTACCTCGCCTGTCTCGATGATGATGGAAACCTCACACAACTTGGCAAACTTGCCTCGGAATTCCCTCTTGATCCAGCCCTCGCCGTAATGCTCATTTCCTCCCCAGAGTTCTACTGCTCCAATGAAATTCTCTCCCTTACCGCCCTCCTCACGGTTCCTCAAATCTTCGTCCGTCCCGCTTCAGCCAGAAAACGTGCCGATGAAATGAAAGATCTCTTCGCCCACCCCGACGGAGATCACCTGACCATGCTCAACGTTTACCACGCCTTCAAGGGTGAACGTGCCCAAGCCGATCCCAAAGGATGGTGTCATGAACATTTCCTATCTCTCCGAGCACTCCAATCAGCCGACAACGTCCGCCAACAACTAAAACGTATTATGGAAAAGTCCGAACTCGATCTCGTGTCTACAGATTTCAATGATAAATCTTACTATACCAATATCCGACGCGCACTCGTAGCAGGGTTCTTCATGCAAGTTGCGAAGAAAGAAGCGACGGGTAAGACATACAAAACGGTTAAGGATGACCAGAGTGTCTTGTTGCATCCAAGTACGGTGCTAAAACAGGATGCTGAGTGGGTTCTGTATAATGAGTTTGTGCTCACGACTAAAAATTACGTGAGAAGTGTTACGGCCATTCGACCGGAGTGGTTACTGGTATGTTTATACATTCTTTTTCATTGAATACTCTTCTCTTACTGCCGTCGCTCATTCCCTCAATCCCGGCTCACGCGGCCCTTTTATCATTGAAAAACATAACTAACACAAAACAGGACATTGCGCCAACATACTATGATCTCTCAACGTTTGGAAAGGGAGAAATCAAGACGGCGTTGGTGCGGGCACAGGATAAAGTCAAGAGGAAGCAGGCTATGAAGGGTGGGAGATAAATGTTGGGGGTTTGAACCACGGCACTACATACACAGCACATTCGTTGACGTCGAATCTTACCCCTAGAGCATCAATGATGCTCTAGTTATCCATTCGCACCAGCAAAGCGGCGTGAAGAGAAAAGCACTCATTCTTCAATGCATTTAGGGAGTTGGGTGCTTTATGTATAGCTTTTAGAAGAAGATTACGATGGGCGGTGAATTTCTTGGAGCGCAGATTGAGCTCTCAGCGAAGACTTCACATTTGTGGAAAAATGATCACTTTATTGAAAATATTAGATTGGGAGGGCGGGGTACTTAGAAGGGAGGTGGGAGGAAAGTGCAAGCGAAGCGAAACGGGACATGTCCTTATACTTATTATTAGATTTGGCATAGATAGATCGTGGAAAGCAATGAAGAGTGGATGGGGATTATCAAGATTTTCTCCGCACCAACTACACTACCTACACTGTGTTACACACTCTCTCATTTGTGGAATGAATTATTTGCATGAGTTGGTTTTGTGAAAAAGGATATGGTTAGTATGATAAGATGTTCACTTGAACTGTTATACTTGTTATTCTTAATTTAGTAGTTCCTTTTTAATGTCTCAGCTCCATGCGTGATGCGATGACGAAGTTTTGGGGATTCAGATCTCTAATAAGCGTAATTTTTGATTTCTTATAGTATGGATAATTTAGTATAATCTAGTACCTAGTTATACATTCAAACGGAGAATGATATAATAATATCATTAAATATGATATATCAAATTTCTGAATTTGTTGAGGGGGTTTTTCTAGTATAGTATGCTTAGTATGTCTTATAATGTAATGTATGAGTAATTAAGATGTTATTTACATGGAAGGATAATTTTTGGGGCTGGGGGAGGGGGGAAGCTGCTCGCTGGCTGGTGGTGAAATGGGATGGGGGTGGGGACGGGAAGATAGTATGTGAATGGGAAAGAAGAAGAGGGAAAAGAAAAAGGGGGAGAGGTAAAAGATGGAAGCACCGAGGATGCACCAAGTACGCATGCATACATACATACATACATACATACATACATTACATACCACTCTCTAACATCCATCCATGCCCTGACCTCTGCAGTAGTAACTGCACACATCAACATACCAACAAGAAGTCCAGATCCTTCATCGCACACCACTCGATCTGAAATTCCCGCGCCCGAGCCTCTCAGTAACCAACTAACTGACTAACTGCAAGAAGAAGGGAAACAGCTACCTATCCCGAGTCCCCATCGCATCCATCCACGAGATTCACATACTAAATATACAATACCATACCACGCAATACCCCCCCCCAAAAAAAAACTCAGGAAGACTTACCATCTTCTCAGATAAGATCTTACCAAAGAAATATCTAAAGTAAATCACAAGAGCACATCGGAATCAAACCGGGATATAGATTTTTATTTTCTAATCAAGTGATTCATTCCGTATATGGTATTAGCGCGACGGGATGCGAGGTTGAGAGTTAGTTTGGATATGATGGGCGGATGGATGGATTGTTTGGATATGATATCATTCAGATACCTAAGGTGTATTTACCGCCTCAAAGATGATTGTCGGGGAAGCTATCATTAGAAGCCGTCGGCCGATGAATGTGTAGATTTCTTGAAAATTGGGTGGTGAGGGATATGCAGGGACAAAGATCTGATAACCAGAGTTCTAAATATAATATTGGTATGAGAGAGCCGTGATGACGTAGCCAAAATGCCAAAATATGCTCGAGAGAGGCGAGGGAATAGCTTGAGGGGAGGAGGGAAATGTTGTTTGATGCGGTCACGCAGGGTGTATGCGACGACCAAGAATTCCGGATGCTGATATCGCAAGCCGAAGGGAAGGTCGACATACCAAACCATGGAAGATAGTGTATGGAAAGAATTCCGGAAGTGAGAGATCGAGAAGCCGAGACCTAGCTTTCTGATTATCTGCAAGAAGGGTTACTTCTTGCATGGTGGTTGACGAAGAGATCGGCCGGGCCGGATAAGACCGCATTTGCATATCTTTCAATATTCCAGAAAAGGGAAAACTTTGGTTACCTTTCGAATATCAAATAAACAAGTGATACTAGCAGTTATTCTCACTGTTCGACTAAAGAAGTATGATGACAAGGGATTCTCGAAAGTTGCTGGGACATCCGATATGATACGATACTCGTATCACTCGAGAGAGAAGCGGCCAAAGAATATCGACTGTAAAAACTGAGTGCAAGGCATTGAGGAAGAACTGGGTGGAAGAACAAATGAACAATACGAAAAAGACAAACGTGATCAAAGACGAGAAGGGCCGAAGACGGAAGATTTGGAATGAAGAATGCATGCGAAAGAGTGCGTGCAGATCAGCCATTGTAAAATAAAATAAAAAGTGAAAAGGAGAAGGCGAAGGCAATGCTGGGAAGCTGATATTGGAGAGGCATTCTGTGGAGGTATTTGGGGGAGGCAGTTTTTGATGAGAGCAATATCGGAAAGCAGATGTATTGAGAAGAATTGATGAGAGAATTGATGCATGGGTGACCAGCACTGAAATGCAATCTGGTAACGGCACTTGACTGCAGAATCCTCAACCTTACATGTAAGTTTCTGTAGGTATAACTGGTACGATATTTCCAATCGGATCAGAGGATCAGTGAGGAAAGATGTAGTGTCAAACTTGCATATAGTGGGGTGGAGTGGGGCGGGATGTGGTGTGATGCAGAAAGCGTCATGAGTAGGAGGTGCAGAGAAACGTACCTCGTAACTCCATTGGACAGAAAGTCGCATGAAACTGGAAAGTAGATACCAGATTTCGAAATCATGGTAGATGTTGGTTACTTTCCGGTTTCAAATCCTCGACCAACAAATTACGACACAACTTGGCTCGATGGTGTAGGCTGTTGAAGCTCGTATATATGCAGAGGAAAGGTTTATAGTTTTCATCTTCGTGGCCAGTTACCATCGTGGAATTTGCAACGTAGGTCTGTAACCGTGGGACCATGTTGAATGGAGAGGGAGGTGGCACAGTCACTGGCTATTTGAACTTGGGTACTTTTTGCATTGAGATGGCTCGTGTTTCAAGATGAGAAGACATATTGAAGTGACCAAGAAATACTCAAGCAGTGAGTAGGCAATCACCTCAGAGGTAAGATGCAGGTTCTGAATGTGGATGATGGTTGATGATGCACTCATATATTACGTGTAAACAACGTATGAGGCAAAGCAGTACCAAATATCGTATTCATGCAGAGTAAAAGACCCCATTTCGGTATGTTCCAGTGGTCACATGAGAGTGGCGTCACGGTGCCAGTGCATGGCCTCGACACCAGAAAATTCGAGCAAAGTATCTGGTATCAAGGAACCACAACAGTCATTAGCAACAGAGAATTTGGTATTGAAGTGCTAGGGTGCAATCAATGGTAAATCAATTCGAGCCACAGATGATGCACTGGGGCTTGTGATTACGAGACATTGAACGTGGAGTTTTAGTTTTCTCTATAAAAAAAGTCGAGAAATGAAGATCTTCAATCCCCCGCAATTCGGCATCTTCCGTTGTTGGGATTGCTTTCCTCTCTCTTGCAGCCAGTTCCAAACGAATGGCCCACTAAGAATCAGGTCCGTTGTTGGAGATATGCATCTTCAACCTCTTCAACCAATGGGGACATCCGCAAAAAATTTGCATAAGGCGCGCAGTGCCGCCTAGTTGCATCATTATAAGCATGCAAGCGGCCCTCAAGCATTTCGGCTGGTCCATTGTTTCGGGAAACAAATGTGGTGTTCTAAGTTCAAAGCTGTAAACAATCGATGGCCATGTTTTGGAATCCAACAGAAACGAAACCAGTACTGTAACTTAACTAGGACCTGACGAAGTAATAAGTACAGAAAAACATGATGCGACAAGGCTTTCAAGTCTCAAATCAAATTGAAGTCCATAGCCTTGTTGATCAGGAATATGGTCGAACACGTGTGTCCCTGCATTATGCATTTAGGCTAATAAGGCACCTGAGAAGTTTTCTGCTTGGACTTGCAGTGGCGCGGAAGATCCCGAGAACATTTTTAGACAGATGTTGGGACCGGCAGGTAACGAGGAGATTGGCATCTTGCGAGAACAACTCAAAATTAAGTTTCTTAACTTGCATAAACGAGTTCGTAAGCCGGTAGCTATAGCGAAAGCATGATAAAAAGAGATAATTATCAGACTTGTGGAAGTAGATGCTACCCGGCTTTGATAGTGTGGCTCGTGGTACTATCCGAACGCGAAAATTCAGAACCATGATTAATGCTGGAATCTTCTGGTATAGACTTCCAGGAATTATGTCAATGTCTGATTTTGTTGCTTTAGTGAAGTATCTGAATATATTTCTCGAAAGGGGCAAGCTAGCCAGAAACTGGCAGTACCGAACGGGAAGTTACACTTACACATTCTGTTCTGCGAGATGATGCGCAAGGTCAGTAGAAACAAATATTAATTGTGGATGGTTTGTGCAACGACTACCTGAAAGTACCATAATATGATTTGATAAATTTGACTAGACCGCTGAAGAGAGAGCAACATGGTTGAGACGCGGTCGAAAATCCAAAAGCTGTCGGTCGACACAACACTATCCAGAACATGAAAAGTCCGGCTTGACGGCCTATCTTCAGGTTATTGTGCGCTCTAGATCTTCATAATAGTGCTATAGCTGGTAGACTATAAAGCAAACTCCTTCAAGTTGGTCTCGGCGTCAGCCTAAGTCCGCCTAAAGCTTCTTTCCGCAGGATTGCTTGCATATTGAAAGGCCATCGAACAACGGCAACAACCAGGAGGAAGCGGTTCCGAGAAGCCGTGCTTAGCTAGCGGCATTGACACCGACTCGAGATAGGCTGAAGAATTGTTTGGTGTGGGAGTTGTGCAGTGCAGCTGATGGTAGGATGACCATTTGCAGAATCTGTTCGTACGTTGGGCAATGCAAATTGATCGTGCGGAGTTTTAGCTAATCGTACATTGAGCATGCAAATGTATGCAAATCATACATGACTATTTGTAAGCCATACTAAACATGCAGAGTATTGTGACACTTCCGCCCTGAATGCGTAGGATCAACAGACCGGAAGATTGAGCTGGATTCTTTCCGGATGTCATTATTTTCAAAGGTACATAGTTACCTACGTAGTTCAAAGCTTCACCGATATCTCGGTAATTGGCAGTAATCTATAATATGGATCGTGGTAGTTGAAGACACGGCAGCCGCCGTGTAATCTGCCTCGAGTCAACAGTCGAAAATCCAGATTTTTGTAAGTAAACCGAAAGGAAATCAGGTTGAACAACCAAAACCCTCGACACGGCAGATTTCAATGCTCTCCCTGTGGTGAAGCCAAAACTTGCATTGAGAATCATGATATATCAGTTTACAAGTGTTAGAATGTCATCTTTTCAATGCAAGTTGACGAATTGAGCAACTCTGTTCTGCATGCTTTATCGATATATCATCTTCGTAGTATAGGTTCACTGAAAAATCACCACAGTAGAAACACCCAATGGATGAATGTCATTCCGATCTCGATGACGACAGTCATGAAGCTTGGGCTTTGACTCGTCGGATTGTGATTCGGTGAAGCAGCTTGATGATTAGACACTGAAATCTTGCCACTGATCCTTGTGCTGTATGTAGGAAAGCAAAAGGGGATGTTCGCACTACAGACACTCAATTTCCACATCAGTTTATATGCACTCAGGCCACTTTGTTCAGCCATTTCAGTGGTGCCGAATCAGAGAATTGATTAGCTTGTGATTGAAGGATACCATATTGGATAATGGCACCAAAATCTCATGAAAATAGTGAAATGTGGCACGACATAATTATAGGCTTGTATCACACAAGGCTACGGAACTATGGTTCATTGGCAGGCGAGAATTTCTGCTTAAATATTCGTCGCGAATCTGTGGGTGTGAATTTAAGGAAACAAGGTCAAGGGATACATTGACCAAGGCACTGAAGGCTGTAGGAACACCATGATGGTTTGGCGGCTCTGAGCTGGAAACCCCTCTATTTTATGAATTGCGTGCACAAAAGACTCTTGAAAGTCTAAAATTTGATTTTTGTTGAAGAAATATTGAGGCTCAATATAGAGGAGATGGACTCATTTGAAGCACTGAATGTTCGCTTTTTAAAGCGTGTAATTACTCGGATTCGACGGAAATGTGGTTTATTGTTTGCCTCTCCACGGGGCTGACGATCCAAAGCGGCTCATGTACAACGGCTACTAAATAAAGTATCATCACCATCCCTGTTACTGCACAAGGGCGGGCAGGAAGCGTGGAAGCTGACCCGAGACGCCTCCGCTAGCGACCCGAGTATCCTAGCACAATGCAGAACTAGATGGATATTCAGAGTAGAAGCCATACTCTGTATTCATATGTCAGAAAAGAGTATATTGGCAATGCAGTCGGTTCCATCTTCCATCCTAACTGCGCATGCTGTGTTTTGTGAATATAAATTGAAACTCATCGGTCGGAGGTGGGCACAATCGCCGCTTGATTTCGGTGCAACATTCGTAAGAGATGAGAGAAGCAGATATACGTAGCAAGCATCGGGATAGAAGACTTGTATACAAATGCTGCAGGTGGGCCAGTGAGACTTGCATTACCTTAGCTGCAGGAGCCGTGCGCTTCTGCAAGGTTGACGGGTGAAATGTCACATCGTTTGCCAGTGACCATTCAACAAGTGACCGCGGATGTACAGTCAACCAGAAATGGTCAGTATTCGAGATTAGCTGCTTAAATATATCAAGAAGGATTCCGTGCCAAAAATGATATTCTTTATAAAAGTGGGGTTTGGTCTTAATCGACATTTTCTGTTGTATGGAATCAACATTCTGACTTTGAACTTCAAACGATTCGTGGTGTGAGGATCATAAGTTGGGTTTTGAATGTCATGAGTGCCACCATGATGAATTCGAAGCCACGTTCTTACATGGATGGGCATGATTTCGGCTGGCTGCAGGTGCTAACGGGTTCCATCTTTGCTGCGTTCCGAAGCCGTGAGGTCTGCATGGAACTCATTTATGGAAGAGGCTACATGGGTCTCGACAAATCTGTACCGCCGGACCTCCTATCGACTCTTTCATAAGAATTTGAGAGAGCAGACACGCCATTTTTTCCGAATCTTCCGCATTGAAGGTTTTGAGGAATTGGTAGTCTCGGAATTACCCTGGCGCTATCCAGCGTTCTTCGATTTCTCGATACAGAATATATATCTTGAATCTTCCGTCCTTTATCATTTCAGAAGGCCGAATCTTTACTCTAATCGCCCCTAGCTCGATCATCATTAAGCCTCATTCGCAGGTTGGGCGTTCATATTGAGAACTCAGATCAACATACAAGCACCCACCTGGCGCTTCACCGCGTCCATCAAAGCGCTCTGCTACCAGCGGGTAGCACCATCATCATTGACAGCATGAGCGGATCTGGAGGAGGGTACCGCAAGTTCCGATGCAAATATTGGTTGACGTACAATTGCCCTCACTGGGTGTGGGTAAACAATGCGCCCTGCGCACATTGTTTGGTATGACAGTCGACAGCTGTGAACCTATAAATGCTAACACCAACTAGGCAGACGGTAGGGATGATGAGACGATCATTCCAGCATCCGAATTCAAGATGTCGAGAGAGGTTTTTGTACCTCAGTTCAAGGATGGAAGCCTCTTTTATACGTTGATGGAGATAGTTGCCTTGAGCGACTTTGACTGCGGTTGGGTAGTGAAGGAGCCACAGCACTCCGAGTTTCCAACGTCTACGGAGCCAACGGTCAGCAACCTCACGGCAACCGACGATTTTGTGGCTCAAATTCCCCAAGAGCCAGCTGTACCAACACAGAAAGATGGCTGAACGGACAGACAGAGGATGAATTCATTGCCTCTTCCATCTTCCGTCGTTCCTTCTGGATTTTAGTTAGCCTATGCCGGTTTTTGCTTTACTTGGTTATGAGAGTGTGTTGGTTTGATGACCTTTGACTCCAAATGGTGGTGGTCTCCAGTGGTCAGTGAAAATGGAAAAGTTGGTACTGAAATTATGGTATTTTGTATGTACAGGATTGGCGCGGTCCAATCTGCAACATTTCTCTCGTCTATCGTCAAAATTCATGATATTACCGTGTGTAGATAATGTTATGGGATCAAAGACATTTCAATCTAGCAAAGTCGGAGGTAGAAAAGTGTGTAGGAAAAACCCTTGTGGGTCATAATAAATCGCACAAGTTCCGTATCTCGAATCTCTCCAAGCATGTGACTTCTCATGTATTTTTCTCCCAGGGCTCAAAGACCTTCGCCAGAAGATAGCAAGCAAATGAAAGATCAGATAGGAGATTTTCGGATACAATGTTGAGAAATGAGGCAGTGCCACTGACACTGAGTATGGAGAGAAAATGTCTCAGCCTTGCATGATCGATGCTGCAACAGTTTAATGCCCGCCTTATTGAATGACAACCTTACCTTTCGAGAAGGCGATAAAGATCTGGTGACATTAACGGAACATGATTCTGAATTCGGTTAGCGTTTGCCTCTTTTGGTGAACTCAGCATTCACCTACACCTCGGGCTGCGCAAGTCAATTTACTTCAATCCTTTCCGCCAATCATTTCGCCATCAATAAATGAACCCTCGAAACGATAAGATGATGGCCGATTGCTCTCAAAGACAACCTTGGAAGCTGATATTAGACCTCAATCTTATAAGTGCGGTGGAGACCCAGAGAGTCAAATAGAAATGAAAAATCGATGAAAGTGTTTGCCTCTCCAATTGACTAAAGATAAATCACGTGAGATAGATAGGTTATGCTCAGCTAGGCTAGTGCTTAATTAGTAAGACTCAAGATCTCGGCTAGCTTCTGTCACCAACATCACTTCAATCAAGCTTCGTTCTTTCCATTTTGATATACATTTTGCACCATGGGTGGGTTAATAACTATCACCTCTTTCCAGAAATGCTTCTTTTCTTATCGTTCTTCCCTTCCATTCCTTCTCTTCCTGCTGTAATGCACATCTAATTCTACACTAGAAACTCAAAAAGATTACCAAGGGGGCATTTTGAACCTAGTGAAATTTCTATTAGACAATGCAACATATTTCCTTGACGAAGGCGCTGCAAGAAGTATTACTTGTGAAAAGTAATATGTCTAATTGGATTGGGCCCCATGAAATGTATATCTTGATATGCCTCCAGAAATGAAGTTGTCCGGAGATGTTGTCCGCTTTGCACAGTGCACAGCAAGCAGCAATCAGTAGGTAATAAGCAACATTATTTTCATCCATACAAGACTTTGGGAAAAGAAGAAGCATAAGTTGTTCTTGAGAGCCTATTTCACTACATCATAATGGAAATGGGGTCAGATCAGGAGTTATGAGTTATGAGTTATGAGTTATATGCCATGAGAGACATGATAGTAGGTCATCACATACTCAATCCCCCAAGAGATCTTTGTACAGAGAATGTTTCTTTTTGTTTATCCAAAATGGAACACTCTACTTGAAATGTATATTCATGATATAATTTCTCTGTTTTCACTGATTCGTCAGTCTCCTTCCTTCCAGATGATGGTAACTGTAAAGCCTGTCTAGCTGTCTACACAGTAGGAAACTTTGAGCTCTTGTATCAAGTAGAATGTCAAGGTAGAATGTTAAGGTAGAATGGTTCTTTCTATCTTAGAAATCTAAGGTTATTTATACTGTTTTTCTGCTTGTTGCAGTCTCAATTCAAACTTCTAGGTTCTTCTGTTAGTCTCCCTCTTGCTTTAGCTCCTGCTCTTACTCTTTTGCTATTGCCATCTTGCCATCTTGCCATCTTGCCATCCTTATGCTTCCAAGGTTATGCTTGTGCTTGTGCTTGTGCTCCTTCCTCTTTAATCCCTTTACACCGCCCTCGATCAACTCACCGCCTTCAATAACTACCAATTAACAATCAAGGTTTCTCGGTTACTGGATTCGAACGGCAAAAATATGGTAAAAGTATGGTGACTGCTTCCTAAACTTCTTCTTCATACAACAACAACAACACCTCCTTCAATTCCAGCTTTGCTGCTAATTGAAGCCATTCATTCACACATCATCAAATTCTTCCTTCAACAGAGTCCCTCTCTGCTCCCTTGCTACTCCTTGTAAAAGTCTCGTTATTTCTCTTCAATCGCTTTTGTTCAAGTCAGGTCTCCAGCTTTGTAACAGATTTCTTTGATCTTCACCTTCCACAAATTGTGTCTGTTTCTGACCTGTCTCAATTCCATTGTACTGGTAAGTTTGATATTCTCTTCAATTTGGTTTGGATGAAAGAGTCTCAAGGTCTAGGACAAGATTGAGAAAGAGGAAGAGGAAGAGAAAGAGAAAGTGGCTCAAGATCAGAGAAGAGTCTGGCTTTTTGGACCGGACGACAGGCCCAAAAAGCGACCTAGAAAACAGTCAATGAGACAGACAACGACCAGACAACAACTTGACCAGGAGGATGATAATCTCAATGGAGATTACCATTAATCAAATTAACCCGAAATTTCAGTCATCACAAGATCCCTACCATCTATCTGAGATGATGTTTATTGTTTACCCCACATTTTCTCAAGATGGCTGATTTGTTTTGACATTTCATCCATTTTCCCATTCATTCACTTGAAAAATATTCATTCACTGACTTTTATATCTGCTTTGACCTTTAGCTTAAGATTTTGAAAGAATATTTCAAATACAACCACCAATAATTCAACTTTCGAATTCCTCCTAAAACAAAAGGCTCAACTCTACAATTCTACAATTCTACAACTCAATTTCAATCCATTCCATTCTGCGATTTTTCCTCCCGCGGCGGCACAGATCCAATTGATCGAGAATACTTACGCAAACATACCTTCAAATTTCAATCTCAGCCCTTGACTTTCATCCTGCATTTGTGTCCAAGTCCGAGAAAAGAAAAGACTGAAGGCCGATACCAACCGCGATCTTCAGCAAGTCGTCCATCACATCCTCGTGATGACTCTCGTTGAAGATAAAAACATGAAGGCCCATCGCTATTCGATTGATCAGTTGCTTGGTCTAAAAAGCTCACTCCCAGTCATTGCTTGCGTCATCGATAACATCAACAAGCATCCTGATATTGGTCAGTTTTCTTCCGATCCTATGCAATTCACCAGTGTTCATTACTAAACAAAGAAATTCTGCAGCCGCTATATTCACCCTTCCAGAGCAAGCATTTCGAAGTCCCGACACTTACACTTGCTTGACTGCAACGCTCTTGAAACAACGAAAATACACGCGCCCTGAAGGTACAACACGTCGTGGGGAATCTTCTTCTTCCTCGTCACAATCAATGCGCAGTCAAGGAAGCTGGTGTCTTCGTCAACATCCCAACTTTGAATCT
Organism: Myriosclerotinia scirpicola; assembly: GCA_002162505.1. Taxonomy (NCBI): domain Eukaryota; kingdom Fungi; phylum Ascomycota; class Leotiomycetes; order Helotiales; family Sclerotiniaceae; genus Myriosclerotinia; species Myriosclerotinia scirpicola. Next base: position 2,437,712 of record NGKG01000004.1, on the reverse strand, counting down.
CGCCGCACTTTTGACAATCAAATCCAGCCACATTCTGCACCAACCAGCGTGGCCTTGCATCAGGCTGAAAATTTTCGAAGATTCTACAGAGCCGTTGTTTCTCCAACCCACGTGAGAGTTACTGCTGGTGGTCGCATCGTCCCAAATACACGAGCAATGGCACCCCCATCATTCGAGCCTAATGGTGATAAGTATTCGTCCGAGTCTCCCCGTCAGAGCAACGCTACCGAACAAATTGATCACAGTCAAGCTGCTGGTAGCACTGCAGGCGATTCTCAAGGATCTTTAATTCATGGTGGTGCACAAGCTCCTCCTGGATTTCACCCTGTCTTCCCTGGTTCATTCATGCCACCTTACGGTTATTTTCCTCAAGGTGCAGCAAATATGTCTGGACAAAACTTTGGTCACTCTGGTCACACCCAACTTCTCCATCAAGTCCCCAACGGCAATGAAAGCTCATCCAACTCTGTACAGCCAGTGAGAGTCTCCCACCCTGGTCAATTTGATCCAAATCGTCCATATATGATGGTCAATAACCAGATATGTTTTCCTACTTCAGCCTTTCCTCAACCACCCAACGGATTTCCCTCCGGCTTGGTGGGCAATCCATCATTTGTTCCTCCCATGCTAGGTGTTCCACCGGGACATCACTTGCCACAGCCAATGCATGGCCCTGTTCCATTTCCAATGCCTCCAGGAAGCTTTCCAGTTCCCATGATGCAACATCCAAATGGCCAATTGTTCTCAATGATTCCACATCAAGGTCACGCGCAGCAAGCCTCAATGGCTCCAATGCCACAATTGCAATTAGTCTCCACCGAGCAAACTCTTCAACAACATCGTGATCATCTCATGATGCTGGAGGATCATATCTCTCGCCATTCTTTGCAATCAGTCCCTTACTGGGCAACTCAGCGTCAAGTTGTTATGGGTGAAATCGCGAGAATGACGAATTTGCTTCAGTCTGAGCACAACAAATCGCGCAGCGCCCAAAATGAACAGGCTCTATCTCAAATATCTGCTGGTCCTGGAGGATCTCTTGATGCATCATCCAATAATAATGAGGCTCGCAGTCCTGTCATCGCTAGCTCTAATGCAAGCACAATTATGCACAATCAGGAGCCTTTGGTCGCTCACGCAAGCTCAGCAGCACACACCACGCGAAGTGTTGATTCTCCTACTGCTCCGCGGGCTACCACTGCTAAACTTGGGCCTGGCTCTCGATTACCTGCTACAGCAGCAATGGCACCGCCATTTCAACCTCGTGGATGTCGCTTGGATCTCAGCGCTGCTGACTGGGAGGAGTTTGCTAGAGTAACAGATCCCCGTCCGGGAGGTCGAACATCACCCCCCGCAACACCGGAAAACACAGCTCAGAGACTAGCTCGACTTATGGGAAATGCACAGACTCGTTGGGAAGATTCCGCCGCTGGTTCCAGCATGGTCAGCATGCCAAGATCACAAACAATGCCGGTCCCACAATTTCAAACCCATCAAGCTGCCATGCCAAGTTTCCAAAGATCTGACACATACCCTAACTCTGTTACACAGATGGCACCGACATCTTATGGTCCAGTCTTGAATTCAAACAGTACAGGTGCTCGAGTACAGGTTCAAAGTTATGATCCCGAGAGGTATCTCGCTCAAAAAGAGTATTTTGGTAACTCGGCAAACAGTCTTTCAAATCATGGCTTCACTCGTCAAGTTCCAAGACTTGATGCTGGAAGACAGACCCCGATTCATACTTCGCCTGTTCGTAGTAATCATAGCAATCAATCTGCTTTCACCACAGATGATTATCTCAACAAATGTCAATCGATGTTCCTCAATGTATCCAGCGAGTCGGGTGCAACAAAATATGCCTCGCCATGGTCCAGTCCTATGCGTAACTCTGTTAGTCACAATGCTCTTGGTACCCAGGCGAGAGTTGATGGACCTGTTTCACCGTCAAATTTGACAACTCAGCCTCTCTTCAATGAGTCTACTACTAGCGCTCATATAAATCCACCTGGTGAAGCCGTTGAGACACCTCGCAAGATTTCTACTGATGCTCAAGGGCTTGAGATACTCGCAAATGTGTTTGCAGAGACCCCTCAAAAGTATTCGGGTACAGACGAGCAGTCTGCAGTTGTCCAAGAACTTCAAACCGATGTGCCCTCAATTTCACAAACTTCTTCGAATCGACAAATCGTGCAGTCCGCTAGTACTGGTCTTTTAACCTCCAACGATCTTGGTGATATTTTCGCATCCGAGGACGAAGCTACAACAACATCCACTCATGCGCCTACACAGACTGAAAACCTTACCATTGTTCGTCAGCATACCTCTGAGGATTTGGGCGTTATCTTTGCTTCGAATGAACCACATGCCTCAGTACCAACACCAGTTACAAGATCAACTAGTATTCGCTCATTGACACACGAAGATCTTGGCAATGTTTTTGCTTCGAATGAACCAAATGCATCAGCATCTTCTTACGCGGCCGAAAACGCTCCAGCTCCTGCTACTATCCGTCGACATACGTCTGAGAACTTGGGTACTATCTTTGCTTCGAATGAGCCACTAGCTTCAGCATCCCCGCAAGTCACAAGCCCCGCTAGTACGGCTTTACTGACACATGAAGACCTCGGTGATATCTTTGCTTCAAATGCACTTGAAGGATCGACATCTTTCCAGACCGAACCTGCTCCTAATGTCCGACCACATACATCTGCACATTTAGGTGGTATATTTGCATCCGACTCTCCAATTAGAATCAAGCCAGGTGTCGCCGGCACACCAAATTTTATGAATGGAGATGATGTCGATGATGACAAGAGCATTGGATCATGGACTCGGCGTGCAGAGCATCGAATTTCATCAAGTACTCAGTCTGGAAATGAGAAGGAGAATTTGATTGTCACTCCGACGACCCAAGACGGCTCTCCAAAGAGTAAAACTAGCTTTGGTGATCGTCTTAAAAGCACAAGCAAGTATGTATATACATTCATTCAAATTTCCTTGTTTACTGACCGTCTGTAGCGCTGTACAAAAGAATCATATCTTGAAGAATTTGCTAAACCTTCAACCTGCAACTCATTCACCTGTTGCTGCACCTGCTCATGTTTCTTCTGCTAATGCTCAAGGTATCGTCCCTCTTCAAAATCGTGGCTCTGCAGCTGCTTCTCTCGCCCCTGCTATGGTTAGTCTGGCAGCTACTAGTAAATCCTCAATGGTTACTTCACCCCGAGGCTTTGCCAGTCCAAAAACACCAGAAAACCGCTCACGCGTTCGTCCTAATCCATCTTACCATAGGTCTCCGGAGCATTTGGGAAATGAGGACTACCTTAATTGCTTGAAGGAGCTTGCTCGCCACGAATCTATCAAGCGACTTCAAGCCGAAAATGAATGAATTGACATTGATGCTACTTGTAATCCAAGTCTTAGGGTTAATACCGCAGTCTAGGATTTCATATTCGCGACTTCTAACATGAACATAGTTTCTTCATCTGTATGGCAAGGCTGTCATAGACACCGTCATCGGATATTGGAGATTACATTGTATTAGACACGCATATTCTTGTATTGATGGCACATTCGCACTCGATATAAAATAGCTGGACTTGTATCTGAGGATTTAAACCCTACTCATGCTAGTACTGATGTTTCGTATCTTTGCACTTTGCCGTTTACATTACTGCTTTTTTGTTTTAATTATTTGGCAGACACACACAAGTTTCTTTTTGTAGGATTATTTGGGCACTCACTTGTCTTTTCTTTTTCCCAATATGAGTCACGGTTTTCTCTCTTATGGTTGATACGAATATGGTGGATGGCTTTATGAACGATATGGTCGATGATGGATAGGTGATGAAATTGAAGGAGGGAATTGATATTATGATTGGGCGAGGCTTTATGGTTTCTTTTCTGATACAATTGCGTTATTTTATTTTTCTTTTCCTTTGCAGAATGGTTGTCGGTCGATAATGATATGGGGTTTTGCCAGATGGGCGAGGGGACAGTACTTGCATTCTTTTTCATAGTGAAATAAAACTTATGTAAATTCTTGAGTGCAATATGATGTGATGTGATATGGTAATGATATGTATGAAACGCTATCCCAGAATAAAGCTGTTCCATTACACAAATGCAGGTACCGACTCTTGGCAAGGAACAACTCCTCGTACCTACAGTAGGTAATGTGAGTTTTCATCTTAGAGTCGGCATCTACAGAGTACCAGCGTCATAAGGTCAAATAGATGCAAATTTGCAGCTGCGAGTTACTACTTTGTGGTTTCCTTGTTGCACTTTCCATTTGCCTGTCGGAGGATTTGAGACGGTAGAAGTTCTGGTGGTGGGGTTGAGGGGGGTTGAGGGAGGTTGAGGGCTTCATTCGTAGGTATGTATAGAATAGAGAGAGGGTGTATAGAAGAGAATGCATTCGTAAGTATAGAAGAGAGAGAGGGAGGGTGAGAGGGAAAGGGGGGGGTTGGTGTAGACTTTAGACTCTAGACTCTAGACTTTAGACTTTCGAATCGGGACTTGAGAGGATTCTTCTAGGTAGGTAGGTATTTAATCGAGTTGGAGAAGATTGAGAAGGTTGTGATCACTGATATTGGAAATCGTGTTGATGTTTGAGAGCTTTATCTATACAGTATTGTATTGTGGGATCGTAGTCTGGAGTATTGGATATTGAGTTTATTTAGAAGACTGGGTTCAATAGGGAGGGAGGGATTTTTTCAAAGTTTCTTTCTTCGCTTTTTTGGAAGATGGTGTACTGTTACTACCTAGTCACATTTCCCAACCCTCGTTTCAGGGATCTAGACTCTGAGAGATGATGGAGAGGACCTGATACTGGCGAGGCAACAGATAACAGGCAGGGTCAATGTGCTGGGAGGTAGTCTAATGAAAAGTGGAAATGAGGGTTTGAATGAGTGGCTTGAGATTCTTGGGGTAGGCTTGTGGGTAGTGATGCCGTCAATATTCATACATGTATCTTTAGTCGAATATCTAGAATTCCCGAGGTCGGTGCCAATCATTTATATATATACTGGAATATGCTCTCCAACCACGCCGGTTTTATGCTGATAACCTGTATCCCAATGCCACAAAAGATGAAGGAATGATATCCTTAAAATTCCACAAACAAGAATAAGCAGCCACAGCCCCTCACCACTGGACGTGATAGTCCTTTCTCCCCATGACCATCTGTTCCAGATTCAATCTCGCGCTCCAAACAATCATATCCGTAACCCCCTTCTCCTTCGTCCCCTTCGCATCGCCATCTTTATTCTTCGCTCCCGCCGGTCGATGATGCTGGAATAATTGCGGCTCAACGGAATAGCATTTCATGTTTAAATTTGCATCGCGGCAGAGAAACGCCATGGCTTGATCGAAGGCGAGATTTACTCCCCCCTTTACGGCGAGCGCCAGGAGGATCTTCTGGGCTCCGCGGTAGGAGATGCCGTAGCCAAAGGTACACGCGGGCGCGCCGACTTTGTGGATGATGCGAGTGTTTTCGGGATAATCGGCGAGGCCTTTCAAACCTGCTTGAACGGATTTCGGGGCGACGGTGGGGTCGTTTTCGATGAGGTAGAGTTCGTCGGGATTGTTCTTGCGGAAGGTGGAGGGGAGTTGCTCGCCGCAGTGGCCGGGCCAGAGGATATCCCAGTCGTCGCCGTAGGGAGAGTGTTGGGGTTTGGAGATGGGGAGGTGCGAGAGGTGTCGGATGCCCCGGGCGTATTCGCGGAGTTGGGTGGGCAGGCGGATGTCCCAGTCGACGTCGTCTTGCATGATGAATGCTGAGGCGATGTTTTCTTCGATTATGCTACATGATGAGGATGGGGATTAGCACAATGGTATGTTGTGAGATGAGGGTGGATTGGGAGGAGAATGTAGGTGGAAGTCCTCCTGTTCGAGTAGCTATCGGTGACGGGAGGGGAAACTGGAGGCGCTGCCTTAGGTGGAGGAGGAATGGGCTTTCGGACGTTGGTGACGAGGTGCTTAGTGTCCCGGATTAAAGTACGTACCTACGAATTACGTTTATTTGACCCCGCCAATAACCCAGTGCCCCATCTTTTAAGGTGAATCCCTATATCTAAGCGTTAACCTTAGCTCTAGCTATTTGGTGGGGTGTTGATGTGAATGTAAATGCTACATACCGGCGGCCGGGCCTCATCAGATATCTCGTTGGCATTCACCCCATCTCTAAACTCGACTTTGAAACCTGTCAAAGAAGCAGATAACACAATCGCATCCCGCCTATCTAAGCGTGCTCTCGGCCCTATGACGAATACTCTCTCGAACTGGTTTGGGATTGTCTTAGCAAGATATGTACATGGGATAAAGGTAACGGCAAAGATGAAACACATACACCAAGTGTGGCATTACTGGCCCGGCCTATCTCCGACATGGTGTCCTCCGGCTTCGGCTTGATCCACGTGTCTGAAGTAGCCGAGAGATAGTTGCGGTTGCTTTGATGGCCCGACGATATATAGGATTTGTCCGAGTAGTCTAACCATTTTGAGGATGCCGAGGATGTCGAGGATGCTTCTTTACCAGTTTGGAGGGAGAGGATGATGATGATGGTGAGAGTGATGCAAGCGCCAAGAATATAAGGCCGAGAGCTTGAGACAACCATGACTGATCTACCGTTCCATCTACAGAGTTTGACGGATGGAAAAGATGATGATGGTAGTGCGAAGGAAGGTGAGTAAACGAGGGTTTAAAAAATGGAGGATAAAGAGAGGCTGAACGGAAACGTTCGTTCCATATGCTAATAAACATTCATGACCAACGGGTTATGAGGAATTTCCTAATCTTAGATATTCAGGAGTTAAAAGTAAGATGAGGTTAGCCATTTTTGTACCTGAGCGCTTAACCGAGGTGGGGGGGGGTGGGCGATATTATTGTCAAACGGCGAATCAGAAAAGAAAAAATTACCCGACGGCATGGTCCTGAACTAAAGATTTTGAGATTGCCCAGGTGCGCATAATTGCTGTAAAATTGCGGGCTCGATTAGCGCGGGCCGTTTGGTGCCCCTTGCTCATTTCTTGTTTTTCCGAGCCGGAACATACATACAACCAACTATTAATTGAGCTGGAGAACTCAAAGATATACAACTCGGCTTCTATACCTCATCAACATTGCTGTTAATACATATGCGCCCTTTATATGACCAGAAGGCATACTATATTCGGCAAAAACTGCAGCAACCACTGGGTAAGACGGACCTGGGATGAAACAGATCCTACAACTTCGCCTCAATGAATGTAAATGAAGCCGATACGGCGATTGCAACGTGAAGGATCATGTGATGCTCCCGCAAGAGAACAGCCAATTGAATTGTGCTATCCATGAAGGAGCGCTTCAGACGCTTGATGGATATTCATTGTTGCCAGATAAGTATCTTGCATTGCTTTGGTAGGGTCCCAAATACCTCACATTTCTGGTTGTATTCCATGTGTTGAACGTTCAATATATTTCTTCGTTGTTACTCTCTCGTAACTGTAGCAAGATTGCTCTCGGGAATCTAGTAGTCCTACTTCGAGACATTTGAAAGTCTTTCTTCTTCCAGAACAATGGTCCAGGTATGGACATTTGAGACTCCTATCAATGTTACTGCATCTTCAGCGGTTAACCTTACATGGAGCCCGCTCACTTTCAGATCCAGCGAATATGGAAACTTCCTATTGAATCTATGGCTCTTGCGCAGCGATTACCAGGGAGACACAGTGGTTTCAGTACATCTACCTTTTCTTCTCGCTAGTAAGTTCTCCTCAATTCCCTAAATGCCGTCACACATTACCATAATTTTACTAAAAGTGCACAAGACGATCATTACGTCTATAACTATTCCGTATTATGGACACCGACACTTGACGAAATCGACTTCAACGTTCCAGAAGCAGGATACCATCAACTAGCATGGGAACGGAGTGACAACAATACAAGTCTTAATCCATTAAATGTATCAATTTTGGGATGGTCAAGAAATTTCAACGTCAAAGCTCCCGTCTCCTCTAGCTCTTCATCTTCATCAATACTATCATCGATGTCGACATCAACATCAACCTCAACCTCATCAACAACATCAATCTCATCAACAACATCAATCTCATCAACAACATCAATCTCATCAACAACATCCACCTCAGCCATCCCCCAAGAAAAAACTACCTCCTCTCCAACCAAAACCAGCACGGCCACCGTAATCGGCCTAGCAGTTAGTCTTGGCCTCCTCCTCCTCATATTCGTCGTCGCAGCATTTTGTGGCGTACGAAAATATCGACGGGCGCAAAGGAGAAAATCTACATTCGCAGAATTGGCCACGCCATCGGAAATTCCATTGGTACAGAATCCAAAAGGTTCTTACAATTCATTACCGAACTCGATGCCGAATTCGATACCAGTATTGAGGAGTATAACGGATGGATCTCCGCGGAAAGATGTAAACCCGGCGGAGCTACCTTCGACTGCAAATGTGGCAGTGATCAATGTTTGAAGAGGCTGGATGCTGGAGCTTAGAACTCGTGATTTGGGTTTAGGGATTTATAATAGGGGAAGGGTTGAAGGGAGGAATTGAGTATTTTGTTTAAAGGATTAGGATTTCATATTAACAAACCTATGTAGCCCGAACACATTTCATTTCTTATACAAGATGTTATATCTAAGCGTTCTTTTCTTTAATCTAATTAAGAATAAGATATGTTGGAGGAGTGCGCGGCGCAGGCCAACAAGACGCTAGCGAAGTCAGACAAAGGCGAACAAACTAATGATGATAATGGTGTAGATGAGGAAAGCAATCTGTAAGGCGATATGGCGATAGTGGTTGTCGCTTTGCGTTCTTTGCTGGGTTTTTTTTAGTTTCGGGGCAAGGAGAGTAACCTGTAAAGCAATAGGACAAGGTAGTAGTTGTTGTCTTGTGTTCTTTGCGGTTTTTTTAGGGGTTTTTTTTTTTCTTTTTTTCTTTTCTGACCAAGTCCAAAGCAAACTGTTACGCGGCACTATTGGGAATAGGCTACGTCGTTGTTTTGGCCCTTTTATGTATGTATTAGTAATTGGCGACAAGGATGTTATAGTTTTTTAAAATCGAGGGGAGATGTAAATACTGTTAAACACAGTTAAACGTTAGATAATACTAAAGCCCTTTTAAATAGCTTCTAGCGCAGATTACAATTAACAGATTTACAATCATACTTATACAATGCCTAACGAGAATGTTTAAAATGTTTAAGTTAATTAATATTTAAATTTAATATAAATAATTAAGAATATAAAACTAGTAAATATTAAATTAAAATTTTAATATTATTTAATACTATTGGTAAACTGAAATAGTTTCGTATGTATTAGAAAAGACAATGAATAATAATATTCAAATTAAATATAAATTAATAAATTAATAAACTAATAAATAAAAATAAGAGTATTATAATTTTCAAATATAAGATAAGTCTTTTAATAGTATAATATTAAAAAGAGTAGAAAAGAATAATAAAACTTTTAATTTTGTAATTATAGAATTTAAAACTAGATTAAACGATGAGAAATAAATAGTTTTAAAGCATAAAAATAATATAATATTTTAAAATATTTAATTTGAATTAAAAAGACGAGAATGATTTATTATTAAGATTGAAATTAAACAATCGAGATATTAAAATGAATAATCAATAATTTGAGTATTTTAATATTTAAATTTAAAAAAGGAAATTTAGTAGTTTAAAATAAATCTAATAGATAATAGAAAATTATAATAAATAATAAATATATACATTTTGAGTTTTAAGTTTATATGAAAGAGATAATAGTAGTTCGATATTAAATATAATATAATAATGAAAAATACGAAATCAAACTATAATAGATTAAATATATAAATCTTTAAACTCGTATAATATTTTAAAAATAGTTATTTAAACTATTCGTAATATACAGTTTATAATTCAAATAAAATATAAATAATTAAGATAATAAGACTAAGTATAGAAGACGAGACTATTCTACATTTAAAGGCAAATGATATAATAGATTTCTCTAATATAAAGGTTATTAAGAATAACAAAGTTACAAGATTAAAACACAACCTGCAGCAGCTCACCGGGAATCAAATTCCCTTCAGAAGTTCAAGCTCACGGGGAGTACACTCAGCAGGAAGCTCATTGGGAACAAGAAAACAGTAATGGCTCCTCGCAAGCAAGCTACAGGCGGTTTATAGGCTTATAAGCCTGTTGGCGAATCCTGAAAGAGCTTATCGGGAGGGACTGACACCTATATTATACGGTAATACTAGCACCTAAAGGCCATACCTTTTATTATTAGATCTTTTCAACTTTCGTTGAAGGGAGACGTTTTGCAGAAGCGAAGACGTGAAGAGAATATAGATCGAGGGAATAAGCGGAAAGCCTTAGTATTCACTGAGTCATCATGGTGGCATGGTGGCATGGTGGCATGTCAGCAATCACTAATCGAAAGCAGATACAGCATGGTTTTGAGGCAGCAAACGATTCAATTCTTCTCCCGTCCCAGTGTTAACGTTCTCTGGTATCAGGCTTTGATACCCCCACCGCCATTCCCCAGGTCGGATAATATCTCGGCCTTGGGCCCAATCGGAAATCAAACTTGGTAGTACTAGGCTATTAAGGGCGCCACCCTCTCCGCGCACGGTAAATCAAAGTTCAAGAGAGCCAACTGCTCCTCCTTCATGCCTAGTAAACCCCCCTCCCCTATTGACTCCGTCTTCGCTTGGTACCTCCACCCTCCTGGTTCGCCTGTAGTTGACCGGTTAGCAATTGATTCCGAACCATAATTGCTGAGAAGCAATCAGAAGAAATAGTATGGCTCAGTAGAAATATACGTACTCTCATCTCCTCAAGCTCTGCTCTCAAAGCAGCGATCTCCTCCTCCTGCTCCGCGAGCACCCGATCCATTCCCCTAATCTTCGCCCCCTTCTCCTTGGTCTCTGTCCACAAATCGTGGATCTCGTCATCCTTGTCGAGGATCTTGTCCTCAAGCGTGTCCTGTAAACCAATTATGAGTAATCTCTTCAAGCTAGGGGTAGTTCGCTATTAGATTTGGTCAGACTTACGATCTTTTGGTTCAACCGACGGATCTCTTCGTCCTTCTCACGAAGGCGGACTCTCGTCAACGCCAATTCTTCGAGGAGGTGGTTCTCGCTGAGAACCAGGACCTCAGGGGCCGGAATGGCTTCCGCGAGGAAGTCTGGCATCTCCTCGTCTGAGGAGTTCGATGCCGAGGAGTTCGATGCCGAAGACATCTTTGGTAGTTGATTGAAATTTGAGTCGTTGACTCGTTGGCGGTTCGGATGGCAGTTAGTTCTCGTTCCGTAGATCGAGAGATGAAAGCGTGATTTTATAAAAGTTCAAAAATCTCGGCAGGAGAAGCTGAACTTAGATTAAATACCACCTCAAAATGGGAGCCTGTGATTGCGTCAATTTTGTTATTGTGGGGCAGTGGACAATAGGATACCCACCCTGAAAAATGACACCCGGAGGTCTGTAGGCTGCGTCTTTGCGTTACTCCGATACTTATCGCTAGCTAAGGCTAGCGTTAAAATCTTTCAATATGCCTATGGATCAATACCGAGTACTTTCATACTAAAGCTGAAATGTCCCTGACAGGAGCAGAGAGCGCCGAGGCTGGTGCGTAGACCTTTTGCACAGCCATTGGATAGGAGAGCAAAGCGTTTTTTGAATGTAATGACACTGTCTCTGGAGATGGTGCTTTGGTATTGAATGTTGAGGTGTTCAATAGTGATGGAACTTCTCTAATGTGTGTGGTGGCAACGCTCATTCAAGATGAGAATGGAGACAATTAACCTGGGTGCCTGAGAGTTGAGAGATTTGACAGATCGAAGGCGGGAGGTTTGAATTGAGCATAATGAGACTTGGTGAGGCTTGTTGGTTCAAGCAAAGATCGTAGGATCGAAGGCTTAGTAAACACAAAGTTGTGAATTCTAGATCGAGACAACAGAACCAAATTTGAAATCAGAAAATAGAGCAAAGGGTCTCTAGAGCTGAAGATAGTTGTGATATTGGCGAGATACATGGCAGAAGTGCTGCGACAGAGAATCGTAAAAGAGTAGCTTGGAGTTGGTTGGAATTGGACCTTGACTGGAGGGCAACTCATAGGCTTGGAGGCCAGACATGGTAGCCGTCGAGTCAAGGTCTGAGTTCTGAGGTCTGAGGTCTTTGGATCTTGTCTTTTGAGATAGTAGCAATTGAATCGATCTTAGCTCAAAATTGGAGCCTTTTTTTCGCAGAAAACTCCATCATGGCAAACAAGTGATCGAGGAGAACAGTCCAGTTGACCTGATGTACTATGTTTGGCAGTATTACTTTCTTTTGGAAGCCACTTCAGAGAAGCAGTGTCATGTTAGAAGAATTGAGGAAGGAAGTGGAGGATAACATGGTGTTTGTTATTTGAAGTCGTTGATGAAGTAGGTCAAAATAAAATGAAGGAGTTGAATAGAAGGATTGATCTTCTGGCTTTGATAAATTGATACACAATAGCCATTTGGTGGTTTTAAACTTGGTTGAACAGTATGTGGGAGGACATGGAGAGGTTGTCGGGAGGACGAAGAAATTAAATCTTTAAATTTGTGTGGAATGTATTGATGGTCCCTTTTGGTGACCGGAGAGACAGGTCACCGTAGATGATACAAAGTATGAGGTGATTTGTTAGAATTGGTTAGGAGCTCGGGCCACCACAATATAGCATCAATTTCTGATCAAGGACTTCTTGATTCCTAGAAATCTCCATCTGCAAGACAAATATAGTCCTTATTGTAGCTTTGCTCTATAATGGATGCCTTCACCCCTTTCATCACAAACTTTCAAAGAAGCGAAAAACCAGGTATAGGAGAATCATACTATCCATTACTTATAACTTGAGCTTTGCATCTATCCTAGCTTGAACAGCTAGATTTATACTCCCCTGCCTTCATAGAAATCAACTTTATAACGGGAGTAATGGCAAGTCTTTTGATTATATTAAGGGATGAATCCATATATTCTCGCCTCCTCCTACCCCCTTTAAATTCCCCTGAAGACGGATACTAAAAAGAAATGGAACCTAAACTACGAACGACCAAAAAGCATTAACCAGACGAACTTTCTTTCTAATGCTAGAAGGAATACCTCTCAACCCCCCTCCGCCCCCGGAAATTGTAAGAAGAACGAGCCAAATGACCATTGAAGCAGAAGCAGGAAGAAAATCACGGGCAGTGGAAATGTGAATGCATGGCGAAAGTAACATGATTTGATCACTGTCATGCCCTCCTTTCACGATTGTGGGCTACCGGTGAAAGGAAGGCTTCTTTTGAATATGCAAGAGTATTGCGCGAGTGCGTCAAAATATAGCTTAAGGTTGTAGTGCTTGGCTGGTCGGGATACAACTCTTAGATGAGAGATATTAGGATAGAGTTCGTCAACTGCGAGTGATTCCTCTGCAACATATTTTTTCTGGGTTCAGTTTTATCTCCTGCTCTACCAGGGCTATTCGGAAGCAAAATTGAAGCGTTATCACATTACGTTGAAGAATATGGGAAAAGTGAGAGCCTTTCAGTCACTGAATTTCTATAATAGAGCGGAGGCATGGAAGTTCAGCTTTTTCGCTGTTTTTTTGTCCAACTTCGGGTATCATATTGCGTATTTATAAATATTTATTTGGCTCGCTTCCAAAATAAACCAAAAAGAGAAAAGAAACCTCGTGCTGCCCGCCATTTTGGAAAGCCTGCCTCCAGATGAGCGCAGGAAGATAACCAATCCACTCCCCGTCCTGCGATTGTACAACGACGTCGGCGTCTCTCTTTTGTCATTTTAGATTGTGCGAGCGAAGCAGTAAATCTGGGCGAAGTCGCCAAAGCTTACTAGGACATATCAGCCCCGGTAGCTTGTCTCTTAGCCCTGGATCTCATGTTGTATCTAGTGTTCGAGGATTGCGGGACTTGCTGTAATTGATCGGTCGTCGAAGCATCAGCAGCCTCGGGAATATCCCATGACTCTGGATTGATAGCACTCGCGTCAGCTAAATCCAACTGGTACTGTCTGAGTTCCAGAAAACGCGCTGAGGGGACCCAGGCTGCGACGTTGGATGCAGCCCTACCACCGGAGGTATTTCCGCGAGAATCATCAGGCTGGTTATCCTCTTCAATATCACCAACAAGCATATGCTTGGTCGCAGCAACAATAGACTTTAAGCCGTCGATTCCCTGCTGCAAGCCATTGATCATGTCGATGATGCTAGTACGGCCATCTTCATCGATACCATTGATCTCTGCGAGATCGCCAAGAACACCACCTGCTAGATCGCCAAGCGCCCTAACAGCAACTAAAGCAACTCCGGATTTTAAATGATCAATCTGCCTCTGTAGGCGATTGATCATATAGATGAACGCACTCTTTTGGGGGTCATGGATGGTACCATCTACCTCTTGGCGCATCTGCGTCTCGGCGGATGCACTGGTATCAGTGTGATTCGGATTTTCCGATTCAAGGGTGCGGGAGTTGTGTGCGGGAGAGGCCATGGCGAATGTAGTTCTTCAGTGATCTCCTCTTGTATTGTTATCTGGCACGTTGGTTCTCAGCGGCTCGGGTCGGATATAGAAACTGATAGGACTGCGTGTGGTAGATCTAGTCAGCGGTGCGAAATGGCTATCGGTTACGTTACGAATTGGATTTAGGTTGTGGAAGACTTTTCTTCTAGACGAAACTCCTTTTACACTATTTTACAGTGAATCATTAAGAAAGTGCATTTTATGGTAGCGAGGTGCCCTTTCAGCCTTCTACTGGCCATTTCTACTCTCAAACTAGGGAAAATGGAGGATTACGAACTCTTTCAAGCTCCACAAGTTCTTCACGTTGTTCACTAAGAGTAAGGAAGTTTCAAGTGTTTTCCATTCTTCAAACATCTTATCTATCTCGTACATTTACCTCATTTCAAATCAATGCTTATAGGTCTTTTTTCCTAACCTACTCCATGCTTTGTAATTTCTTGTATTTCATTGAACTATAAATTCCATTAAATTCTACGTTAAAGCTACTCCAAGTGCGATAAAATTACATCATTCTCCCAAGATATCCATATCCAAGCAGAATACCAATACATCAACTCAACACAACACAAAACGTAGACTGTAGCCTCGGGAAGGTAAGATACCTCAATCTAATCGATTAGATTCTGAAAAGCTGCCAAGCCCTTCGCAGCAGGTGATAAGCAAGTACTGTGTGAAGTCTTGCAGAGTAAAGCTCAAGTTCATGTGCACCGTCTTTCGAAGGTTAAACTGATTGGTACTCCGAAACCTAGATTTGAATCCTCCGCAGCAACTTAACTGAACGCGGAGACGATGGCGGGGGCTATGAAGAACGAAGACTTTCGGAGAAAGAAGTATTGTGCTATGTAAAGAGACCCCAGGCTAGTTTGGCAGAAAGGTATAAAACAATCTACCCGTTAAATTCGAGCTGGAATCGATATGGTGAGAAGGTTATGGGAACTGAAGCTTGATGAGTAGAATATTTTGAGCCCTGGGAAACAGTTATACTGAGAGAGAGAGCGCGGAGTGTTGATCGCCGTAATTCGTCATGGCAAAAGTGCTTAGTCGCTTCTCAACGAGGTCTTGGAACCCTTGGAGGCACTGTTGATGCCATTTGATTTTCCTGCTGACCTGATAGAGAGCATCTTCTGTTGCCCAGGTGTGTGGAGCGGATTTCTGCGCATCATATTTTAGTCGAGGAGGCGGATTCGTCACGATTGACCCTTCTACTTTTACTCGCAGCCATATTCATGCATGAGGGTGGTGGCTCTCTCTCAAATTCTCCTTCTAGACTTCCTAGCCGTGTTCAACCCAGCCGGACTCCCGGCCAACCTTCTTTCTTCTTGTTCTTCGAGAGCTCATGGCACCTAGCGGTCTTAGGATTCTTGGTGAGATCTTCTGGTCGATCTGTGTTGTTATCTGGATGAGCTAAGGTATTGTATGGCACGGTATTCGTCAATGACAACGTGCTTGAGCCTCCGAAGTTTGAGGCAGAAGGAACCGCAGATTTTGAAGTGTCCTTTCTAGGTTTTCGTGGTAACGCAGGCTTGAGGAGTGCCCGATGTGTCATTGGATGAGCTCTTCCAATTGGTAAGTCGAAGGATTGTCGCCATGTCGGTGTTGCCCATTCTTGATGCGAGATTCAGTGGGTAACTGTGGGTTGTTGTGAATTTGATTCAT
Organism: Myriosclerotinia scirpicola; assembly: GCA_002162505.1. NCBI lineage: Eukaryota > Fungi > Ascomycota > Leotiomycetes > Helotiales > Sclerotiniaceae > Myriosclerotinia > Myriosclerotinia scirpicola. The sequence goes on along the minus strand of NGKG01000004.1, from coordinate 2,421,499 downwards.
GTCGTTTTGTCTTGTAAAAGAAGAACCAAAACCCTGGTTTTTGAGGTGGCTTCCCATTATCTGGTTTTGTGCAGTGTTCGACGGGATGTTTCCAGTAGGTGCGTTAGACGTGCTTGTCAAGTCTGCTCGATTTTCTGTAAAAACCACGGTTGCTTTAGTAGGTTGTATCTTTGGTAACTTTCTCTTTTTGTCTGCTTCCAAGAATCTGCTGGATTTCCCTCAATGGTGCGGAACAGTTGTAGTGCTGAATACTCCTCGAGTGGTGTCATTTCTACTGTCCCGTTCCCACACACATACTATCCTCAAGCGGGGCTGCCGTTATTCTGATTGTTGTTGAATTGGGGAAGCAGGGGATGGATCGTATGATTCGATGGAGATTGCAAAGAAGAGAAGATTTCGATAGGTGAGGAAGTTGTTGTGGTGAAAGTAAGAACTTGTGATAGACTTGCGAGCTTTGAAAAGAGGCTTGAAGTTTAGTCACACCCCCGATATCCTGATAATATTCCTGGCAGCTTTGTGTTCTTCCAGCACTGTTCCCAGCTCTATTTCTGCTTTCGAGACGGAGATAATCCTCAGGTAACTCTCTTTCAATGGAAGTCGTGTAAAGCCTGCCCACTAACAACAGAAGTCTTCGGGTATTCTTCTCGAAACTCGTGCCCCAGCTTCTATCCCCTTGTTCTCACCCTAAACTATTCTTTCCAGATGAGGGTCAATGGGAACATTTGGAGACGCCATTTTGAAAATTAATTTGTGCGTGACTTGACGATTCGGAAAGCTCGAGGG
>NGKG01000004.1:2394314-2420695 GCA_002162505.1 Myriosclerotinia scirpicola | reverse complement strand
ACGAATTTCTATGAACAGTCATTGAGGTACAATCCTGCTTGTCGGTCGTCGGTCATCAGTTTCCCAGATCTTGAGCTATTTGAGTAGAATGGTTAGCTTCCAGTATCTACAATTGGATGACTCGAGCAAGGGACTGTAATTAAATGCACGATGGAATGGAAGCAAAAGTATGCATACCCTAAGCTCAATAGGCAAGCCCTCGAATCCTGCAAAAGTCCTCTTGATATACGTGTATTTGTTGTTGGAGGTATTGTACTTATGTTCGAGATTGGAAGCGGATGATGGCTTCCGAACTGGTCTAGGGTTCTTGAAATTGAAATTCATGGCGGGAATCCTTATTCACTCCAAAAGGTGTTCAACTTCGTGTGTGAATCAGAAATATGGGGCCGGTATTGGTATCAATTGTTCTTGTAGTTATTGTGTGGAATAATTGTTGAGGAGATGTGGTAGATGACAAGAGCTTACTACCTAGGTAGGTAGTGAATGTAACTTTGTTCCGTGTAGGAGATGAGCTATTTAGATGCTGAGCTTCAGAGTATCTAGTAATTTTGAAATAATGAAATATATATATATATATGGCCTACACAATGAATTGATGTTGGGATGAAATTTTCTTTGAGGTTTTTGTTGGGAGTTGAAGCTTTTATGGTGCTAATTGTTTTGATCCACTAGCGCCTTTCTGTTTGTTTCCTCCGGAAAAGTTTGAACACAAGATGATTTGTCTTGTCACATTTGGGACTCATCTAATCTTGAATCATTCTCTCAATCTGTTGTTACATCATGTTGTTCTGCTTTTGGGCCCCTAGCACGATCTCTCAAAAACACCTCCTATTTAGCCGAGCCGATGTTTCTGAATCTCCACTTCTGTTTCTTCCACATTATACTTGTCATTCAAAAAATCATGAAAGTCTTAATTCATTTTTTGTTGATACAACAGCAGAGTTTAATTCATTCAATAAGTCAACAAACAATATATGACAGCTAAGTCAAGTAAGTAGTTTTACATCATTTGTTGTTCTTACTGTCCCCACATATTATTAAATGTTTCTTTTGAGTCATAGCTAACCAATTCATATTCATCTATCTAGTCATCCACAACAACAGTTCACAGATACAAACCAAACAACTTCAAAGTATAAATTTAATGCACATCTCCCCTCATACATATTTCAACCACCATATCCTCCTATATATCGATAAATCTCTTCAACTTCCCAACTCTCTCATCTATACTTTCAATCAACTGTCCTAATCCTCGCAGAAGGTACATTGGGTTGTAAGATAGGATTCTTTAATGCATCATTAGCAACGATAGCCACCTACCAACAATCTATCACCAACCTCTAAATCGAGTCTAAGGGGTATCCATCAAACTTCCTCTACATGCGAAATACATGAGCGTCAGCCTGCACAATCAACGCATGCACCATGCTGGCGAAGATAGGAAATTTTTTGGCCTGTCTTGAAACCTTTGCATTTGCATCAACCGACAAACCTGCGTATAGGCGCCGGGTTTGCCAGCACCCAGCTTCACCATTTTAACACTCGGTCAGGAATTTTTGACACCAATCGATTTCAATAGTTGAAACTACATTCGGGATCGACACGATGGATTCCTCCAATAAACCTAAAGCTAAGGCGGAGTCACGAAACCAAGGCAGGCATGTCTTTATCAGTTGAACCTGAGGAGCAAATAAAGCGGCTTAATGGCTCAATCTTGCGCTTACTGCCTAGATCTACGACTCACGGCTTTCTTCACTTGCGCGTCAAAGTCCACCGATTTCAGTATTTCCTACAAGTTCAGTCTAAGATATTAGGGCTAGGATTTGGGATACAAAGCTACCTATTTATATCCTCTTCTTTGGTAGCTCAGATTGACAATAAATGTACTATCGCAACTATTCTACGCCCCTGGTTCGGTCGCGCATATTTTCTTGCGGTCCCCGCGAACCAATACCTCCTGCGCTCAGTATATAGAGATCATCCTGATTTCTATTCGACTCTTACCGAATCCGCAAAAGAAAGATTCAAGGGAAAAGCCATTAAAAATGTCACAGATAGAGACGGGATCTTTTATGGCAGACATTCTGATCATGTTAAATATCCTAACCCTGATGTCGCGTTGCAGTCCGCAAGAAAGTGTGCTGCATTATTGTGTGAGACGTGTGACAGGGGTCGCTTCTCTGGCACCGCAGTCAGACCTAGATACTTTTTGGAAGCCATAGTTCAAGTTTCGAAACAGGACTGGGAACGACACCAAAGCTTATAGGAAATGAGTAAGTACTTACATTGGCCAACAGTCTATGAGATTCCAAGAGACGGAATGGTCACTGTAAGATGTCGGGGATGAACTCATGTCGTTATCAGAGGGAGACGAAGATGATGATTACTCTCAAGAGCAGACTAATTATCGACACCTGCTTGACGATTCTTCTCAACACCTTCACACATAACAGTTAATGACTGATCAACCGAAAATACCATACGAACTCCCACGTCACTATCGAACTTCCCAGAGAAACAAGGGCAGATCTATCACGAGGTCAAGTTGTTCGACCAGGAAGATGGCAACATGGCGGATGGTGACATAGGATGTGGCTCTGGTTTTGATTCAATCGACAATGACTTCAATATTCCTGCATTGAATCACGGTGGAGAATATCCCGATCAAGAGTATTCTGAGCGCGTCTCGGAAGATGAGGACATTTCAAAATCGTCTTCATAGGCTCTTGATTTGCGCAAGAAATTTTAGCTCAGTATGCCTCTTCGAAGATCCAAAACCTTTCTCTTTCGGGCTTCTACACCTCACCCAAGAAGGAGTTATCTCATGCATCGAGCAGATGCCTCGTACACATACTTCTGTCAACCAATGAGCTCCGTGTTTCGTCCGATAGATCTGACGAACTATGGTGATGACGAGGAAGGCGACGGACCTAACATCCCAGAGCAGACCTCATCTGGAACAAAGCATACATGATAGACTCGGCGCTAAATCTTGCCTTTGAGTTATAATTATGGCATACGCGCTCGACATAAAACAACCAGAATATAATGCGAATGACGAGCAGAGGAAAATTGTGCACAATGAATTTCCGCCAGTCCTGGCCAATTATTCAGCGGACTCCCATAATCGTTTCTCGAGCGAATGTACCCCGACTACTCTATGAACAAATTTGGAAGTCTGAACTAGATACTCCACTCAATTGGAGACGTGAATACCTTGCCTGCATTTATTGAAGTCGTGGAGTAGCTCCTGTCCAGCAGGCTGAGCAAGATAAACCATTTGAAGACAAACTGATCCACCATCTTGTCAGAGCAAAGTCAGTGAGCATTGAGCGATGGGTATTTTGACGGAAGGCCCAAGGACTGACGGGATTCTAGGGCCAAAACGGGTGTTTTTGTACCAGGTGGTCGAGCCACTGTTGCTCGGATAAGATAGATCCAGAGGGACTGATCATTGTTCTAGAGCTCCATCGTGGCCTGCCGAAACCAGTTATACACAAGCGCGATGAACACCTGATGGAGATTCATCCGCTGAATCTATAGGTAGTGTACTGTAATGATCGTCCGTCAATTAGGAAGGTCTATGAACTGGAGCTTGCTTTACCCTGGTTACTAATGCTTACGATTGTGGGTTTGGTTAATAGTCATACCTGTACTTCGAATAAACATCGGAAGAGAAGTTGACTGAGTGCCTACTTCTGTATGGCGCTGAAATGGCTCGCGAAAGCCAAGGTTGTTATGATAAGATGTGGAGAAACAAAAGAAGACTGGAAACTTTGTAGATGGAGGTAGCAGGTATTTCCATCAAGAATCATGACAGTAACGATTTTGATCAAGTCAGATAGCTGTCAGCTGCAAGTCCACCAGGTCATGATGTCTGCCATCTCAACACCCAGCACCGTACCAATTTTCGCGCCAAAACTGCCCCCTAATGCGGTCCCCATCATCTGCTACAACAATGCAGAACTTTCCACAACTCGCTGTACATGTGTTTTCGTCAATTTGCTTGCTATGACTCTCCAAAGCTCACAAGTAACTATTCACACAAAATCCATTTGAATCTCCAATTCCTATGAGAACTTTGAGGATTCTTTCCCTTATCGTCTAAAATTTGAATTGATAAACGCTATATATTTCAACTTAGCCGTCTGTTATGAGTGCAACAACTTTTGCTGAAAATGTCATTTTATGAAAGTACTGATGCAATGAGATTGTAATAAACATGGATGGAGATCATCGATTTCATTGTCGCATCAGTAATTGAGGATATCAGGTATACGTGTAGGAATTGTGATGTAGCCTTTGATGTAAAGAAGAATAGAATGTCAAGAAGTGCATTTAAGAAACTTCAAGCTGCGAATGTTAGATCTCAGGCTAGGAAATGCTTCAAGCCGATTTCTCGAAAGTTTCTTATCTAATTGAATGATTGGTTTTATACACAAAAGTATTTCTCTTTCATTACCAATTCATCTCCTCAACTCCCCATACAATACATACAATCAACTCCATCTACTCTTCCCCAAATAAGCTAACCCCTCCATCAGAATCCCCTCCTCTAATATGCGCACATTTGAGCACAATATCTCTCGCACTTTAGCGAACTCCCGCCATGGCAAACAAAAGAAACTCATTCATTCATCTGGGCTTACCATGCTTACCATTCAATTGGACAATCCCTCCCTACCAAGTCAATCCCCCAGCCACAATATCCCCAATAGGTCATCTAGCCGAAATCCTACATCGCCAAGGGCTGGAAGGCTGCAGATGAGCACATTTTATATGGTCAGCCTTTTCTGATGTTCTTGGCGGACTGATTTCCAATATTTGGTATGACCTTGACGGACAGGTCTTTGATGAGTGAATGGTACAAATCGTTTTCGAATTGAGGATTGGGGATTGGGATGATATTGAGTGCTGAGCAAATTATGAGGGAATTAGTTCGGGTAGCCTGTTGGTTCCCGCATGCATATACTAAAGAGGGGAGAGGGAAAGTTTTCCAATCGACATACTTTCATTCATGCATACATAAACAACGGCGATCTTTCTTGAATCACTAGTTAAACTTTTTGTTTCCTGAAGCTCTTGTTTCACAAAGAAAATATTAGTATTTTCCAATACAGAATAGAATCTTGATCTAGACCATCTCGGAAAATCAATCAAAAATGACTACCCTCAACATCTTCCTCATTGTTTCATTCCTCTCCTCCCTCGTCTCCGCTCATTTCTCACTTGAGTACCCACCTGCACGTGGAGACTCGTTTCTCCCGCCTGCTTCTCAATATATTTATCCATGTATATGACTCTTTATTCTTTCCGCCCCCCCTCTCCCCCCCTTTCCAATCCCACTCCTCCCGACCCTCAATACCCTTTCCTCACTCCCCACACCTACTAATCTTCTCCTTCAGGCGCAAACATAAACACCACTGAAAACCGCACTCTCTATCCCACCACCTCCTTCCCCGTTGGTATCGACCTTCACCATGACTGGACATACATTTTCGTCAATCTCGGTATGTTTCCTCCATCCCTTCTCTTCTCTCTTTCTCTTTCCATTTCTCCAATCTTCTCCATGTCCAATTCCCCAGTTTCTCAAACTAATCCCTCCCAGGTCTCGGCACAAACGGCTCCTCCAACCTCAACATCTCCCTGACCCCCGCCCCTCTAAACTCTACCGGCAAGGGACACCTTTGTCTCTCAGACTTCGTTTTACCTTCTGACGTCACGATTCAAAATGGGATGAATGCTACGATTCAGGTCGTTACTGTTGGAGAAAGTGGTACTGCGCTTTATAATGTAAGGGTTTCGTTTTTTCCTTTAGTGACCTCCTTCAATTCCCTTTCTCTTTTCTTCTCCCCAATTCTCTTATCTTCCAGCTTTCAGTTTTCCACCCCCCCAAACCAAAACTAACTCCTCCTCCTCTCCTCCAAAGTGCGCCGACATAACCTTCTCAACCAACACCACCGCCCTCCACACCTCCGACAATTCGACCCAATGTCCCACCACCCCCGGTATCAGCATCACCACTCTAACCGACAAATCAAACGCCACAACCAACTCCAGCTCCACAAACACAGCTCCCAGTTCCTCCGATTCTAAAGTCTCAGGCGCAGCAAATGGTGTTAGTATTTCTCTAAGCGCTGTTGTTGTGTTATCGTGTGCGTTGGGAATTGCTGGACTTTTGACTATTTAGTTATCTGATTTTATGTTGGTGAGGGATTGGATGGGAATTACGAGGGAGGAGAGATGTGAGAATTGGTAGATAAATACAGGATACAAGACTTAGCTTCCTATGAACAGCAAGTATGCAATGATGAAAATCACAATAGAGCTTTCCAGGCTCTACTAGGGTTCATCCTTTCCAATCCCAAGAAATCAACTACTTGACCTAAATGATCTACACCCCAGAACCCCTCAGTTCTACCAGCGGTGTTGGTGCATACTATCCACTGTTTTCAGTGTTAGTATTTGAACATCATCTCAAATATTACTCCCCCCAAAAACAAATCTAGAAACTCACCGGCAACCCAAACGCCCCCTCCCCAACCGCCCTCCCATTATTCCTCCCCACCCCCTCCTTTCCCCTCCCCGGAATCTCCTCCAACACCACCTTCATCTTCTCCTCTCCAACAACATCTCTCAACACCCCTTCCAACACCCCTGCAGCCGTAATATCTATACCCTCCACCCAATACATCTTAAAAAGCACATCCAGACATTTACACAACATATCCTGTTCATCATTTTTCTCCGGATATAAAAATGGCAATACGCATAGTGCGCGTTGAATACGAAGCGTGAGATGGGGGAAACCGATGGGGGTGGTGAGTGACATGGGGATTGAAAAGAGCTTTGCCCAGCGGAGACGTTCGCGGTTGATCCATTTGTCTTTATCTGGGGTTGGTTTGTTGGTGTTAGTTTCTAATTTCGCGGAAGTGGAGATACGGAGAGTAAGTGTCAGGGAAAGGCCAAGAGAAGAGAGGACGAACTTTTGATATTAATCGGTGGGATACCTCCCACATCTTTCATAATACCACCTAGGAAAACAGGTACGTAGTCAATATCGCATTGTGAGAATGTAGAATCATTCTAGAGTAAAGATATCGTTAGCTTTTCTTCCTTCCCCTGGGAATTAACAGATCAAAAATGTATTCTCCATCATCGGTCAGCTGCTCTCGGGCAGATATTTTGGGCAAGGGCTTCTTCATTGTCTTATTTCATTATGACCTTTGAGTTTCACTTGAGCTAATTAGGTTGTCGGAGCCAAAAGGAACTGTTCCCTCTATGCCCCAATCACTAGATTCTGACCTTCACTCTCCGTCCCCAATTCCACGATCCTTCTCGCCCCCCATCGCTCACCCAAATCCAAATGGAAATCCACACCTCACACCCAGGCCACACTCCTTCCCCCTTTTTTTTCTCCCCAAATGACCCCCAAGGACCCCAAAAGACTCACCTTAAAAATCCAATACGCCTCATAAGCAAAAGGACTAACCGTATCAACATATAACGTGATCTTCGGTCTTGCCATCTTTTCCCTCTTTCCCCTCAAGCTCGTGTCCATTTCTTACTTCTAGTTCTTCGTGGTATAATCAACAGGATGAATAGAATGATATATGATCGGATTTCACTTGCCCATGTACTTACTCCAATCTATAGCTATATACTCGTATGAAATCAACCTCGCCACTCGCACCAAAATCCCACTACAGTACCTCGGTTCTTAAGAATGCGGGGAATGTCACACTAAGATCTGTAGAGCATTCCTCATCAAACTAACTCAATGCCCTTCTCTCATTTCACTCTTCATTTATTTCCACAATTAAGTTATTGAAAATAGTTAATTATAATCATAATTCATTCTAGGTGGGTATCATAGTGTACTAGGTAATCTAGGGTAATCTAGGGTAATCGCAGCGTGAATCTACCATAATAATGCAAACCAATCTCATACTCACCCATATCCCTATCCCTATCCCCTATCTCGGAAAGCAAATCGCCATCCATTCCCGTAGTTGTGCTCTGAGGTGCTCCAATAAACACCCTGATACCGTACTCCTATCCCCAAACCCAACCCCCTGAATAAAAGCAAGCCGCCGAAACCCAACCCCTCCATACGCCAAACATTCCATCTACTTCTGGCTCTTCTTCCTCGCCCTCATATTAGGCATAGTATTCATCTTCCCCTCTCTCCTACCCATTTCCACACACAAGAAACGCATAAAATCCTTATTATTCCAATAGCTGCTATGAGCCGACAGCATATCAATATATTGATTTGCCAACATGCCAGGACGGTTGCCCAAAATCCAATCAATCTGGCCATTCTCATTCAATTGACAGAATTTTCTCTCTGCCATTTCCTCAGCCGTGAAATCATGAACTTCCATTTCCATTTGCGAGGGCATTTTGGTTATCGTAGTAGGCCTGGGCATTTCTCCCATTGGGGTTTCTTCATTCTGAGATATGCCTGCAGCAGATTTCATGGCATGGCTCACCGCTGTCATGAAACTGCGTGAAGAATCTGGTACTTCTGCTTGCTTGAGTCCTGCGGCGTATTTCGAATCTACGCATGCATTCAAGCGATATGCGATAGGATCGTTGCAATGCATTATGTTGTAGAGGTTATCTACGGCCAAACAGCCAAACGTACCAGCATCGCCGTAGATGTCTTTGGTACTGCCATTTTCGCTTTCGCAGCCAGACTTGTAAATACCCTTCCTAGGCACCAAACCTTTGCTTTCCAGCAGAAGGAAGAAGGCACATGGACTTCCAGCGAGGAAGCAGTTTGTAGTTTGAAATTCAAAGTACTTGTTATTGGGTCTCCATGAAAGTTCGGCTGGTAAGGTGGTAGGTTGCTTGCTCAACACTTCGAGAGACATGACACTGCCAAGAGAGTGTGAAACGAGATGAACCCGACCAGATTTGTGGAAGCCCGGATTATTCTTACACCAAAGACGATATATACGGTTGGCCTCAGAAATTAAAGCTGCAATCATCTTGTCCTTGTGGCCGGACATGTAGTACGGAATATCCAACATCACATCCGAAATGAGTTCACGGACTCTTGGAATTGTCGGTTGAGTAATATCATTGAGTGAGTAATCACAACCAATACGATCCTTATCTCCAGGCTTTCTTGGGCCACCATCTTCAAAGGAAAGATTCGCGCGCCAATTGACAGGGAGCACCATAACGCCACTGAAGTCTTCTCGGAGCACCTTCTTCACGTCATCATTGATGAGTTCGCGCTTCATCTCGCACCGGAAGCTGTTAACCGCATATGTGAAATTAAAGCTCTCCATGCGCTCTGAAAGCTTTTGGCCAATGCCATGAACGACCAAACACAAATCAGACACCTTTTCGTGTTCATCTTGTATCTTACATGCCGGGCATGCATCTGATATAGAGGCAGAGTTGTTGTGCTTTGCATTTTTGCTTTGTGTTTTCGTAACAGCTGTTAATTTCTTTGAAGGATAAAGCTTGTTCCATACCTTTCGATCAAATCCACGAACGACGGCTACCCCAACACCTGTACCGTTTTTGATCTTTGTGAGAGGTCTACGTCCGTAATAGGCCGAAGGACAGAGATTGGGCTTCAGAATAAAAGCTTCCTCGCAATTCTTGTAAATCACTTGCGAATTTGGGTACTTTTTGCTAATTGAAGTGGCTGCAACTGGTTTTGCCTCCGATTCTTCAACCTTGCCCTCTGCGGCAGCTTCGCCATAGAAGCAACGCGCGGCGCAGTATGGATCTGTAGAGAGAATATGCTCGGAAGCATCATATGCTGAGGATTTGGTATCTTTTTCTTCGGGCCAGAGACGATGAACAATCTTCTCTTCACCCTCAGGGCCAACTTCTACTGCAGAATTAAGTTGATCATCCCACGTCTGGGTCCAACATTCATTCTCCCTGTATCCCTTCTCTAGCTGGTTTGCGACAGCTGGCTCAACAGGACACATGGTATCTTTATAGAACCATGTACCATAAATGCAGGGGTATTGATCATTGAGAGGTGACCAGTAAATTGGCTTCATCACCAATGACGGTAAACTGACAAAATGCAGTCTGCAAGTTCCAACAGGGACGTCGACTTGGCACTTGGTATGCTGCTTGTGCTTGTAAGCTTTGCACCCTTCAACTTCCATATCCTCTGTTGGATCACGCTCGTGTGACTTCTGAGGATCAGCGAAAGGTTCATCGTCATATTCTGGACCATGTTGATGCGCAGAGTCTTCACCACGAGCAGGTAATTTCACAAACGGCTTTCCTGTGGTACCAGATCCAGTAGTTTGTCCGCTTTTAGTGTATGCATTGCCAGTCCTTGCGACAGGTACATTGGTTTCGGATGTCTGCAAATGAGGTTCGCAGGTGCACTTGTCATTTGTAGCATCTCCTTGATCTGTGATCGTGTGGTCGGCAGGCACGTCTTCGTCCGAGTCGTCATATAACCCACCATCTTGATCAGCCGTACCGTCTGCCTGTCGTCTGCCAAAGAACCTTCCTTTCCCTTTTGAATTCTTATTCGTTGCCTCTACCTTTGGTTCCACGCATGGATGGACCTCAGACAATCCAGAATACTCCTCGAATTGGTTGTCATTAGACTTACACTTAGACTTATTAGTGAGTTTGTGCGATCCAGTAAAATGGGGAACCTGTTGGTAATGAGAGTAGGACTTGTGTGCAGGAGGTCTGATTGAGTGCTGAATATGGTTGTCATGAGATGTAGACTTGGGGACAGATGAATCAGTAGCATGCTGGGTGTGGTGGTGGTGAGAATGTGACTTGTGTGCCGATGATCTGGCAGAGTGTTCAAACTGGTTGTCATTAGCACTGTGCTTTTGTACGGACTGTCCAGAAGAATTCTGAGGTTGGCAGTTCTTGTGCATAGCCTCATATACAATGGTGGCAGCGCATTGCTCTAAGTCGGTACAGCACTTGTCCGAAATCTTTTGAAATGATGTCTTCAATGCAGCAGACCTCTCACGAACCTGTTTCTCTAAAGCTTCTTTTTCTGGAATCTGCTTGTCATTTTGTTTGGGCGGATCGCAGCAACTCCCCAATCTAGTTGGGGCATCACATTGGTTTTGCATAGAACAATCACCCCCCTTGCTCTCATCACAGCAACTTGGGATTCTAGTACTTACTTCTGTTTCTTTCGACGGATCGACATTTCTCTTGTTGCAGCTACCGGAGAATACAGTATCGGTGTCGGATTCCTTTCGCTCATCGACCTTGCTCTTGTCACAGCTACCAGAAAACACCGTCTCGACTTCCGACTCCTTTCGCTGATCGACCTTGTTTTTGTCGCAGCTGCCAGAAAATATTGATTCGGATTCAGACTGTTTTCTGTTGAAAGAGCTATCAACTTTGCTCTTGTCACAGCTGCCCGAGAATATAGTTTCGGCTTCAGATTTTTGTCGCTCATAGAAGTTATCTCCTTTGCTGTTATCGCAGCAGCTTTGCACTCTTGAGGCTGGTGAAGTCAAGTCATCCTTTTTCTCTCCATTATTGAAAGTAGCACAGCAAGTGTCTTCCTCGTCTTTGTCATTCTCAGAGTCTTCGGTATCCTCAGTTTTGTGGCCTTGATCTCTGTGAAATGGGACTGAAGTTGTTTCCATTTGAGAATCTGGAATTGGTGCCAGTTGAGCTCTCAACTGTTGATCAAACCAAGCCTTTGTCTCTTCCGTCTGAGCTGCTTCATCTTCATCATCAACAGCGACCGACTTTCCTTTGTGCTTTGACTTCCTCGTAACATGCTTTGTCTCCTTGGGTAGCAGAATAGAAGTATTCTCCTCTTGCTTGTCTTTCTTTTCAGACCTTCCTCTCTCGGATCTCCCTTTCCTACAATTGTGCTCCCAATGTTTGGATCGCTTAGTCTGGTCGACGCTTGCTTGTTTAGGGTCTTCCTCAGTACACAAGCACTCAGACTGGAGATTGTCCTGTTGAACTTCCTCGGGTTCTCCTTTCTTCTGTTTCGAAGCGGGGAGTGGCTCTGTTGGGCGACTGTCCTGTTTGAGTTTCTCGGGTTCTCCTTTCTTCTGTTTCGAAGCCGGGAGTGGCTCTGTTGGGCGATTGTGTTTTGGTTGAGGTTCCTCAGATCTTCCAATCTTGCCATCCGAGTCTTGCAGTGGTTGATTACACGAACACTCGGGTTCTGGATTCTCCTCGGGTTTGGAATCCTTACATGGCATTTCTTCTTCCTTCGACCTAAGTTCGGTGATTGGATCTGTACTACTAGTAGGCTGCTCGCCTTTGGTCTGTTGAGGGAATATTTGGGGTTGGTAGGTTTGGGTTTCAGCCACGACATCCTGTGGAGCTTTAGGGCAAGATGTACACTTACATCTTCCCGACTTCTTTCTACACCACAGATGACTTCCTTTGCAGGGGCAGCCAGTCATTTCTAACGCAGATTTCACCCTCATCCCTCCTGCAATGTGTTCCTGTTGGTAATGTGTAGTCTCAGACTCCGCTGGCTGTTGGTGCGTTGCCGACCCAGTCGTTGGCTGATAGGTTTCAGCATTTGCTGTGGTCGGACTCAAGGATTCCTTAATCCCCTTGACCTCCTGTTTAATTTTAGGTCTCATGCCAATAACACCAAACTTCTTGTCTCCCGCCGGCTCAACACCTGATTTAGGCCTGCACGTCCGATTATGACTTCTGCGGTCCCTCCTCGAACCCATTCCTAACCATGCTTCCAGCAGTGCCTTGTTATCGCATCTTGGGAATGGTAGAGGGGGGTGCTTGATGTTCTTAGAGTCTGCCGTTGGTGGTGGTACAGCAGTGAGAGGGTCATCGAGAGGGAGAGGGGAGCAATAGAAGAACTGTGCTCGCATTGGGGGCATCTCATCGCACGGTTTGTAGGCTTTCTCGCTGCTGCTGCTGCTGGGAGGAGCGAAGTCGCACCCACGCCCGAAGGTATGAATAGGTTGAGACATGGTGTCTCGTACTGCCAAATGTCAATAAGCGGATTCCGCAGAATGGATGAAGGAGTATTGGCGGACTTACTGTTATAAATAAGGTAATATTAGGTTATTAGAAGAATTATAGGAAATAAACACGAATCTGCGAATGCGGTCGTCGTCAAGAATCTAGAAGCAGAGATGGTATAGTGATACTGATGGCGGTGTAACTGGTAGTGAAGCTTAAAGAATGTAAAGAGGATGATGATGCAGATGCAGATGGAAGAGAACAGGAAGAGAGATGAAGAAAAGAAGCCATGAACAACCAAGATTGTCGCTGCCAGTATTAGGCAAGCGTAAGACAGGAAGGATGTACCTACTGTAATCGTGTTCCTGTTTGGGCGGCGTGGAGGCAACTGCGATATGTACAACGGACTTTCTGTGCGAGATGACGTCGGCTAGGTTACGGACGGCGCTTTGGGATGAAGAACATCACATGCCAGTATTGAGGAAGTAAGATCTTACCTACCTGGTAATAGATAAGGACGATAAGAGGAAATCCTTGGAAGATATTCTAAAGAGTACCATTATTTTTGTCTGTGAATAGCTTCATATATCGTGGCATCGCGATATCAGTCTTTCATGAGAATGTTGAGTTACATTGAATAGGAAATGTCGTTCGTTAAAATGGTGCAACATAAGAACAATGCTGAGCCCTGTAGACCCTGTAAACATGTTGTAAATCCTAGGCATTCACACCTTACCGCATTTGAGGGTCACTCACTACCTACCTAGTATATTTGAGACAGTAATAAGATCTTACAATCACGATCACGACGCACAATGCAAGAAACACAGGCAATTCTTTTTACGTTTATTTTCTTATTCATTTGCCAGTATCGTATCCATCTTCATCATAAACCGAATCATCTCCACCCGCCATACCCACAGTAGTCGAATGTGCAATACAGAATACAAGATGATTGACTGAGATTGAACTGGTATTGTAGCAAATCGGCAAAAAAGCGCAGAATTATCGGTTTTACATTTGTATCGCGAAAATTAATTTTCTTATCCATTCCATAGATGCAGAAGCCAACAGTATAAAATCGTGAAGCTTAACTTTCAGGTAAAATTTGCTGTGGACTAGAGTTCCCAAGGTCTTAACGACAGGCTTTTGGAATGAGTTCGAGGTCGACATCAAACGACTGTTTGAACAAACTCTTGCCACGCAACCAGGCAAGATAGAGAGGCAGGATATACCCTCGTGTCATTGAAACGACATGGAAAGGAGGACGATGATACATGAGCATGAAAGTGTGAAGGTTGATGATAGTATCTCATTGGACGTGGTGATCAGGAACAAGCTTCATGCCTCCATATGGATCATTATACGAGGTGCTTGACGATGTATGTGGTTGCCACTGCTTCTCATGACCATTTCGTGAAGTGCGACCAGTCCTCTCAACTTTGGCAATGCGAATCGCTTCGTTAATCGACAATCGAAGATGCTGAAGACGTAGCATGATTTGTTCTGAACCACCAATGAGCTCTAGTATTTGTTCTACATCAAACACCAGCTTCAAGAGAACAGTATCTGCGTTACAGAAGGTGCGGATTGACATGAGGGATGCAACCTGCTTCCAGTTGTAAAGCATGGACGAGATACGAACATCATCACCCAGTCGATCACCGTGGAATCGAAAGTTATACTGATTGGCAGTGACGAGATCGCGCTGAGTGCCTTGGTCGTACATGAATTCAACAACAGCAGGTCGGCCTTTGTTCTTCCATGTGTCCACTGTTTTCTTGATGCTGTCGATAGACATGCGGCCTTGGCTAAACTGTATCATGAGAAAGGTGTTGGCAGTGTGAACTATCATGAGTTCTAGTTCAACAAGATATCTAGCTTGCTCATAGGGATTAATAGAGATGGACAAAACTGATATCCTGTTTTTGTCGTTTTTCAGGTCCGCCTTTTCAGTCCAATAAAAGTTAGTAAAAGAAAAGGATATATGGCAGAATATACACTTACGAAGCCCTCGATTTTGCTTTTGATCTTCTCCATCATACCAAGTTTCTTGGGTTTATCAATCTTTTGAGCGGATTTTGAGCTCTGGAGTACCGGTAAAACCTCACTTGGTGAGGATCCGAGCCAGCCATGCTCGCCAAACATTTTCTTCATTGGTGAACGCGATCTCTTCTTGGGAGAAATCGGAAGATCTGGGCTTTCAAAGTTAGGCTCTTCCTGCTCAGCTACATCGACTAGATTCTTTGTAGGAGATCGAGTCATCTGTCGATTGATTGTGATCGAACCTGAGCTCGAATACGACTCATTGCTGTGATTGGAATTTGTCTGCTTTCGAACAGGGGCATAAGTTGCAGAGCGACCTCTAGCATCAGCTAGCTCTTCATCAGATGAGTGCGTAGGCTGTTGCATGCGATGGTCGCCAGATATCTTACGGACGGGGGAATGCGACGGTCGTGGATTATCACGCACGGCTTGACGAACAGGGGAGCCTGATGACTTCGGAAGCTTCTCTTGGGACTCCTTACGGACAGGGATTCGAGATGGCTCAAGAGTAGCGGCACGACCACGGCGGGGTAGACTCTGAGTCGGATAGGCGTTATGGAGGATAGGCGAGATGGAATCAAAATCAGCATAATAGGCTCGATGATCGGGGCTAGGAGATTTATCGCGTGTGGCAAAGCGCAACGGTGTTATACTTGGAGATGTTCCGCTACGCTGAAGGCCATGGCCATGCTTTGAGTGTTGAGGCGCAGTTAAAAGATCAGTTCTGTTCAATGCATGACCAACCGACCGCGAATTCTTAACATGCCCAAGACTTGGTGACGATGCGGGTCTAACGTCATCATAAATATGCATGAACTCGGTCATTGTGGTCTGGCGCGACTCGTCGACAACTAGTGGGGTCTCCGGCTCGAATGTGTATGGGTTCTTGAAATTCTCAGCCTTGCGACCATATGATGAACTAAATAATGTCAGCGTGTGTCAATATTAATTCATGGTATGACATACGTATTTGCAAACATTGTTTGAACTGGCTGTTGTTGCTGTTGAGGGGAATAAACAGATCCGGGAGTTCCTATTGGAATGAAATCGCCAAAGAGGCCACTGCCACCGGAATTGTCTGAGAAGTAGTATTGCTTGATGTCGGAGACAGTTGAACGAGCCGTAGTCTCAGGAGTATTTGGTTGATCACTCGACATGTGTGAGACCTTTGTGCTGCGACTGTTTGATATTGTTGAATCGTCAAGTTGACTATTTGGCTTATGGGTGGCAGTTTCGTGGTCAACGAAGTCAGGCGTGGCCTTTTCAATTGAACCTAAAGACTCGCGCTTTGGAATTGAAGATGAACGAGGTGGAAAACGCCTTTGTTTATTGCTGGGATTGTTGTTTTGGTCTTTTGCTCCTTGTTTGAGTTGGACTCGACTTGGTTGCTTGCTGATGTACAAAGGTTGTGGAGGGGCAATTGTTGGGGATTGTAAAGTAGGAAGACGACCTTGATTGAGTTCCATCAAAAACCTTTTCGCCGCTTCGCCTACATGATTTTCATCATAGAGTGAATTGCCGTTGTGGTTATTGAGATTATTGTGCAAAGTTTTTGGTGTATTGTCGCGAGTCGCTTGTTTGGTTTTATTGTTTTGTTTTGATAAATAAACATCGCTTGCACCATCGAGATCCATAACTTGTTTTCGAATTGGCTCAGGCATAATTACAGGTGAAACTGGTTCATCAGAAGATTCCAAGGGGTATGAAATGGCCAAAAGTTCATTTTTCAGTGTATGTTTGGTCGCATTCGTTTGTGAGTGTAAAGTCAGTGGAAGTTCGGTTGTCGAGGTAATTGAATTTTTTTGACTTCCCGCCTTTGGGGTACCGAACACTGCTGAAGATTCACTTCTCATCGGAATCTTTGAAAGGTATGAACGTTCAAATAATCTGCCCGGTGGTGTAATGTTTTCTCTTCCGAGAGGTTTAAAGAGTTGTGACTTCGATGATTGAGCTGCAGTTACTTCAAGTCTTTCGATGTCATCTTTATCGGTGTCGACTGTTGGAGACGTGGACTTCTGGGGTGCTGTAGCTTTCGGGTTATAGTATTTAAGACTACGTGGAAGCCCTTTGTGCTTGTTAAGGGGATCAAGGGAAGATGGGGGACTGTAGACCGTTGGTGATAGAAGGGATTCTTCGGATTGTGAAAACCCTTCAAATTCTGTGTAGGGTTCTGGAGATGGCTCGCGCCATTTGACAAGATCTCCAGAGGACCTGCGATATTCTTGTTTGTACCGGCATTCCCAGGATTGGCACGTACCATCATAACTATTGCGGTGTTCATGTTCTTGATCGGAGAGCTCAGATCTTAGTGCTGAACTTCCATTACCATTCTCCTTCTTCGGATATTTTACCGAGCGAATTTTCTTCGAGATGCTCTTTGTAGGAGGCACATATACATTAGGATACAGTATTTCTTGGGTTGTGTCTTCAGATAGTTTCGCGTTGTGGATGTTCTTCGTGGGACGTACATACACAGTAGGATGCAGCATTTCTTGGTTTGTGTCTGTGTCTTCAGATAGATTCATGTATTGGGTGCTGTTCATAGGACTTACATACACAGTAGGATGCAGTATTTCTTGGTTCGTGTGATCAGATAGTTTCGCATTGTGGCTGTCCGGGGTCGAAATCTTGCTTGGCCTGAGTTGTCCAACACAGTCTGTTGTATGCACATGATATGTATCCTCAATATGACGATTTTCTAAGGCATCGTAACTATCCTCGTATGTATAGTGAGTTGACTGTAGCACCTCGTCGATTCCCGAAGCAGAGTATGTATTAGAGACATCGTTTTCCGCACTTTCGATTAGCTCCGGGGGACCCCATTTGTAGTCAAGGCCGCCATCGAAGAAGTCACTAGGACTGGCAGGAGCGCTGTGAAATTTACACATGTGAAAGCGAAGTGGATTGCGGCCTATCATGGTTAGAAAGTATTAGCATCAGTGTTTGTAATGACTTACTAGGAAATCTAACAGCTCCTTTATCTTTTGTTTCGTATAGTCCATAGACAACTTCATCATAGCTGAGCTGGCGAAGACTCAGAAGGCAATCAGGAGTTGGCTGTCCGCTTAGAATCAACTCGTTTTTTCTCGCAAAATTCGCATTTGGAATTTCACGGCCTGGTGGTAGCTCCACGTTCATTATGTTAGGAACTTTCCGACCACCTGAATCGCCGATCTTTTGTGAAGCTTTGGAGCTAGTAGACATCCTGTGCCTTTCAACTTCTGTCAGCTCTACTCCGGTCTCAGAAGCTACACTGCTCAAGTTCTCTCTGGTTTCTGAGAGAGCACTCATCACTCTGTGGCCCAACTCTTTCTTCGCATTACTCATGAAAGATCTCGTAGGTGTGGAATATTTTGAAGACGTCGCATTTGGTCCAATGTGTTCAATTGTCGATTCAGGCGGACTCGTTTGAGCGGTATCCGGTCGCGGACGCGCACCTCCACGGCCATATTCAGGATCCCACATTCCCTTGTGAAGTTCCGCCGGTGTTGGACAGTACGCCAGCGTCGCGGGTTTCCCCCCAACTGAAACGAATACACTATGTTCAATCTTCCAATTGGGTTGATGGGCAATCTGCGATTTGCAAGATTCACAATAAGGCATCGCACTTGGGCTTATCTGTGGCTCGACAAATTTCTTTCGTGCTTGCTCTTCTCTGTGTTCGATTAATGTCGTTGTGGGTACGACTGGTGCTTGTATAGTGGCTGTGTGGGGGGCATGCGGGTTGGTGAAGTCTTCCTGCAGCGCTGTTAGAACGACAGGAGGGACTGGTCACTTGTTTCGAACGGGGACTTGCCTTTCTACGGAGGTGGTCATGCTTCCATCTTTGGTAAACAGCACCTCGAAAGGGTGGTGGTTGTTCAATCTCGATTAGTTCCTCCAAGACGCCCATGGCCAAATCAACATTTTCATCTCCAAACCTAGCCTGAAGTCGAGGATGTATCAAGCCGAGTCCTTCCTTATAGGGATTATTTCGAGGGACTGAATAATTGTAAAATTAGTATAAATTGAATGAAGAAGCACATGGTGAATCAAATGATAAGCGACCCCTAAGAAAGACTGTTCTAGTCTCATTGAAATTTAAGATCGAAGCTCGGAATGTCTGTGTTGGTATGAAGGCATAAGACACAGAAATGGATTTACTTACCGTCCGAACAAAGTCGGATTAAAAAGTCTCTGCATTCTATAAATTGTCAACTGCTGTCAACAAAACTAAATTGAAGGAATTCACTCACTTTCTTCACCCCAACCTTCTCTGGAAAGATTGTGCACTCCTGATTGCTTAGGAGCATCTTCTATTTCTACAGGAAGATGATAATTGCCTAAGATTGGGTGTATCGTACCTCCTTTATCATCCTGCTCTGACCTAGCATTGCCTTCAATGGTTGAGCCTTTCATCATTGAGATCCAATAGGCAATCGGTTGGGTTGTGGCGCGCTTATACAATCCAAGTAGTTCGTGACAATGTGAAAGTAATAACTGCAAAGTGATATGGAAACAAGGTGACAGATGCTGCAAATATCACATGAATAATTATTTCCTAAGATTGAAACCAGCAGGTCGGTAATGTTGAAAGAGATGAATCAAGAAATTGTAATATCCTTTTGTGGTTACTGATTGGAATATAGAAGTTGATCTCATAACTAAAGAGGAGGAGTATATTGAATGAACAAATGAAGCTTCTAATGGAGCCTCTCAAGTATAGGGAAACAGTGTAGGTCAATTTACACTCCCATCAAAAGAAACAATCAAAGATTGTACGAGTTGTGATGATTTTGACAGAGCAAGAAATTGAGGTAGGATGGTAATAAGTCAGCCGGTTGTCTTGTTGTGACTTCGACAAAGTTGAGAAAGTTGAGAAAGATTCGGTTATTCAAGTTCCAGCTTTTCAGATAATTATCTTGACAATTTCTAAAACTGCCATTATAATAAGGAATTTCAAAGAGTAACAGTTTTTGTTGAATAATGTACTCATCTGAAGACTCATCTAAAGACTTTCAGATGAGAATGCAAACAATTGGATACACTATTTGAAAAGTCTTCCATCGTACGTTATTTCGATATTTTTACTTACAAGTGAGGAAGTTGTAACATTCAGGAAGGTGCGACCCTCCTCTAGCACCATCACTGCAATGATCAAATTACAAATTTGCATAAGAGGTCCACCGGTATCATGTCCTAGATAACCTGGAAAGACAAATTCCAGCCACAAGGATAAATCATTGGAACTCTCAGCAAACCATCAATCAAATCACTCAAAGTACCACTAGACAGCCAGCTTCTTGAAAGATCTGAGAAGTCCTCAGCTCAAGCCTAGTCATTTTAATCCTGCCATTGAGCTATCATTTGGGCAACGGCTACTACTAATTGCCATTCTCCAGCTCAAACTATTGCAAATAATGCTGTCACTTGGAAACCCAGTTTATGGCCCGTCTGTTCCTACTATTTCCATCCAGAAGTAACACACTCACACTATATAAATGGCCAAAGTTGGGCCCAACAGCCTGCATGAATATAATGTTAATCAATATGTTTATTTGGGGGTTTGAAATGGTATCATGAGTATGAGACCTTACTTTTACACATTAAATGGGACTTTGGTACGGAGATATCCTGCAAAGATATACTGCCTAGCTGCAACCCATTGAAAACATCTACAGTGCCTCTGATGTCCTTGATAGACTTCCGAGGATGATAACAATCCCACTTTACAATCCAAGCTTGATGGAAAAGCATGGGAGGTGCATCGTTTACCTTGAGTGATGCTGAGCTCGAGATTCATGAGGCAATGTAAGAGCTATCCACGGCCACAAACATATGGTACGGATATGACACTGGAGTGCGTTATCTGTATTTGAATCCTTTCCATTAGATTTTTCGGCGACAGGTGAGCCCTTATTTGCATTCTCGAGGTTCAGGTGGAAGATTGCCATTGTGCCTCAATGGAAGCTTCGAACACAATGACTGGAATCCCACGAGTAGTAACAAGCAGAGCCTAACCACAGTCGCGGGCAGAGAGTCTCGCTCTACTTGAATACTAACAACTCGGGTTACTTAATCACATACCTAGCCCGTTGGACATCCTGCCACAGTCCGATGGACCTCTTATTCGCACCCCACACCAACTGTTTACCCAAATCCCAAGCCTTAGTGATGATGTTTCGCGACGGCTTTTAAATGTGTAGCGGCACTCCTTCCAAAGATGTGAATGCTTGAAACTGTCAACTGATAGATTTTGATGGTTGCTAGTCGTCCTCATCGTCACACCGAAAGTTCACCAAGCTTACCTAAGACTAACTTTTGGTATTAGGTAATAATATGTATTACCTAGCACGTGCCTGGTAGTAGGTATTCCTTCTCACTTTTACGGTGGCCGATTCAAGACAGGAAACTCAAAGCCGCTTTGGCCTCATGCTGCTCAAGTCCACTTCTCCACGATCAAAAATATCTCTACCGATTTTAGAAGCCGATACGAGTTGCAATTGATGACAAGTCAATATGACTGGTCCATTCTCCTCATTTATTCATCCTCCCCGCAATATTTGAAAGTAGAAACTTGCCGTAGACTTTCCCGTTACTGCTTCATATATTTCGAAACCCCTTTAGCTTTCTCAACGCTCCTCGGGATTAGATCAAGGTAATCAATTGAACTTTGAAATGGACCAGATGGCACCAGATTAATAAGTGCCGTTACTGGTTTCCGTCCTCAGCCTGCTGTTCATAGTAATGTAAGATTTATTATAAAGTCTCACGGCTTCCCTTCTTCTTCTTGTGAATATTCATAGCCGATCAAGTACTCTATTCTCTGTTAAATCACTCAAATCTACCGTTTTCACACTTCTAATCACAACTACTCAAGTATGGAGAAGTATGATATTGTAATTGTTGGGGCTGGACCTGTAGGGTTACTGCTTTCAACCTGTCTGGCACGTTGGGGTTACAAGATCAAGCATATCGACAACAGACCAGAACCAACCAAAACAGGGAGGGCAGACGGTATTCAGCCTCGATCCCTGGATCTTTTACGGAACATGGGCTTGAAGCCTGCTATCATGGCATACGAGCCTGCAAAGGTCTACGAGGTCGCATTTTGGGATCCAACATCGGGCGGAAAGGGCATACACAGGACTGGGACATGGGCGAGTTGTCCAAGCTTTATTGACGCCAGATACCCTTTCACAACACTATTACACCAAGGAATGATTGAGAGGGTGTTTATTGCAGATCTAGAGAAGCATAATGTCGAGATCCAAAGGCCTTGGACAATCACAGGGTTCAAGACAGATGAGACGGAAGACCCCGAGTATCCGGTAGAAGTGAACCTGGCACAGGTTGAAGGCAGTGCAACAGAGACAGTCAGGGCAAAATATCTGTTTGGTGGTGAGGGTGCTAGATCATTTGTGCGAGAACAGTTAAAGATTGGCATCAAGCACAAGGATCCCATTGCACATGTATGGGGTGTTATGGATGGGGTTGTTCAAACGGATTTCCCAGACATTAAGGTATGCTATCATATTATATCAAGACGATCTTGTGCTGCTCCAGCCTAACACGTTGATAGATGAAATGTACCATCCACTCGGATTTTGGATCTATCATGGTCATTCCTCGCGAAAATAATATGGTTCGTCTCTACATCCAGATCGCATCCTCCACCGACAAGGACTGGAATCCTCGGAAAACGGCAACAGAAGAGGAAGTGCAGGCTTCTGCGAAGAAAATATTACAACCATATAGCATTGAGTGGGAACGCGTGGAATGGTACTCTGTGTATCCAATTGGTCAAGGAATCGCGGACAAATACACTCTTGACCATAGAGTCTTCATCGGTGGTGATGCCTGCCATACGCACAGTGTAAGTTATCTTAGGTGTGCTTAAATTGGCAATTGCTAACAAGAAGTAGCCAAAAGCTGGACAAGGTATGAACACAGCATTCCTGGATGCTCAAAATCTTGCATGGAAGATACACCACGTAGAATCGGGATTCGCTGACCGATCTCTCCTTCATTCATATGAGCCCGAGAGAAAGAAGGTTGCTGAGAACCTCTTGGACTTCGATGCAAAATACGCAGCTCTGTTTTCACAAAAAGCTCCAGCTGCCAAGGACGTTGAGGCCGCTACACGGAGAGGAGCTGAACAGAGCAATATTGAGGAGGAAGAAAACGAATTCATCAAGACGTTCAAGGAGTCTTGCGAATTCACCAGCGGTTACGGAGTGGCATATAATCCCAACTCTTTGAACTGGTCATCTTCTCATCCAGCACAATCGAGTGTCATAAATCCCAAGGGCAACAAACTCCGAACAGGTCGTATCCTTACTAACTCCAATGTTACACGAGTCACCGACGCCAACGTTGTCCACCTCGAGCAAGAGATTCCTGTCAATGGCGCATTCCGAGTATACGTTTTTGCTGGAAAGCCTTCAACTACTAAACAAGCACTCGATGATTTCGCACAAAATCTCATCAAGAAAGGGTCATTCCTCTCCACATACTTGCGATCAGACATAGATAAAGTATCTTATCACGAACGACACAACCCCCACAGTCATTTCTTCACCTTCTGTACAATCTTTGCCGAAAAGAGACAAAACATCGAAATTGCGAGAGATGTTCCGCAAACCTTGGCTAGATATAGTGATCACGTCTACGCAGATGATATTTGGGATCACGTGGTACCCGATTCGAAGGCTTCGAGCCATACCAAGATGGGATTGGATGAAGAAAAGGGAGGTGTGGTGGTTGTAAGACCTGATGGGTATGTAGGAATTGTTGTAGCTTTGGAAAGTGGCAGCGCAACGGTGGATGCACTGAATGAGTATTTTGGAGCATTCTGTTCGAAGAAACTTGGAGATCCAAGAGCATCTTTGTAAGGTTGATTAGATCCTACTAGGTAGGTATGCATTTGTACAAATTGCTAGAGCGACGGGATAGAGCGACGGGATAGAGCGACGGGATAGAGCGATGGTTGCATTTAGAATAGAGTTTATTTAGACAATGTACTTCTATCTTTATTGAATTACTTTACAAAGTGTAAATTGTGCTACTCAAAACATGGTAAAATCAGCAATGCAGCTTCAAAAGCCCATTTATTGGATTGTTTCATTGCATTTTCATTGTACTTTAGATTATTTATATAAACAACGGATGATGCTGCTAGTGAATGAGTGAGTACCTTAATATAAACTTTACCAATTTGTTGGGCCTGAACCCAGCCCCGGCTTTTCCCTCCACCGTCGCATCCAGTAAATGCTTTGTCCCAAACACCCCCCCAGAACTTTAGATCGGCATCCATTATTGACTACTGTAACAGAGCTACAGAGCTCCATTTCTTCTTTCATCATTGATTTGTCACAAACCTTACAACCCACATCAGCAACAAACAACCTAACCTTTCAAAATTTGTCCACCAGAACAAGAATAACAACACATCAACAATCAACGTACATCAAAAATACATCAGAATACATAAAAGTGACTTGTTTACTTTACTCCAAAAATCATATAGCTTTCACGCATCTCGTAATTTCAATGTTGGACAATTCCAGCAACAAAAGAACTTCTCCTCTCCGTCATGACCAGTCTTAAGCGCAAAGCTAGTCAAGATTTAACTCGTAATTCTATAGAAGTTATTGAGGTATGTCCAGAGCTCGAAAAAGGTCGGGGGTTGTTCCTAGATCCGGGAGCTAACATTTCTCTTAAGCCGATTCAAGGAGAAGAAATGTTCGAGACTATAAAGGACTGGTTTTGGGGTGCTTTAGATTGGTTTCATAGAAGAGTCGATCCACCATATACAGATATGAGCTATAGTAATATTGATGGTGAGCGGTACCACTGTATGCCATATTATCCACAAACATCACTAACAAATCTTATACAGTAGTCGCGGACGAACATACTCAGAGCGCAGAAGCGAGAGAAGATGGGTCCAACGCGATCAAGCGGCAGAGAAACAAATCAAAACATCGCGACCACAGGAGGAACTCGAGCCCACAACGAAAGATTACACCAACAAAGATGTCTCAAATGGAGAGCTTGTCGGAAGAAGAGCTGAGAGCAAGAGCCGATGCGCAATGGATTCCACCTGCCTTCGGTGCTTCTACGAAACGCGTAGAAGAAGAGGTTATAGTGATTTCGGACGACGAGGAAGATGAAGTAGAGAGGCCGAAGTCAATAGCAGATTCGCTGCGATCACCGCGTTCGCCGCGTTCACCCATATCTTCAACAATACGCCTCCAGCCGATGAGACTACAGAGACGCACATCTGTGGTCCAAGATGGGAGTTCTTTACATGAGCGTTTGGCGGAACTTTTAACCCTAGATGATGATAAAGAAGACGAAACTGGACGTTCGCCGTTCGCCATCTCAACACGAGCTCAAGAAAAAATAAAGAGGGATGCCGAGGCGCGAAAGCTCAAGGAAAAACAGGAAAGGATTCGCATTGCGAAGGAACGCAGATTAACACGACGAGATCCATCGAACCGTTTAGTACACGCGTTAGAAGACAGATGGGAGAGCATCATACGTGAAGCCCTGGATCGCGCTCGAAAGAATGGAAATTTGCCAATTACTGAATCGCAGGGTGGCACCCCACTACACTACAAAGACTTTGGAACTCTACTCGGCAAAAGCTCATGGCTTAATGATGAAATTATCAACACTTATATCGAATGGGTGGTGGAAGCCGCGAATGAATTTGCGAACGCAGAGGCAAAAGCTTTCGGTGAACCTGTTGGGAAAGTGCCAAAATTCATAGCACACAACAGTTTTTTCTACGAGAACTTGGATAAGAAAGGTCCAAGCAGTACACAACGTCTGATGAATAGGAAGAAAGCACCTGGAGTCTCATTACTTCAGGTTGATACCGTGTTTGTTCCAATCTGCCGAGGTAGCCATTGGACTGTCGGAGTTGTACGACCTATAGCTAGAACTATTGAGTATTTCGACAGTTTGCAAGGATCTCCAAACACATTCATCAAGCTGATGCGTGGATGGCTGAAATTCCAACTTGGTGCGGACTACAAGGAAGATGAATGGAAGACACCAAATACTGGCTGTACTATTCAGATGAACGGTTATGACTGTGGAGTATTCGTCTGTACAAATGCGCTTTGTGTTGCTCTGGGTGTCAATACTGATTGTTATAATGGAACGGATATGGCGATGATGAGAAGGAACATCGCGGCCCTCCTGATCAATAAAGGGTTCCAAGGAGATTTCGCTTGGGGCTTAGGAGTGTTTTAAATGTATCATGGTGTTTTTAGGACGGGCGTTTTGGGAGAATAAAGAAATGATACCCATTCTGTGTTATATAAGGCTAGCGGGTTGCTAGAAGGTTTGCAAATGTTTTTGGTAGAGGAGAGAGGAGGGGAGGGGAGTCTTGGTCAGGGAAAGAAGAGGCGAGG
>NGKG01000004.1:2355428-2380824 GCA_002162505.1 Myriosclerotinia scirpicola | reverse complement strand
TGGTAGTATTTCTTAAAATTATACAAAGAATCTATAATAAAAATTTCAATTAATTTTATTTATTAATAAGAAAGATATAAATAGCTAATTTGTTGTTTTTTTGGTGAGGAAAGTGGCCGAGAAGAGGGGGTGGCCGAGAAGTGGGGTAGGGGACTTATTTCGTAAGTCCGCATATATCCCCCCCACGAGCCCCATCACACCAAATCAGCCTTAGCCTCATCTCGTACCTGGAGCC
Organism: Myriosclerotinia scirpicola; assembly: GCA_002162505.1. Classification (NCBI taxonomy): domain Eukaryota; kingdom Fungi; phylum Ascomycota; class Leotiomycetes; order Helotiales; family Sclerotiniaceae; genus Myriosclerotinia; species Myriosclerotinia scirpicola. The sequence goes on along the minus strand of NGKG01000004.1, from coordinate 2,380,589 downwards.
TCAATCAATCGCATCCATTACCCCTTGTGAGCACTAGAGCATTCTAAGCAGCATTGGCCATCGTTCCATTTTACGCATTCGCTAAGCCTCGAATATCCAATCAGCTAATGGAAATCCAATGTCCATCCCATTATTCACATCTAAAAGCCTAAGCTTCCAAGTTCCCAATAACCCAAAAGACAAAAAATACAAAAAACCCCCCATCATGTGAAGAATTAAATTCCAAATACAGCACCGAAATCCCATTCGGAATTTTACGAGCTGTCCAATGAGATGGACAGATCTCAGGTACATTTCAAACGCTAGTACTATAACAGAATGGAATAGAATAGCTGAAAGGCATACTCGGTATATAGGTACGACATCTAATTCCGCAACGTAAAGGGGTGGATTGAATAAGGCAAATGCAATTCGCAAAGGTTGCACAAGTAAGACAAATAATTCTGACCGGTGTGAATTTCATCTCATCTATCTATCTAATCTGCACAACCGATTCCACTCCCAGATCTCTAATTCGTCATCTAACGATTTCACTCGCTTGTAAACATCCTCCCCCTTCACCAAATTCTGGGAGGAACAATACAGAAAGAAAAATAGAGATCGCTCTGTTGTGCATCGCATCACATCTCAGCTCTGATACATACAAAAATACACACATCAAGGAAAGACAAATAGAAATGTAGATTGAAGAAATCCAGAATCCATGAACCCATTCCCTTCCCTTCCCTTCCAATCCCAGTAACCCAAATCCATATTTACCAGCCTGCCGTCAAAAGTCCATCCCGTCGCTCCTGCTCCCAAATGCTGGACTTTGATCTTGCTTACCAAAGCCCAAGTCTAAGCCCTTTTCCATCCTACCATCCAAGCCCTTTCCCAGTACCGACCGACCGTTTGCGTGATGTTGTATCCCGCTGACAGTGGGATGAAAATGTGTACAAAAGGGTATTCGTACGTTGCAGGGAGTAAAGATAATACACCAATAGGAAAAAGTGAAAAGTAAAAAATAAACAATAAAACAAGAAATCGATCAATTAATCTAGATCAATTCCCAATAAAAATCCCCAACAGTTCGTAAAAGTACATGTGATGATTGATATTGAAGCGGCCGAGGCCCAATCCAAACCATCGGGACCTCGCAGATCGCAAAAAGTAAGAAAATCAAATCCAAAAATTGACACCGAGTACAATCACGACGCAAAGTAACACAACGAAAAAAAGTAAGATTCCAGAAATATAGAGTGGGAAAAAAAAAAAGAACAATTGGGCCGATGCAATGCAAGGCGGGGCAACATACCACCGTACTTCCCAATGGACGCGGGAACGAGTGTTCAGCATCATCTTTCAATCTCGCATTTGAATTTGTGCGGTCGCGCATCATACATCCGGTTGTGGAACCATCAGCGGCCCCCAAATCTAACAAACTTTGACGTTTGCAGACAAGTGTTGTATGAATGAGCCGGAACTACTCTTAGTGTGGTAGTGTGTATGCGTGATGGGGTGGTGCTGTAATGCGAGACAACTCAGGTTCGCGCTGACATCTGACGGGTTGGAACTTGGTAGGGATGTATATGCACATTCGTTTTTTTCTGGAATAATTCATGAGTGATGAAATGATGACTGATGACTGATGAATGTTGAACCGATGCACTCAAACGATTGAAAAAATATAACGCTTTTCGTAATTTTTGCAATATCGTGTGTGTGATCGCTGTTAATGAAATTGAAATGGTTTGAAACAATCCTTAAATCTCTCGGAAATCTTTATGCCCATGGTATCCTTCTCGTCGCGACTATCTTCAAATATCCTCCTGCACCCATAAGAGCATGAGTAGCAAGATTAATTAGCTGTTCCAAACAGGTTCTTGATTGTGATGTTCCGAGCCTGTCGTCATGAGATATGGAGCCCCTGATGAGGCTGACGTGAGAGGACTGATCATAGCATCGTGAGACGCGTGAGCGGAGCTTCCACTGTGTGGGGGTGGTGAATAGTGGGAGTTTTGAAGGTATGGATTTCGTCCCATTTGATCTGGATGTGGCGGAACTACTAGTTTTAATGGATTCATAGGATTGTTGTCTATGGCGTAATGTTGAGGTCTAAAATCGACCGTTTCGATGTCGAAGCGTTTGGAACAGCCATCCTCCATGTGCCTATTTTAGTTGTTAGTCTGAGTGGTATATCAAGAATATAGAGTAAAACGAGAGCGCACCTTCTAAGTGTGTCTTTTCTGGCAAAAAATCTGCTGCAATAATCACATTTATGATTTCGTTGCTTCATGTGAACACTCTGGTTGTGACGTTGAAGATCTGTCTTTCGGACAAATTTCTTGGTGCAGTTATCTACCGTACATGGAAATGGATACTCTCGGGCCGCATCATGAGTTTCCATATGAGCCTTGTAATTGTAGCTACGGCCAAAGAGCTTTCCACATCCTTTGACACGACACTGGAAGTTTGCATCTTCCTTCGTGGTGAGTTTTCGAGGTCCCCTGGTCCGTGCTACTACGCTTGGGCGTCGATGATCTTGTGAAGGTGATATGTCATGACTTTCCGATCGTCTGTCATAAGTTGGAATTTGGAGAGCGGAAAATCGTGGCAAATCGGTAGAGGTGTATTCAACCCTTTGTGCCCATGGGGAATGGTCGTAGTATGATGTCTCGATGGTCCCTGGGTAGGTACTTGCTGCACTCACAAACGGAGTGTGGACATTCTGGGGGGAGCCTAATGTGAAAGAGTCCCCACTTGGAGCATATTCAGAATGGTCTTCCATCTTGATGCGTGGTGTGTAAGAAGGTATCGATCCGGCTTGAGTGAAGATCTCTGAAGGTGGAACTGATGAAAATGAAGAACGATGAGACGTATTGCTGGACTGGAATGGAGAAGCTGGAAGAACGGGAGTCTCGGCAGTTTGGGAGGTGGTATATATAACAGTAGTGAAAGGAGCTGATATTGCCGAATTATAGGAGGCAAAGGGGTCATACTCCGCGGAAAGGATGTTAGGCGTTGACCTTGATGACCTTGATGACCTAGGCGTACCAGGGCTCTGTAAAGTGGTATCTGCCCAGTTATCGGTGACAGAAGATGTGCCTCCTAGCTCCGAGCTGGCATCTTGATTCTCAATTGCTGGAGGAGATCCTGACATGGAACAAGAATAGAGTCCCAAGCCTTGAACAGAATCCGTCGATCTGTACATTGAGTCACTTTGAGCCGGTGAAGGATATTCAAAGAGTGGCTGTGAGTTGCCTGAGAATATGAAAGGCGGCGTTGGGGAACGTGTGGACTGAGGGGTCAACTCCATGTTGATTATAAGAATAGAGAGGAAGATCAGGAGAAGTGCAAAGATTATGGAAGGAACAAATAACTAATGCAACGGGTGGGGGCTAGAAGTGTGACTTGAGTGATGGCTTATAGTACTGGGTACTGGTAAATCACAGCTTCGAGATGTGTAATAAAGATCCTTGAAATGTGAGGTGATATTTCATACAGGAACTGAGGCGATGACTGTGGAGGACTAGGACTTGGACCGTGGCAAATGTAGACCTGAAGGAACCGGGAGTTGTATGAGTGACATCCAACAGGAGGAGAAGGAAGATGTGGTATAAAGTTATAATAATAGCTGAAAGTTAAGTATTGGGAAGAGTGAAGGATGTATGTGGATAGATGAGCTGTATAATTCTTGTTCTTTGAGGAAGACAAAGGAAGCCCACGAGCATCTAAGTATTACAAGGCAGAATTCTAAGGGTTATCCTTCTATTCAAATAAAGATGTATAAACATAGCGCGATTGATGAAATCCTGTTACTTACCAGGGTCACGGCAGTCTAGGTTGGTAGACACTGGACAGAGTTAGCTAGTCCAACGAAGCAGGGGGGGTGATCCCCATGTATATTCAAATCGGCGTGACCCCTGTCACATAAGCCAGCTGCAGGAGACGCACTCGTCGAGATCCGACGTAGAGGTAGAAGCTACCCATAAGCAAGGATATTGTATTAGTTTCCATCCGTTATAACGGCGAGAGAGTAGAATACATTAGGTAAAGAGTGAAAAGTAATATGGGGAAGAGCGAGTGGAGGCATTGTAATTGTATGGGTCAGGTATAACCAAAATGACTGTATAAATTTTGGGGAATTCTCATTTCGACATGCTGACAACCTCGAAAGTGGCCAGAAGCAGCAGCCGAGTAAGTAAAATGCATCTGATTGAACGAACGTAGTAATTCCAACAAACAATCTGCAAGACAACGCTTCAATTCGTTATACTTGATGTTTTAGAGCAGGCTCAGGGGTCTGTTTGGTTGGGGTCTTAGAAGTAGGGTAGAAAGGAAAAGACTGAGCCTTGCTATATCTGACATTGATTGGCCTCAGCATCATATGAGTTTCTTTTTTAGACCATCTCGTAATTTGATCTCGTTTAAAGTGCGTGCTGAGGTCATTGCCAAAACTGGAGATGCCTTGAGATATCGGGGTATCTTTGACCATCTGATAATACGTTTCTTACCCGCAAGGGTTTCCAGTACGACATTATGCTCAGAGTCGAATTTGGAATGGAAAAATTCGCGAGGAATTCGAGGACGTTTAGGTAGAACTTTCTGACTTCCATCGGTACCCATGCCATATACCAAGAGTCATTTATGTATATCTCTCATATCTTGGGTGTATTTACCGGAAGGTTGTGTGGATCAGAGATAACATGGCTGCTCTGTCGAATCGCAAGTTGTTCAAGTGAACTCGGCCTTGTATACAACACCCGAGCATGTTTGTTTGAGTCCGGTACTTTGAGTAGGTAGCATTGGTCTGATAGTGATCAACAGTTGGTGAAGGGGTCAAACATGTTGGTGATTGTACTAGCAAACCTGCCGAAAAAAACAAATTGCCACTAATAATGAATGACCGTTTTAGTGTTTTTGTATTTAAGAGGTTTATAATTTCTTTTACTTCCCCACTATCCACTTCCACTTCCAGTTCCAGTTCCAGTTCAACTGCTTCCCATGAATCCCATCCAGTCGAGTTGTGTCGTTTGACGCGCCAAAAAGGAAAAAAAGAACTAATTTACCCGCTGTTTTGGGATTCACATCAGAAAAATCTTGCTTTTTTAAACCGTTATTCAAAACATCCCCAATCAAATATTAGATGACGATAAAAAAAGCGCGCGCACAGCCTCGAGCAGTTTAGTAGCGACGTTGGAAAGTTTACAGGTTTAAAAAGCGGCTGTCAAAGTAAACCTTACCAGTAAGAGGAACAGCTTAGATAACAACATTACTATTAAGAATTTAGGGCTGTACGGTACTGTATTATTGTATATCTGAGTGAGCCAAATTCTTAGACCCGCAGTTAATTCTGATCAGATGAATGACAATGCTAATATGATGGATCCAATTCTGACAGCATAGAAAATGTGCCTTGTTAGATAGGTCTATTAGGTCAGGCTATAGTCGATTGGTCGTTTTACTTCTTGTGATACGTTGCGTTTTGCTGTCTACAGTCTATTTGCTTCCGTTGTTATTTTTGGGTTCATTCTTGGATTCATCGAGTCAAGATCAAAAGATTGGTATTTCTTGTCATATAAGAGTCATAGATTCGGCTGCCTGCAGATGTAGGAAGCATCATCATACGTTTTTTGGAAACAGAGTGTCTTTACTACCTTGGTCCACTATAGGATTAGTTTCCCAGTATATCATGGTTTGAAGCAGCATTAGTTCTTCCATTTCTGGCTTAGCTGTCACGAGTTACTTTGTATTATAGGTGTACCGGGCATGACCCTGAATGGCTGTGTCTTTTGATCTCCCACCCACATAGTAAAGGTACCCGTTAAAATGGAGGGTTGAACCGCTCGTTTAGGCCAATTTGTGGGTATGGTTGATCAGTGCATTGGAAGGCTTAGACTGGTTCGAGCCGTTTAGTTGTAAAACTATCTTGGACGAACATCATGATGACCAGTATCTCAAAAATGTCAAATCCGCCTGCTCCAACTTTCACTCAAATGACTCTATCTACTGCGTTTGAAACGATTTGCAGATTGTTGCTGCAAGATGCATCACGGAGCTAATTGTTTGTTCATTTCCTTCCCTCTTAATCCCCTTCATTCGTCCGATAGGATGATGCTCATTTTCTTTCCCTTCCTCCCAGTTCCTTGGGTCCATACATCATACAGATTCATACTTATGATCCACTTTAGGATCGAAAGTTTGCAAGAGTTCGTAGGGCGAGCCAATGTTTCCACTTTCTGTCTGTCAATCTAATTATCGACCGTGCGAGCTTTTGGCTTAGGCTAACCTTGGAACAAGCATGTAGATCTTTTTGGTACTGGATGGATGGATGGATGGATGGATACCGGTACATATAACTTTAATGGTCGGACCTCACTCTATTAAAAAAGAAGCTGTTGTTCCGAAAAGGTAATTTAATTTACTATTTTATTGATAACAAATTAACAATAACCAAAATCCTACAGGGACCGGCTAATAAATACTATATTCCTAGCTCATCTCATCCCATTTATGAGAGTATTCAAATGCGACTACCGCAACTAATTCGATAAACGAACAGGTCAAGATAATAGTAAAAGATACATCGAAAGTCCTTATTTACACCTAGATAGTAAGTCGATCTCGTTTGGCTGTGTTACCTATTTATAATTATACCAACCTACCAATCTAGCACTACTCCATATATCAACTGAAATCCTAATCCTTGTCAGTTCGTCCCAAATAAAGCTTATAGGTTGAAAATGGCTTATGGCCGGGTGGTCTTTTCCTGTGACAGCGCTTAGATCCCTGGTGTTCTTCGAACCCGAGCGACTAGCAAGTAGAAGTGACAAGCAAATGGAGATGAGGGGAAGGAGAACCAGTTGTTGATTCGAGATTGTAGCCTGTGCATGATCGTGGGAGATGCAAATGCTGCAATGCACTTCTTGCACGGATATTGCTCTTCCGCTTGGGGTAGGTTATCATGTACAGAGGTAATTGTACGTGAAAATCCCTTCTTGCCATGCATATATCCTCGTTAGGGAATACCTATATTTAACAAAGCTGTTCTTTTCGAAGTGAATCGACCCCAGCGACCGGTATACCCCTCGTGAGATCGAGAAAAGACCTGCGATGGTCATATGCTAATGATGTAATAATGGATCCCCTGTATGCTAGATGACTCTTTTTCTGTCTTATCTGGCCTACTCCGTAGATACTAAAGTTTTATACTTTGATACCATAAATCTGCCTTGGGACAGGCAGACTTCGCGTGTAAAGTTCAGCCCCTGAGCAATACCGGATATACAGGCAAACCACGCAGGAACTAACGAGATGGAATCATCTAAACGTATTCTCCCCAAAACCCCGTATGGAATTTTCTATACACAATGATCATCATATCCTCCCATTCCAAAACTCCGTCTGTATTCCCCGAGGCTATGGTGGGGCTTCCATCCCACCCCTGAAATTCCTCCCCTAAATGCAACATCATACATGACATCGACATCAACAACAGTACACACACCTTCAATTCTAAAAATAATCTAAAACTAAAAGTTCCCTATAAGGTCATTAGGATTCCCAAAATCCTCCATCCAATCAAATCCACCGCAATCCAAAAATCCCCCATCTCATCACCCACACACCAAAGGATTCGAAACCAACTACACATTATTCCGTACCTACATACCGACTATAGCGATGTATGTAGCAGTACAGAAACTGAAATCCTCAAACATCCCCTCTACATGAGAAATTCCCCGGATAACCATTCCGACCCGATGTGAAACCTATGCATCTGCCTATCAATCCAATGTACCTCTCTGCGGTGAGACTCCTTCGGAAACATTATCTCTACAAATCATCATCTAAACATAAACGAAAGGATTCAACTTTCTCGCACAAGCATAACAAAACAAACATTCACAGCCCACCGCCACCAAGTCTCCAAATCCTAAGTCCCAAGTCCCAAGTCCTAACTCCTGACTCCTAAGTCCGCAATATCCACCACAAACACCCCCACGCCCATTCATCTGCAGCTTGACTATCTGGGCATCTGTAAGGTACCGTACCGTACCTACGTTCATTCGTATATCAGTCTTAAAGCGATTTCACGTCTTGCAATAATATCTACGCCGCATTTCAACCTATTTCATCCCATCCCATCCCGTCTCGTCTCATCTTGACTTGCCTCATACACATATCCATCAAGCTCCTGAACCATAAATAATCCAGGGATACTTGGTTTTGGCATGTAGGTATATACATAGACACAGGGCTACAATTACTTTAGTACAGACACGACAGGTATGAAGGAATGACTCTGTTGTCCTATCCATCTACGATTCAGATTTCATGCAGCATAATCCATGCCCATCGCTGAATCCTTCTCGCGTGAAATGCTCAAAAATGTCCTATCCAGTCCAGTCCAGGGAAAATCATTTGGACGTCGCCACTCCACATACTCCGTATACGATCCCTTTTGTAATTGAAACTTGCGTACCTACTGCATATGGCCAGTGGAAGATATCTGCTACTAGCTATGAGAAGGGGGTATCAAGCATAACATATGAGAACAAGACGAAATTATAATGATATTTTCCATTAATTGTAATACTTTATGAGATGGGGGACGGCTCGTAAGCTTGGTCAATAATGCTCCTCCTTGTACCGAAAACGACTGACCAGGAACACCTAACATAATGCTGAAAGTTTGAAAACCCGAGGATGAAAGAAACCCGCTAAAGCTTGCCACAAGAACGCCATCAAATATATACCCTCTAGCTACGGTAGCTCACGTAATTGACTGGCGGCTCTAGACTATCGTCGCCTTCGAGGACACTGCCGAGTTGGTTAGAAGATATGTAGACCAATAAAAGGCTGGTGGTACTCACGAATACTGCTTAACCAAAACTCCCTCTCCGCCAGCCTCCATGTCTATACTGTAAATATAAAATCCTCCATCACTTGTCACCACCATTACTTGTGGACTGCTGCTACTCATTGCCACAACACTTTTGACAGGGCCACTTTGGGGATTAGCTCCCATTCCTCCTTTTGGTAGTTTGATAAAAGCAAAATCTCGTGCCGGTTCCCACATTTCTGTGACACCTTTGGGGAGGTAACCTCCAACAACTCCGGCAACACTTTTACCCATCATTTGTGATGATCTCCTGATCATGCTTCCGAAAGTGCCGGTAGACTTGGGTTTTTCGGACGGTACATTTGCCATCTCACTACCAGGTGATGATCCAGTTAGAGGAGACCCGTTGTCACTGTCAAAACTCCGGGAGCGTCGCCATTTATCTTTATCGCTTGGGGATCGTGGCGACTCCGGCATACCCGTAACAGGTCCACCAAGACGGAATATATGGATTGTATCCGAATTTGAAGATACACAGAGCAGGGTAGAGCTCATATTGAATGAGAGGCTGAAGATCGTTGATGGGTATGTGCCTCTTCGAAACTGGTAGAGTTTCTGTCCATCCGGTACCGAGAATACTCTAATAATTGTTCCTGTTTCCGAAGCTGTTGCAAGCAAAGTCCCATCATTGTTTAATGCAATACATGACAATGGTGCCCGATGTGCCTCAACCACGTTTACCGCCTTCAACGACTTCGCATCAAATATGAGAACCTCTCCAGATGTCGGTGCGACGTATGGCGAGAGTGGTGGTGCATGGGCTGGCCTCTTATCTCCCGTCTCTTCTCTGGGCTTGGGTAATGGGTATGCCAAGTAGCAATTTTCTGATGAAGCCGATAGGGCGCATATGGCGTTGGGGTTTGCTGATGTAGAGATAGTATACAGTAGTCCCATATTTTGAATATCGTATAAATATATCTCCTCCTCCAACAACACAGCAAATCGTTTTCGATTCAACCGCACCGCCAAAACCGCAGATGGAAATGTGAGTTCGCATATTACCGTGCCTCTCTATATTGAAGTGAATGGTCAGTATTTGTAATTCCCGGAGCTCCCAGGACGAATAATAATAGTAAGCAATTCATACCTTTGTATTCTGAATTACAATATGTCTAGGCGACTGCTTGATGGCCACCAAGGACGTCGAGAATAACATCTCAATTATTGTTACATTCTCATTATCCCCCGTAAAAATCTTCGAGAATGGGTCGGTATGGTATATTCGAAAGCCTTTGGCAGTTCCTAATCAAGGGGCGTTAGCGGGAGCTGGTGCTGGGGAATGATAGACCACCAACCAACTGCCAGGCAGCTGTAGTCCTGGTTGAAAGTAACATAATTCATGTCTACAAATCGATATACTCGAAGCTATTGTGTGCGCAACGAGATGTCCTCCAAGATAATGCAAGAACTATATGCTGCAAGCTTTAGGGTTGATAGGAAGTCGCAAGGCCGTTGATTGTAGACTAGAATTAGAATTAGCTGATCAACTAGACAGCAGAGCTGTAGCAATTGATATTCTTTTATATGAACTGCGCATTTGATTTCGAACAATATCTAAGATTGAATTCTTCAATAGACTGTAAGGAAGTTAATGAGAGACGCGGGGTTGTCTCCCATTCTATCGAAAGAGCTCAAGGAATAAGAGAAGCTGGTTTGCCTTCACCGCCTAAATCTCGGCAAATCTGCCGCTGCAGGACCGGCAGATTAGATTTGCAGTCTACTTGAATGTAAAATCTCCTTGTGTGTGTGAGTGAGAGAGAGACTGTGATGAGCATTACAGATATGGAAGAGGGAAAAGTACAAAATGGATCTCGTCCAGCAAAGGTCTCAAAATCCTCTGGGCAGACAAAAGCCCAGAAGACGGATGATTCAATCATGGGTGTAAGTTTTTGTGCTTGAATAATCCTTCACGTGTACAGAGTAGATATTGTATTAATCAAAAAGCAGACCAATAATAGCAGTATTGTTTCCAAGCGCAGCGTGGAGCGTCTCTACTTTCCAAACGAGCCTCATTTCTTTCGTTATTTCGTGAAGAAACCCTTGAGACGATCCCCTCTCATCAATCGTGGATATTGGTTACGCATGAAGGCCATAGATTGTATGGTGAAACGATTCCTAGAGATGAAGTCCGAGAAACAAAAGGTTGTTATTAATCTAGGATGTGGATAGTAAGTCCAAAATCTTGATATGCATGCTGTTCGCTGATGTTTCTCAAGTGATCCTCTACCTTGGCAATGTATGACTAGATATCCTACGGAATCCCAGGGTGTAAAATTCATCGATATCGATTATAAAGATTTGATGGTTAAGAAGCAAGCGGTGGTACGGAAAACACCAGAGCTTAACACCATGCTCACTAACCTGGATTTTCAAGAAGGTGATATATTGCTCAGGAGCGATCAATACTTGCAACTGGGGTGTGACTTGCGAGATCTCAGACGGCTGGAAGAAATTTTATCGAACGTTGTAGATATAGAGACCTGTTCATTCCTATTTACAGCCGAGGTTTCGATCACTTATATGCCTACGGAGTCAGCGGATGCACTGATAAAATGGGCTGCAAATAAACTTCCAGACGGTAAGTTTCCTCCGTTGTTTGCTTTATCTGATGTAAAACTGATATCTCCAAGCTCGTTTCTGTCTTCTGGAGCAACTACTCCCAATGGGAATAAATCATCCATTTGCAAAAACCATGATGGCACATTTTGACAAGCTCGGTACGCCTTTAGGTGCTTGCAAAAAGTATCCAACTGTAGCGGCACAAGACAGACGATTTCGCTCTTTGGGGTGGTCATCGGTGTTTGTGAATAATCTATGGGAACTTTGGGGGGCCAAAGATTTCCTAGAATCCAAAGAGAGAATTGCTTTAGACAGTGTTGAACCCTTCGACGAGTGGGAAGAGTTTGCTTTGTTTGGCTGTCACTATCTTTTGCTCTTCGCAGATAATACTACTAAAAAATATCCTGAATCGATCCAGGAGAGATTTACCTCAAATAGCTGCGAAGCCAGCGGCACTAACAGTACATATTCTGAACATCCGAAAGCCCAAGGACAGCGAAGATTTGCTGCCCCACTTTCCATCAGAAATGAGATTATGGGTCAAGACGTTATTGGCAACTTTTCCGGCATGGGCCTTAATACCAGAGTAAGTAGTTGTGATGTTTACTCTAAAGGCGATGTTAATTTCACCTCATTCGGTTATGATAGTGCTCATTCTTGGCCATCAAGTCGCATGTGCCACACAATCACGGAAATTGGTGAGGAGGGATCTTTGTTAGTCGGCGGTCGAACGTCGCCAGATAATTCTCTGGCAGATTGTTGGATTTATCATAAATGGTTGAACGTTTGGGAGAGAGTTGATGATCTTCCCCAGCCAAGATATCGACAATCCGCTGTTCATCTTGGCAATGGCTATGTGATGGTGACTGGTGGCAAAACTACCTCAAGGACTATGGTTGATGACGTCATGATCTGGAGTCGACAGCGAGGATGGGTGAAATGCAGTGTAGATCCAAACGACCAACCACCTGCGTCCTTTGGTTCTTCTCTTATTGTCTATCCTCATAAGTTGTATGATCTTACAGAGCCAATATTCGGAATTGTCGCCGGTGGCATATCTGAAGACGGACTGGTCCAAGAAGGAATTTGGGAATGGGGCATAACACAACATACAGCTGAGGTATGGCTTGCACCTAACTAATCTCTTCGCTTTTCATGGCTGACTCTTAAATAGCAACCCTCCATCTCATTCAAACTTCTTGGTACTCCCAAAACAAAGGACAATGACGGGGCAACTCTAGCTCGATTTGGCGCACAAACACTGATCCATCAAGACAATATCGTCATAGTAGGTGGTATTGTAAGAGATATTCTATTGCCTTTTTCCAACGAGATATGTAGTGGCAATATCAAACCCACAAGAAGATCAGAACAAGGACTCCATTGCAGAGGCTTGTCAAGTGGTCTTGAACCACGACCTCTTCTCATCGGTACCTCTGCAGCCTCAATTGGCGATGATATAATTATCATGGGCGGCTCAGCGGTATGCTTCTCATTTGGAACATTCTGGAATAAAGGCTGTCATACATTGACTACGTGTTTTTCTGAAGCTATACAAGCTAACAACACCACAACTTACGATACTTCCCGTGCGCCATGGAAATTCTTGCATAACATTGACGGCGCTCTTGCCCCCAAACCAATCCCTACTAATCTTCTTGGCTCGGGTCCAGGAGCTCTGAGTTTGGTCAAAGTGCCACGAGTAAAGCTTAAATCGTCTATAGAGTTCGATAAAATCCTTGATGCTGGTAAACCTGTAATTCTTGAAGGACTTGGTATCGGCAGTTGCACTGAGGAGTGGACCCCTGAGTACCTCAAACATAAAGTCGGTGCTGACAGAGAAGTGAATATTTCCCCTGTTTGTACTAGTTCATTGCTAATTCTAGTAGGTTATTGTGCATGAAGCATCATCAGATCATATGAGCTTCAGCTCAAAGAACTTCGCGTATGTAACAAAGAAGTTTGGCGACTTTCTTGACGAGGTAGAAAGGGGAGGGAAGCTCTACCTACGTTCGCTATCTGCAGAGAAGGCGTCAGAACTCCCCGCCGACATCGTAAAAGACTACCCCGCGATATCCGCAGACTTTAAACTGCCCCCAGAGTTGGTGTCTGTCACGAATAATGCACACAGCTCTCCACTACGTATATCTGGGCCTGTGAACATGTGGCTACATTATGATGTAAGTTTTGGTCTTATTGCATTATAGTGTGAAAATCAAGTGTTAACAATGCTAGGTTATGGCCAATGTTCTCTGTCAGGTTAGAGGTTCTAAACGTCTTCTCCTTTTTCCACCCTCCGATGTTAAATATTTTGACTTCGCCCCGGGTGCTTCAAGCTCGGGTATCAATGTTTTTGAGAGCCTTGACGATCCTAGTCTCTCACATACTCATCCACATGAAGTCTTACTTCAGCCGGGTGGCGTACTCTTCCTACCTTCTCTCTGGCTACATACTGCCTCGCCTACTACTGGTCTGAGCGTCGCTGTCAATGTTTTCTTCCGCAACCTCCGAAATGGATACGCTGCTGGAAAAGACGTATATGGTAACCGGGATCTACAAGCATATGAAAAAGGTAGACAAGACATTGCGAAGATCTTGAAATCTTTCGAAAGTCTGCCCGCGGATGTCCGAGGATTCTACTTGCAGAGATTGGCAGATGAGTTCAATGAAAAGGCCACATAAACACAGATGCCCACTAGAATTTTTTTTGGAGCGTCTAACGGAGAGACTGCTAGGGCTGTAGATCAAAGTTGTTCTGTTATATCCGATTTGTGGACAAGTTACTCCACTTCAGTGCTAGGGTGGGCTCTTTCCCCAGGACCTCCATTGTGAGGCAACTTGTTGTAACATATTGGTGGCATGAAACAAGTATTCGAGCTTCTTTCGGATGTCCTCGAAAGTTAATGCCAACATGCACAGAAAATAGGGCGGCCAGTACCTCTTCATATCAAAGGTCGATTTGAGCTACTCGCCAAACTTATACAGAGTACAAGGATACTCACGAAGCATTAGTCTTATGCATGTAAACCCTATCAGCAGGCTTCTTTCTTCAAAAATGAACCAAGATGAGCGCATAGTCTTCGTGCTACAACTCTGCGAACTTCATCTGTAATACTCACTGCTGATAGTATCGAGTCTGTTCGATGATATATCAAGATTAAGTATCAAGGAAATGTCAAATCGCAATTGCTAAACCTTGGGAATTGGCTTTAGCCACCAAAAAAGGCATCTCAACATCGACTTCCTCATAATTCATTCATTGTGGCCTATGATAGACAGGCTTAAAAGTAGTAATGAATCTTCAATCCAGTGAAGCATCAAATTGCCCGTAATGCTGACGTGATCAACTTGAAATTGAGAGCTTTGGGCATAATGGCCACATAAAGTATGTACTCGCGCGCTCTTCAAGTCTCGGAGAATGCAAAATAGCATGCGGAGTAGTACAGTATATGCACAGAAACTGTACTTAGAGTAATAAAGTGGCTTGTAAATTTCTTTGTGGAGATATCTCACATCAAAACCCGCAATTTAGTATTGTCGCCGCCCTGGGAGGGAAAGCACAATGCTCCACATCTCAATCTCATAACATCACATTCCTAGAAATGAATAATATATGAAAGTAATACCAAAGTTTCATCTCTTCAGTATAATTAGGCCGAGCACAACTCTTCCATATCGGTCGTAACCAAAACCCAGAATCCAGAAATCCCGCCTCATATGTACCAGAACACACAAAGCTGGACATCAAGGAAGAAAATGCAATCTTCATCGTATTTATGACTAACTCTCGTTGTTTCCCATGATACTAATGAATCATTCTCGAGATACTAGGAACCACAGATTTGGTCTGAGTTGGAGGGGTGAATATGGGGGTGGCATCTGGAGTGTCTGGGAGGGGTGGGACGGGGCGGAGGAAAGATGAGGGAGGGTATAAGAAAGGCTTAGGGGTGAAGAGTCTTGGGGGTGAAGAGTTTGTAATAGAAGAGCTGAGGAAGTAAAAGATTTTGTAGAGAGGAGACATCAATTACAGAGTATCCCAATGACGATAAGACTTGTGTGTACAGTACTATGCAACTCATTAGCCTGATCTATAACTTACTTCGCACGTTGGCTTGGCAATGCATCTTGCCATCCATGCACTCTACCAAATCCTATAGATATCTCCTAGCTTTACATTACCAGGGACATGAGTATTGAGTGCTCCTTGCTGATCTCCTATTTCCTGCACAGACTAAGTCCCCTTTATTCCGTATCTGTCACTATTTCAAAACATCTATGTAAATTTTGGTACTACATAACATTGGATGTATGAACTCTCGCGATGAAAAGGGTAATTTGTGTGCACGTATTGCACCTTACTAGCTACTGCCCCCCTGGGCGTCTGCTGAATTTTCCATAATAAACTAAACATTGGAATACTCCGGGGACAGCAATTGACTTTCCTCCTGAAGGATCTTTTCAATTGTTCATAATGATGGAGACGTGGGAAATGCTCTATAGGGCTTCTTGGTATATCATGGCTGCATAAATCCTGGGTTTATATCGATCGTGAGATCATGCCCTAAAGGAGAGGGTATCTATTTAAGCATCAAGCCACCTATGTGCAATTACGCCATCCTAATATGTGCACTTCCAGTATTCTACACGGCACGTCACTCCTTCCCTTCTGCGGCCAACTTGTTGTATGCCCATTGGTAACTACCCAAAAATATTGCCCCACCAATACTAATCCACATCACTCTTGGGCCTATCCCAGCAAAGAAAGCCTTTGGACCATCCCTTGCTATTATCTCCTTCAACAAAACCTTCGTCGGTTTCTTTTCCTTCTCCAACATCATTCTAGTCTTCAGTACGTCCAACGGCGTCGTAGCTGCTGCAGCAACAGCCCCAGCTAGACTCCCCATAAGCCCGCTCTCCGCCGCGTTCACAGTATCCTTGCCACTTCCCCTCTTCCTATATGCTTTCATCGATTCCCAGAGCGGGAATTGTATGATCGTAAATGGTACTTCTCGCATTATGGTAACACTCCACCCACGGTAAAGTTCCCTCCATACACCTGTAACTCCAATGCGTTTGTACTGTCCCAATATCGCCTTGAGCGTGAGTAAAGAACTCGAATATTGCCCCGCCTGTGCCCTCTGCTTCACCACCTCGGTGGGCACACGAACAGCACAAGCAGCCACCTCTCCCAAACTCGCCGCAACCATATGTTCAATTGCTTTCCCCCTTCCACTACCTCCTAATATATGTGTACCTGATGCATCTCGACGTCGCGCGAATGCAGTCTTAGTAGCTTCGTATGTACAGAAGAACAAAGCAGCTCCGGGCGCGGAGCCAATTATGGCAGAACCGACTCCTCGATATACCCCGGTGAAGCCTCCAGAGGCAATGAAGCCGGCGGAAGATTGAAGGCGGGTTTTCAAAGTATCGAGAGGAAAGAGGGTAAGGTCAACGGTAGTACCGGCGAGGGCGCCAGCTAGGAGGGCGGGGGTGAAGTTTGATTGCGACATTTGTGCGGAAGGGATGGATTGAGCAAGGTGGGTTGTTTGGACCGTGGAGGAGGTGGGATTAAGGTGGCCGAAGCCGGGTCGTTTCGAGGCAAAGAAGGTAATAAAGGTGGTGGGTAATTTTCAAACTCATGGTTGGGGTGAATTTGGGATGACAAAGTTGAGGTTGGAGCTCGGGTAGATTTTTATCGTGTCTTTTTTGCACGCGGCTAAGGTTAATTGACGAGACAACACGCGACAACATAGCGTTTCTTACCCATTGATGTGAATACATCTAGAGTAGATTGCTGATATGATAATGGGATAAAACCATGAAGCAAAATGTGCTTCCTATTTCGATAAAGGAGTTTGCTGATGCTCTTTTCAAAAAACCATGTCAGGTTCCTTATCATTATGATCAGCGGGGTCATAGGACTTTGGGTATGTTTTTTCTACGACGGAATACTATTGATCAATGAATGTATACTGACTATCTAACAGGACTTGCAGTGAGCGGCGGGGTGGATTCTATGGCCCTTGCGGCGTTGTGTATGCAAATGAAAAAGAAGTATATACCCTTTGCATCTGATGGATATCCAATAAATCTGAGCAAGATTGAATTTCGAGCTGTTATCGTCAATCACGGAGTAAGGGATGGTAGTCTCGAAGAAGCTCAGAAAGTCATGGGGATTTTGGAATCTCTCGGTATGCCAATCATTCTCTATTCGCATATATATATATAAATATATAGCGACTTCTAACACATAAATGAATTTAGGCATGACCTCACGAATTTTAACTCTTCCATGGGAAGGTGTGACCGGGAATCCTTCCAAGCTCCCTAATTTCGAGAGTCTAGCCAGAAAGTATCGTTTTCAGGCTATTGGAAAATACTGTCGAGGAGTTGACATAAGTTCGCTCCTCCTCGGTCACCACGCTGATGACCAAGCCGAGACTGTATTGATGCGTCTAGCCAAGGGCGCCCTGGGAACTGGCCTCCTCGGTATCAAGCCATCCTCTCCCATACCAGAATGCGAAGGCATGTATGGGGTTCATGAAAGCGGAAGTCCCATTAAACTCTCTATGCCTACTCCCGACGAGTATCATCACATGAACCTTAGTCGCGGGTATCGTCTTTTAACCTATGATGATAATTCACCTGCATCCGAAACCGCAACGGATAAAACTCAGTTAGAAATAGAGTCTGGAGGCATAACGCTCTACCGCCCTCTTCTCGAATTTCCAAAAGAAAGACTCATTGCGACTTGTACGGCCTTGGGCGTCGAATGGTTCGAAGACGCAACTAATACTGATCCCACCCTGACCGATCGAAATGCAATACGTCATTTATATGATCGTAAGGAACTGTCTTCAGTGTTGCCGAAACCTAGGGTTCTTTCTCTGGCAGCGAAAATTCAAAGTACTTATGATGTACGTCAACAAAAAGTCGATCAGCTCATAAAAGAATGCAAAGTGATGAGATTTGATACTAGGCGAGGGACCCTCCTTATCCAGTTTCCTTTCATACCACTCGATTTCCCGGAGAGATCAACGGTAGCCGCCATGCTACTACGTCGTGTGATCATGACAATAACGCCAGATTCTACGGTATCTCTCGATCAAGTTTTTGGTGCAATTCCAAAGATATTCGTCGCACCTGATACCTCTGTGGAGCGAAGAGCTTTTAATACAGCAGGTGTCATGTTCAATCCTCTCCCCTTTGATCGACAATTCCCGAGCAATAATGTATGGCATATCTTTCGTCAACCTAGCCAAAGGCACGCCAAACCTGAGGTTATTGTCCCAGCGCTACTACCATCAACGCGGGACAGTTGGTCCCTGTTTGACAATCGATACTGGCTTTTAATTCATAATGAAATGCCATCCGGGGCTGGCAATTTGGTTGTTCGTTTCTTCCACAACGATGATATTCAAAAATTGGAGCGAGCTCTAGGCGAAACAGGATCTTTCATATTGAAGAGGCTTTTGAAACCGGTGAAGGGTGAACACAGATGGAGATATTCTTTACCTATTGTGGTGTGGAGGCCACATGGAGGTTCAGTCGTTGGAGAGGAGACGATTGTTGGTCTACCGACTTTGGGAGTGAAAGTTGGCAATTTCGAACGTGTCAGGTGGTGGTGTAAGTACAAAAAGGTGAATTTGTCTGATCTAGGCTTGCAAGCAGCGAAGGAGCAGGGTTTACCCAGAATCCGCCGGGTGATGAAGTCTAAAGGGGAGGTCTCGGATAATGCCAAGTTTGCACCATGGCTCAACAAACGTGAAAAGTCTCTAGAGGAAGATCTCGGACGGACCTGGTCCGATTTCGTGCTATAAGTCGTCCAGAACTTACCTCGAGAACGGTATGAAATTCGATGTTGATATTTGTTAGAATGCGGTTGATTAACCTAACGTTCTCATCGAATTTTCAACTCTACATCGCGATTTTATGGGCTCAGAAGCACATTTCAACAACCTCATCGCGAAAGCCCCCTCTTCAATGGGCATTACCCAAAAGCAAATAGACAACCCTTTTTTCGATTTAGATTGAATTCCATGAGCGGGTATTGGTACCCTTCCCAAAATGCCTACCTTATTCTTCTCTTTGTTTCCCCGCATACACCTCAGTAGTCAGGAATTGTATTATTTAAGTCACAAAACGATTAGCGCCTATTCGTCTCATCTTTTCCATCTTGCATTCACCTACTCGGCTAGCCGATTATCAGAGGACACCCACTACGTAGAGTATTGGGAAACAGGAGACTAATAAAGAACGAACATCATGAGTTCATCTTCAAGTCAATACTCACATTCGAGCAGGATTCAATGATTGTAATTTGGTCCCTTTCATTGTAGCAATAGTCTGTATCCTCAGTTGGTATTTCCAACCTTCAATCTAAATTCCAATCCCTATCAACCTAGTTCCACAGGTCTTCCTCCTCCTTGCAATTCCCAAGCCTGATTCCTCCTATCCCCTATCTCGGGTAGCGCACCACCGCCCATCTCTGTCCTAGGATTGGGTGCATGTTGCTCTATTGGTACTACCTCAATCCCTTGGCTCTCTCTACTTCCAGTTTCGGCTGATAGTTCCGGTTTTGCAAATTGTTCTGTAGTCACTCGATTTGAATTTTTGCTGGCTTTTCGTAAGCGCAGAATGAAAAACACCAAGAGCCCTAAAAGAGCCACAAATGCAGCGGCTGCTACGCCTATCCCGGCCGCAGCACCAGAGCTTAGTTTTGATGGTGATGGTGAGGAGGGAGAGGTTGTGGGGGTTGTGGTTGATGAGGTTGACGATTGCGATATGTCCAAGGAAAATGTTATTCTCGATGAAGAAGTACTCGATGAAGAAGCCGAGGATGTGGTAAATGAAGAATATGGTCTAGACGTCGGCGAAGCTATTACCGACAAGGAGGAAGGACCCGGGGCTTTGAAATTTTGATTGCTGAGGCTTTTACAAGTGGTATCGTTGCAGCAAGTCCACTGACTAGATGTCTCATTGTATACGATACCTATAGAGCCGCCACCGTTGGTCTCTAGGTTGACTATATAAGGTGGTTAGCTTTCGTAGGAGATGAATGGTCTAGATGAATGGGAATTTGAGGTTTTAGGAGGCTTGACTTACCACATTGCCTGGGACAAACTGAAGCAGAATATGTGGGATCGTTACAATATCCAAGGTAATCTTAACGTAGCCTGTCAGTCTTAAGATCCTCATTCAACTACCCTTCCCCGTGTCGTCTTGAGAACTTACATTCCGCCTCAGTTGTCAGTCCCGGTGCGGCTTTGCAAATGTTACTTCCTACGCATGTATCATACTCATAGCAACACGTTTTGAAATCCTATTTTTTCATTAGCATATATAAAATTTTGGGTATGAATTCATGGGAGTTTTAAATCGTCATACCGAAGTACTATTCACAGTACCACATGGAAAATAGTTCTGCGGCTGTATCGTCTCTACACCGCCGTTGAACCAAGCATAACAATTCTGTGTAAATTTATCTGTCATCGTGTATATAACTTATACGTAGTTTCCAGCCTCAAATTTACTTCAAGCGTGGAAGCGTGACGAGATCTCAAATCGTAATTTCAAACTTGAAGTTACAACTGTTGGTAAGATAAAAAGAAAGCAGAAAAAGGTTTTAAGCTTAAGTTTAAAAAAATAAAATGAGATAAGATACTCCCCGGAAGGATCGTCGGATGACACGGTGCATGGAGTGGTACAGTACGATGACCCGCTCGCTGTGCCTCATTTCCGCCCCTTTTTGATATGCCAAGGTTGGGGGCCAGCGTTTCAAGGTCGACGACCTCTCAATATTATTTGATATTAAGTTATATCTAATCCCACATTGCATTCTCTCGGTGTCTGTTAAGCTAAATTCTGACATATTATGGAGCCTCTCGCTAAAGACATTCCAAATCCTGAAAATAAATGTCCAAAAATTGTTCGTAAGATTACATGAAATCTGAGTCTCGATGATAGTATGGAAGTATAAAGAGACTAGAATCAATGTGTGAAGTACGACAGACCTAGCAAGAGTCGACAGCAAACGCCTTTCCTATGGGCTATGAGAGTGGCTTCATAGCTCAAAGAGCCCTTAGGCCAAGTGGCAGCCGGACGTTGAGTATCAAATATCGAGGGCAAGAATTCCAGAGCGTAAAATTGCAGGAACAATGATGGCGGTTAAGACCTCGATGTTAATGCTACAGAGATTAAAGCGAAAACGGAAATAAAATGACAACAAGATAGATATGGATGATGGACACAATGCCTCCATATTCCCTACTCGATGCTAAATATCTCCAGGAATCCACGTGTTCTGATATGCTACACTATAACATAGAAGTCGTCAGCAGCCGTCAACACCGCTCCTAGAGCATCAACAGACTGAATTTCCATTCTCCATGGGAGGTAGAAACAGCTATTCCATCGAAATATATATAGAGAGAGAAGACAGATTTCTACCTTGCTTATGGACAGGTTATTCACCCTCTCCACTACTCCCTGGATATGCTGCTCACATATCCCTCCGGTGGCACTCCTCGTTGAATTCACCTCCGTGTCCAAATTTGATGAACACAAACTTCCAACTAACAGGCAATTACAATCTCATTTTACTTTCCACATTATATCAACTCGATCGTCACCCAGCCTACAATGAAAAGCACCCTTACTTGAAATCCAGGACAGCCCCAAGATGAGTTTTGGTCCAACCCCGTAATTCTATTGCCGACGAAATGCAAGCCTTCTGCTAGCTGAAAACACACCTTGAATCAAGTCGAAAATGCCTTTCCATATCCTGTAACTCGACGGCAGTATATATCTCTTGACAACAAAACGCCTCTTTCTAATTTCCAAGATGTAGACGCAGAAAATCATATGGCAACAATACATAGCCAATTGTCAAGCTTGGCTTGTACATTAATATCTTTATGATGCGGCACTTCGTATCTATCTAGTTAGTGCATAAAACTGCCTGTAAAACACAGTAGCCATATGCTTTTTCCTTGGAGAAACGTCATTGTTCTAAGGTGGAAAGACTCCTATGACCTTGGGGCTTACATGCTCTCAGCAAGAGACCACGAGTGATAAAGTCACTTTCTCAATTTCCCCCAAATACCGCAAATCGCTAACGCTTTTTCTTCTCAAGTCAATTCTTAGATATTCATCTATACTTCTGTTTTGAAATTTGCTGGGTATATACATCATCTCGAAGTCTTTAAACCTGAGAGAACCATGGTTGCGGTATATTATGGCCAGATTTATGGAAATGTTTTCACAATTTAAGATATCTTGATGGGAAGTACAATTCTGAAATGTGGTGAAGATAGCATAACGCAAGGCACATGTTCGTTGCGAACAATTTGCTGATTTAACAACTTTAAAATCTTGGAACTTCAATGAGAATGTTGAAATGGACAATAACACAGTTAACGATGCTGCCGAACCAAAAGGTGATTAATTAGTGTTAAACTTAAAGTGTTCATCCTCAACCCCCCTGGTGAAATCGAGCAATGACCAACATACAAAAGTACAGCTGCACAGGATCTAAAACGCTATCCATTGGAATTTGAAAAGTTACCTTCGTCTTCCCATATCTACTCACCTGGCACTGTTGACCCACTGGGAGAAGAATGTGTTGATGTTGATGTTTATATAGTTCCCTCTGAGAATTATGCGAAGTCTTAACTCACAATTGCTCGCATCCATCTACAACGATCTTCTTCCTACACTCTTTCCTTCCCTCTCTCAAATTCATTCACTACTATCTCCGCCCCCTAGCTTCTAAGTCTCTCATATAAAGCCTTCTAACCACCATCTTCAATTTTTAGACATCCACTTTCAGGAGTACAATCTCGCAAATGCTCAGGAAGAACCTAGTCTTGCTTTTTGGGATATCATATAATATTTCGGATTGTAGAGGGAGACGTCGATCGATGAAGTACATGATGTAATGGGTGAGTGGTTCAAGTGCAATAACATATTTGGTTCTATTTTAAAATGACAAATCTGCTATTGATAATAATAATATTCAATCCGATAATGAAACTCGTCCCCTGATCGCTTAATTATATAATCATCGCTCCTACATAGACCTAACATTGTCACTTGCATTATTTTCTCTTCTACTATCGTCCATCCTCTTATTATCCCTTGAGCAAGATATCTCTAAACAGTGAACGCTCCTTTCATCCCAAATCCCAATATCCACCACACCTTTGCATCTACCTTTCAAATACCAACATCAAGATCCTTTTATAAACCCACTCTCTCCCCCCCTATATACTAATACCCAAAATCCAAACCTCTCCCACTATGTTGCATCTAGTCTTAACTCTCCGCTTCCATAAACTACTCCCATATACTTCTCCAACCCTCCTGAGCCTCCCATTCCCATTCCCATGACCAACCCAAGTACCCACTCCCCGATCGTTTTCGCAAATTCCATTATGAACATGAAATAGAATCTATAAAAGCCCATCCATCTCCATTCATCATCCAACCAACTCTTCACACCAATAAAACCAACCGAGATGTTAACCTATATGGCGGGATAACGTAAAGATCAAGTTGTTTGAAAGCTTGCGTGCTTTTATTAGGATGGCATAGGTTGGCGGAGGTAAACATATTGACGAAGGTAGGTCAAGACGGCATATTAGTTAAATGACTCGATGGTGGTGATATACATATATATTACTAGCTTTCAAAATGACAAGGGGGTTATCGGTAATGGAAGCATAAGAATCGTATAGATATTATCGCTACCATTCCAAACCCATATCTCTCTCCATTCTTAATCTAATCTCCCCCCATAAAAGGTCAGAAGCGTCTCTCTTAATAATATGCCTTTTACTGACCTTACTCGCTTCCTCCTAAAAACTCGCAGCTCGTATCAATCTTTAGGTACTTTCACTTATTATCTTTCCCTTAAACGAACTTTTTCAAATCCTTTATATACGGCCCTATGAACGATCTAGCGCCATCTCTCACATACTCTTCACCTCCTCCAACATCTCCCCTAAAATCAAAACCTCTGCGCCCTATTTATCCCNCCCCCCTTTTCAGGATACAGACCCGTGATCTCATCTCCAACCTCTACAGATAAACGAAAAGGAACTTATGAGAAACATAGATAGGGAAAGCAAGATTATCTAGTCTTTGAAAGGTCTACAGGAATCAGGATGATGTATATAGCCTAGGTGGTATATCATCAAGAATAACTATTTATGAGTAAGAGGGGGTTAGGAAATATAAAATTCAGATGCTATTTGACAGCGGTAGTAAATCTATATAACCCTTTATTCGAAACAAAAAGTATATATCAGCAGCGAAAACATAGAAATCGAAAATAACTAACTCCTCGATAGATTATATAACCTTAGCATTTCTTCTTACGCAACTCCCCCCCCTCTCTCTTTCTCCACTATATTCCTCCGCTTACATTTCCCCCAGACTTATGTCCCCTATAAAACGGTTAAAACCTTCCCAACACTCTCTTCAAATAGTAAAGATGAAAATCTAAAGATATCTTCATGATAGGCGAGTTTCTTGGCAGATTAGTCGGTTTGGAATTTTGTGTGATGTGATAGTTAGGATGGTGATTTGGTATTCATAAGGTTGTTAAAAAGAATGGGCAATAAAAGCGGTGGTTCTTGACAATAGTGGTATGAATGTACAACAACAATGATCCTCCAGTATTAATGAATATATACCCTCATTCCCAAATTATCTCC
>NGKG01000004.1:2309126-2354673 GCA_002162505.1 Myriosclerotinia scirpicola | reverse complement strand
CCCCGCCACATAATAAGATATTTGAAGTATTCGTCTGCTCTAGATCTCCTAACTTTCCTAGACTTTCCTAAACTTCCCCCTTTATCTCCTCCCCAAACCCTAAACACAAAACCCCTTTATATATACTCCATCCCCCAGCTTCTATGCTTCTCTTTACCTAGCATATACCTCACTCCACTTGGGGTTTATGTTTCTGGTCTTATAACAACATTACTCCCATTCAATAGTTACTATTTCTTGTTCACTTCACCTCGCCTCACTTCACCACAACAAAATAAAACCACCAAAGAATAATATCATATTTAACCAAACAACACCATATAATTACGCACTTATTTCCCCTTAAAGAAGTCCCTAATCCCTAATCCCTGAGAACCATTGCGAACACCCTAATTGCGCTGCCAAAGAATGTGTATGGTATCTGTCGCTATCATTTCGTTACCCAATCCAGTCGTATCCAAAATATGTTATCCCAAGTATCCGACGTTCCAAAGTGTTCTCCAAAAAAAGGCCCAAAAACAGGTTGTATCAGTATCCAATCCAGTCCTTCCTAACGGATTGTATACAATTTACCCTAACCAGAAAAAAAAGTTCCCAATCGTGATTTCCCCTTCCCACCCATAAATAAGTATTCGAATATAATCCATCCACATCCAAACCCATCCAACCAACCATCATCTAGCATATGGTCTATTCATCTCAGCAATCTCCCTCGCAATATCCGCCCACTCCAATTCCCTCCCCAGCCCTTTCCCTCCCAATTTTCCGTCCTTCATCTTGAGTTTCTCTTCCCACTTTAAAAGTTCATAACTGAACCTTAAATGAGGTTGAATAATGACATTTAACCTTCTGGCTCTAACAAAACAATATGCTCGCGGGAACGATAGATGCATTGTGCGCATGACTTCGGCTATGCAGATAGTTGCGCTTCGAGAAACGCCTACACGACAATGAACTAATGTTGCTGTGTTGTTTAATTTCCCTCTGTCTGTTTGGATGGTTAGTAGGTGTTTTCTGATATAAGGAAAGGAACGTACCAATAAAATCCAAACATCGTCCGAATTCATCGGTTAGTGGATCTACTCCATTATCTTGGACCCTTTGTATTACCATCACATTATCCTTTCCCCATTTATCCATCTCACCATCCTTCCAAGTAGCGGTTTCACCCACACTCAAAATTTGCTTGATACCCAAATGTCGTAAAAGGTCCGGGTTGTTGGCATGTCCAAGGTTTCCGAGATACATATACTCGGTAACCCTAGAAGGAAGACTTCCATCCATACATTTTATCCATTCAGGTTCCTCTCTAGCAAGCTCAGTAATGTCCAATAAGCTTTTATCTTGGTGAACAGGTGATTCGGAAAGAAGTCGAGGTGCAATTGTTGTAAGAAGACTGACGTCTTGAGGGTACGCAAAGAAATTGCGTTTCTTTGAAATATGTAGATCAAGCCAGGCTTTAGGTACAGAAAGACCCGTGGCATAAGTGAAATATGCGAGACCGAGGAGGGTAGATTCAGTGTAGCCATCAGTACAATGAATCAGTATCTTTCTTTCCTTTATCTTGGTGGCTATAGGAGTATCGCCATCTTCATCCTCTGGTAAAATCCCGTGAGCAAGATTATATATCCATTTACAGGTTTCAAGAATCCCATCGGCTTGGTCATGTTCCCAGGACGGTGGCTGAATCATTCCGGAAGATGGAAATCCTAACTTCCACTTATTCGATCTACCCTCGGCGATCTTTTGTAGGTCCAAAGGACATATTTGACCTAGATCATTACATTCGATGAGAATGTCGAATTGACCTTCCAAGCCAGCTGGGTGAGATTCTGGGTATCCATCTGGAGTTGGACCCAACCAAACATTATGATGGATTTCTGAAGCTTTGGTCATGGAACACATCTCCACTCTCTCTTGATGAAAGAAATCCATGACTTCTCCAGTCCACCGAGCCCGAGAATCGACCGAAACAATTTGTGGATACTTTTTCTCAAAGTCACTAAAGGGACTAGTGCATATAAAAGTATTATACTGAGATAATTCATGTCCTTGTTTGACGTGAGTCTCACGCACAATTTGTTGTGCAGCAGCGATTTCCCTCGCCAACTTTTCAACCATGTGGGAATCTTCTCCATAAACAATTATATCCGATACCATGGCAGATTTGGCGGCTTGAATGTGAAAGTTTCGTACCGAGAATCCATCTCTTGGATCGACTTCTTGGAATTCTGTCGTGGTTCCAGACTGCAAGAATTCATCAGGAGCGATTGCACCTTTCAGTCTCGAACGCGTCAAATCTCCATCGGCTTTTACAATTGTTATACCTCGAATACATTTCGGTGTTCTTCGTAAAGTTCGCCGCCGTTGTATGAAAAATGCTTGTTGGATATGATTGCAAGGATGCAGACCATGAAACCATGGAAAGACCTGAGAAGGATCAGGTAGAGGTTGACCAGCCAAATGCTCCAAAGCAGCCGCTACACCAGCCGCATCAATCTCGTATATGATAGAAGAGTCAATACAACGCGATTTATAATTGACTGGTGGGTATAGAAGTGAACGATGAGACAAAGAAAGTTCTTTGGTGGGAGGAGAGTGAGGAGGGGTATCCGGTTTCTCGGAAGGTGCTGGACCTGTCGGACATACTGGCAGATGTTTATTCGGGATAGGAATTGGAAATGCTGCTGATGAATTGATAGAATCGAGGCTTAAAGTAGGAGTTAAAGGATGTGAGTGTGAATGTGAGTGTGGTGGTGAAGAGGATCTAGAATGAGCCGCTGGGATAGGTCTTGGTAGGGCAATTGTAGCCATTATTGAGTTGAAGCAATCTTGTAACCTTGGAATGGTTAAGTATGGTTTTTCATTGAGCTCCAACATGTAAGAAGATATGTAGTAAAAAGTGTGATCTTTTCCTCCCCTCTAAAAAAAACACAAGATTAGTTGTCGAGGGAGGAATGTTTGTTTGTTTGTTTGTTTGTTTGTTTGTTTGAAGGAGGAGTCTGGTGTGGTATTTGTTGAAATCAATTGGGAGGAGATAAGGCTGATGATATGATTGTTTTGATGGATTCGAGCATGTGTGATTGTAGTATGGATCGTACTGACTGTACTTGAGTACTGAATAGAGGACAAGTAATGAATTAATAAATATTAATATTCATTCATTCATTCATTCATTCATTTTGAGGAGTAAAGGTTTAAAATAAAGAATTGAATTGGGTTTTTTGTAGATATGTAGAAAAAAGTAAGTAAGGTTAAAAAAGAAAGTTAATATACATACTAGGTAGATAGGTAATAGGTATGAACTTCTTGGTGGCTTTGGTTTAAACCAAATATGAATATGTAGCAGTAGGTAGTAGGTAGTAGGTAGCCCTGGTATGTAGTAGTACTAGTAGGTAGCTCTGAACTTCTGAAGATATAATGAATATATGAATATATGAATATATGAATATATGAATATATGAGACAACCTGGAAGTTTCTATTATTGAGATTGCGAAAGTAGGTAGGTAGGTAGCCTTATCATCAAGAGCGGGTAGATAAGTAGTACAGCATCAATAGTAAATCTGGGGATACCTAGTACTAATCACTCTGTTCATACTCTTTAATTGATCCTTTTTGAGGTTGATTAATAAATAGTAATGATAATAATTGAAGAGAAAGATCAAAGAAAAAAGTGTGGGAGAATGGATATGATTGGAACAGCTGGTCGATCAAACAAGAAGAGAAGATTATTTCTATTCAAAAAAAAAGAAAACTATAAAGGTACTAACTCCTTTGTAGATGAATAATACCTAATTCACGATTATTATTATAACAAATTAAATAAGTATTATAGAAAACGCTAATCAAAAAGGTAAGTGTAAGAGATGTTTATTATATTGTTGTATTTCCGTTTATATTTATATATTAATCTGCATTTCCTCCTCGCCTTCTCCTCTTCTTTCCCCATCTTCTATTTTCCCCATTTACTGCTCGGGTCTATGAATCACTAGTTTCCTATTGTCCCTTTCTCTTCTTACATCACCCCCACTTCCAATTCATCATCTCCTCAAAGGCTCAATCAATACCTTTCTCCTTCTCCTTCTCCTTCCTCCTTCTCCATCCTCCTTCTCCATCATCCTCATCCCCTTCTTTCTCTTCCAACTTCCTCCCATCCAATAATATAACATCTGGCTTGACTCTTGAGTAACCATCTCTTGCATCACCAATAAGCCATTTTATGTGAAGAGACTCAAGAGAGTCACATCTGATATCAAATTCCCCAATAAAACTTCATCGTGGCGTCCTAGCGTCCTGAGAATCTGCAACTAAATGATGATCAACCAATCTATTCAAAGTTCAGACCTCTATCATTCTTAAACTAATTGAAGCTAATTTCGGGAATGATCCAATAGATGATAGTAAGTGGGCTATCAAACAAGCCCTCTTTCTCTTGCGTAACTGCGTTTCATTTCATTATTTGAATCTACCTACGGAGTACTCTCTGAGTCTCTCTTTCTGTTCAAGCCTTCAAGGTTATTCTATTCATGGGGGCAAGCCCCCAAACCCCCACAGCTCGCTGCGCTCGAATAAGTATCTAACAGACAAATAGTCGGCCTCCACGGCAGTGGCTCCCAGAGGGCCAGCGGAGCGTCATTCTTATCATTCTCATGTTTTTATTCATACAATTATCATGAATATCATGAATATCATGAATATCAAGGAATATATATGTATGTATATGTAGGTATGTGTATGTGTTTCAATGCACACTAACTTTCGCTGTCGTGTCCAATCAATTGTAGATCTTGTCAAATCTCCATCATTATTTGTTTTACTTTCTACTTTTTACTTTTTCGAGAAACTCATAACTTACAAGTTACAACACACAGAAAGCTTCCAAGCTCTTACGCCTACGGAGTATACACCCCGCCATGATAACGGCCTTACCGTACCGAGCTGTACCTAAACTCAAAGTATGGGGATCTTAACTCCGTACAGTATAGGTAGTAAGTAGTATGAAGCTGTCAAGCAAAAGTGGCCAAAGTTGCATTATTGCTTGGCTGGTTGGCTGGTTGGCTGGTTGGGCTGGATGGCATACGCAGTGTCAGTGCTTCTACTTTTGCTTTTGGGCACAAGCCAATAATTGAACCACATACACCCCCACTCAACCTTTGCTGTGGGAGAACTTATCCCGTCCTCTTCCTCCAAAAAGCTCAATCAAGAAGTCAAAAGGTCAAAAGGTCAAGAAGTCAAGAAGACAGTCAAGCCACCAAGAATCTCTAACAACCATCTAATATTCTACTTTCCCGCAGAACTTCATCAGAAATTATCAGGAAATACCCATTCATATCCGTCATCTATCTACTCTATCTTGTCTTTCCTTCAAATCCATACATACAACTGCTACATGTAATGCATGCATCTTAGCCTCTTAGGTAACCTCAAGTCAAGCTGACCCGGGAACCATGTTACAAAATCCCGCCATTAGGAAAGGCCGAGATCATTCTTAGTGCGGGGAACTACTCTGTGACGGAGTCTAGACCGTGATATTCAATGTCCCTCAAAATTAGACCACTAATTCTCCTTTTTTCTTTCGACATCTCATGAGATGGTAGATGAAGAATATATAATCCGAGGGTGCCAGAGTAGGCTCTTGCAACTTTTATGCGCATAATAATTGTATCGAGGTTTAAACTTACGGGCGACCACCAAGCTGTGTAGGGTAATAGTTTATTCTTTTGGCTGGAAATTGATTGTGTCTAAACCTGCTATTGCTTGTTCTCTCAATCATCGCCGACAATAAAACTTCATACCATTCCAAATCTCAATTCTCGTTTTCGAGAATCTCTGATTTCATATGAGCAAGTGATGATACTTTCCCCCTTAATTATCATCTTAACGGTTCATGTTTGTATCAAGGTCGTACCGGAGTGCTTCATTCCCACTCAAGACAAAAAGCTATCTCAAAGCGGAACTCAAAGATGCATTTCCTTGTTCGTCGCCTAAGAGAATCTAACGTTCTTTGTTGTGGTAAAGAGATGCGAAGCACAGCAATATTTGGTCCAAGCTAATCATTTTTTTCCTTTGGGGATATACGATAAATTACTACTCAATTTTCAAAGGTCAAACCTCACAACGGTACCAATTATGCAGCCACGGGAAAGACCGCATACAAGATATCCAGGCCCTACGCCCTTTGCGAGAAAGTATGGACAGCCTAAGGGAGGTATTCATGCCGCACTTGTCGATTACCTGCCCGAAGTAAAAAGTGGCTTCACCCCAGTGACCCCAAAAGAATTTTTAGAGAACGAGGATCTGCGGGATCAGGCAGAGGATCTCGAATTGTATCAAAGGTTGAGGTTCTGTGGTAGGCTTTTCTCAATGTGATGCTACTCAACAATTAACATAGTTCGAAGGTTTCACCGCTGCAGAGTTGGAATCAATTCTAGCTTTGGCAGATTCTTACGAGACTACAAGTCGGCGGGTAAACTATGGAAAGAATCTTGACGATGTACCTATTAATCCGATTTGGGATCGGAAAAACTGGGAGCATGAGCTGCCGCGACAGATCGCTCGATACCCATTTGGAGATGGTAATGAATATTGGGAGGCATGTCTTTCACCACGTATATATCATTAAGTGATGCTTACTACGAAACTTAGGCGAAGAATGACGTGTGAGGATACTCTGTCTTGATATTCACCACTTTTATCGAAATGACACTGTTACTAACAAACTGCCATGTAGTGTGTGGCATGCGATGGAACCCGCGTTAAAGCTTGCATCGAGTGTTATGGCGAATATACATACGTTTGAATGGTACGCTTCTTGGACATCAGAACTACGACCATTTTCGCTAACAACAAAGGTATAATGCGTTATTACGAGGTCCATGGGAAAGGGTTCCGAAAGATGAGCTTCCACCCGACTATAAAGACCACATATTTCGGTTCTTTTCTCAGCAGGACAGACGAGATCGGCATCTTGAATCAACCACTCGAACTTTTCTCAATCAATTTTCAGATCATGTTTATTTTGGATTGTCAGGAGGGAAGGTAGCTATCTCTTTTATTTTCTAATGTAGCTCAACTCCTCATTTTCCTACAAAAAATTCTTCAATAGACGATTACTGACGTGCCAATTTGGTGACAGTGCAGTAGTGGTGGAATGCCTCGGAGCGGGTTTCAAGCTGGCGTAACGACGTGGAATCCACGTCGAGGTATGCCAGGCCGTCCGACGGTTCAAAGTGCTTCACTTGTACTTATTGCACATGACGCGGTCGAGCCATTGTTAAATCCAGCAGCGTTGCCAGAGGACAGGGCCTTGGACACATTTCGCCTTGCAGAAGTTATTCTGCATGAGACTGCAGTAAGTTACATTCATATCCAGTGTTGACACATAATTGATTAAATTAGCACGCTATGGTCCATCACATGTCGAGAGTAGTTGAGCGTCTTAGACGTTGGTCCTGGACGGAGCCTTATTTTGATGATGAGCCTATTCCAGAAGTGCAAGTCAAGAACCATTCATTTTTGTTTGACCAAGAAGCTAATTCAAGTATAGTGGATACTCTGCAACAAATCAGGTATGTTTATAGCCCTAACGCTATATATTTCCACCACCATCATGTCAGTATAAATTGATCTTTGGTAGGTATTTGGTGGCAATTCGGTTCCGGTCATTCAGCAGTGGGATCTGCCAGGATTTTCGTGTGGAGGCCTCATCATGTATCTAATTTCCGCATCTCAGACTATTTCACGAGGTCGCAATCTAACAGCATTATAGGTATAATT
The DNA here is from genome assembly GCA_002162505.1 of Myriosclerotinia scirpicola. Lineage (NCBI taxonomy): Eukaryota > Fungi > Ascomycota > Leotiomycetes > Helotiales > Sclerotiniaceae > Myriosclerotinia > Myriosclerotinia scirpicola. The sequence continues at coordinate 2,346,895 of NGKG01000004.1, read as the reverse complement.
GGCCCACTTACCGACATGAGGAGTATACCTCGCAACCCATACTTTCTACAAAGAAAACAAAGGATTGGGACGAAATAAAATATTGGCCCATTCCTGTCTCTTATTTCATGAGCCTTCAATCTCGAGACTTCTGGGATGTATACGTGAGAAAGTAAGTTTTATTTTTTGAGATCCATGTAGGGGCTCTGCAGGACTCTGGGCATAAAATTGATTGTAATCTTGCAGATTTGGCTCCAAGGCGGCACATGCAGGTCCCAAGATAATAGGTATAAGCCAGCCAAAATATGATCCTAAATCTGACAAGGAAGGAAAAAAACGCGATGAATTTTCTGTACTCAGAGGCCGCGTGCCAATTTCCCAATATAGTCCCGGGCCCTTTTCACGAACAAAAACCAAAATTGCTCATTCATTTGATGTCGAAAAAAGAAGATTAATCGAAGCAATTACAAAAGCATCAAATAAAGTCGACCCCTGGGTAGGAGAGCCGATTTGGCGTGGACACGCTGGTTTTCAAGTCTTCATACGCAGTACTGACAGAGCTGCTCCCATACAAACGAATTGTCCTAGGTACGATGAGATCAGGTGGTATTTGGAGGACAACAGGTTGGCACTCGCTATTCACACAATGAACTTTTACATGCCTGCACATTTGTTCAGGAGCTATATCATTCGTAACGGGGGAATTAACCTTACAAACAAGGAATGGAAAATCTTCCTCCTCGTCGCAAATACGAGAGATGAATTATTTCAGTGGGATACTCATTTCATTCTATCCGCCATTTTCTAAATGTTTGCTGATTAACAACAGTTATAGTCATTCGGGGTATGGTATGATTAAACTTAATCCTACGGGCTGGATGGAGAAACCACCCCCACAGAGAATCCCAACCTCTTGGCATAGACCTGTCCCGCCAAAGAAGCAATTAGCAGACATATTTCAACTCTGCTGTGAAAGTTTTCTACCTACGCTAGATGCAGGCGTAGAAACTAAAGATGTTGACATAATATGGTTAAAATACATGATCAATGTGAATTGGGAAGACATTAGGAAGAGAAACCCCGATTTTGACCTCGTACATTATGCGAAAATGCCTGATGGTTTTACCTGGGACTCGGATGGGGATGCTCTCCTCGAGGCGTGTATTTACCATTCTGATTTGTTTACCGATGCTCCACTTGGCCAGGAAATTGCGAGGAGACATTATCTGGAAGCTCCTAAGTTAACAGAGAGACCGAAGTCGGTGCATGAGACTATGACGGAGGGTGATCCTTTTAGATTAGGTCCTGAGGATATACTTGGGGATTTACTTGGGGATCCCACATCACGAGGACCAAGCGGTGAGAATGTCCCTGCTGCATTGAGACCGGGACGGCCAACACCTCCTACCCAAGGTGGCTTTGGGCCCAAACGGCGAGATCCTACTGAGACTGGCACCGGAAGAGGCACTACAGGAAGAAATCAGCCCACAACAACAACTTATAAACCATATCGAGGACCGGGGATCGATGATAGCCAACCTCCATCGCCTGTGTCGGGTTTTGGCTCGGGTGGTTCGCAACCGTCTCTTGAAGAACAGTTTGGGAAGTTGGGGTGGGGGGTTCCTGCTGATGAGGAGGTGAAGCCGACGGGGACTTATCGACCACATCAGCTGGGTGCGCAGCCGAAGGGAATTTATAAACCGTATCGACCACCAGGAGGGCGCTGAGGGGAGTCGAGGTGGATTTGTTTGGTTTGTTCTGGGTAGTCTAGACTGGGTTATCTGTCGCCAATATTCAAAGAGGGTAGGATTTTAATTGTTTTGCAGGGCTGGAAGGAAAGGGGGGTCTCATAGATATTCTCGTCGTAACTAGTGAAACTTCCTCGTGAGAAATCCTAAACTTGCATGTCCGAGACATATGTATGATTTCGATACTTGAGTAGTTGTCACACTTGCATCAAAATAAATAGAAAGCAGTGCCCTCTGCATTTGGTATTCTTGTTCACATTTTAAATTTTTGGCTGGACCGGTGAAGGGTATATGTATGATATACGGAATACTACCTAGGTAGGTAGCTAAGCACTACTCGTAATCCTCTTGGTATATGGGATACGTGCTCGAGAATGTTTGGTTTGGTGATGATGATTCGATTGGGTTATACTTTGTACTGAAAATTATAATACCATCCCATCTCCCATCTCCCATCTCCCATCTCCCATCTCTCATCTCCCATCCCCCATCTCCCATCTCCCATCTCTCATCTCCCATCCCCCATCTCCCATCCCCAAACCCCACAAGAAATCTACCACCATACCATACCATACCATTTCAATATCCAAACAGAACCCTCGGCAAACTCAAGCCCTCTCTCTTTCCAAGGACTTACTAGGTAGATAGATACCTACACCAATTCCAACCTCTGAGAATCTATCCTCTCAACCTACCTTCCAAACTATTTTCATTTAGTATCTTCTCCCTCGATGGTAAGAGAAATACAAAGTAAAATCCTACCATCCACCTGTTAGATGTTAGATGTTGTAAGTATATCTATCTCTCTACGAGTATACCATTCATTTCCTCATTTATCTCTTGGTTGAAACTTCAACTGCTCATCTCTTCGGCCTGAATTGTATAGGGTTTATAATCCATTTCCTCTTCTTCTTTTAAGCTTTCCAGGGTTATTTGTATGTATGACGGAATGAAATAGGATGAGAGGAAAGAAGAGGGGATGGGATGGGATGGGATAGCGTCTGAATAAATGGATGAAGGGAGAGGAAGAAGGGAAGAGGGATCTATGTTCTGGATAGACGGGGTGCGTGTAATAGATGTATCTAGTATCTAATTTGGAGTTTGAGATTGGTCCGAGTCTCCTCTGCTTTAGCGTTTTAGATGAAAAAGAATTTTGATGATAAGATTTCAGGTTCAGTTAGATGGTTTAAGTGAAGATGTAGCAGCTTTTGTATGTTCTTAGATATCATTTCTCGCTGGAGATTAGATTATAAATCCATGTCCATAGCATATTTAACCTTCCCCTCCATCCCATTCTTTACTTTCCTCTCATTCCTATATAATAGCCACTCCCTGCATCTCACTCACCGGTAAGTCTTCCTTCCCCTCCTCATCCTCATCCTCATCCAAATCCTCCAACGGATACGTCAAGATTGCCGCAATGCCCCCTATCCCCTCTAACCTCTTACCACTCTCATGATCACTACTCAAAACCCTCACCTCCCCACCCTCCTCCTTAACCTTATTCACCAACGCCACCCATCTTTTTCTCACTCCAATTTCTTGACTGCGGAAAAGTGCATTATTTATTAATAAAACCCCGCCTCCTCGTCCTACCGCGCCTTTCTCGACTGCTTTTTCTACTTCGGTGGGTCCATACCAGGCTCTTCCGTCATCTTTGCGGAGGAGCGTCATAAATTCATCCATAATGCGGGTTTCGCGGGCGTATTTAGTGTCACTCAGTTTGGCTAATACTTCTGGGGTTTTGAGGATTTCGTTCAGACTGTGAAGATGACCTGAACTGCTATGCACCACGATCAAATTACTTTTGTTGGCCAATAATGCTTTATTTCCCGTCCTGGAGGCTTCATCTAGTATAAATTTCTGGAATCCTTGTGCTACGAATCCGGGACTTGCGAGTAATAACGGTCGTGGTTCGGTGATATCCACATGTCTCAAAAGTGTCTCGTATGTCGTTTGGTAAAATCGTTGGAGTCCTTTGTCGTGATCGCCTGACGTTCCAATTCTCTTCCGTGGTATTCCCACTTCGATTCTCTGTTTTAGGATTGTTTGATGCTCGGTGATTAGACATATATTCGCCATTCCTTCCTGCATGACAACCGCAGGCACCACGCCCTCTTTATCCTGTCGCAAGGCTTCTTTCACAACATCTAGCGCAATGGAATCCCACCCATCGTGTTTCTCCAATGTAAAATTTCGCTGGAGTTCGAGGTCGAGGGTATGGTAACCGCCAATTTTGACATATAGGTTTTCCTCACATACACGACCTTTGACGTGTAGTTGCCCAGCTTGCGGATCGAAATCTAATGAGGTGACACGAATGGATAGGTTTGTATGCACGCGGACCGACTTTGTACTACCGGTACTGGATTCGGTGTTGACGCGGCGGATAGCGCTGGAGCGCAGTATATCAGTCGGGGTTATGAGATTGTAGGCGTGCCACTGGGAGATAGATTAGACTAATGGGTTGGAGGGGGTAATTGGGAGAAGTACGCACCATATCTTCTGGTTCTTCTGGGAGAAGAGTGATGGTTCCGGAGCCATCACGCTCGATGATATCTTGTTTGATGAGGCGCATGGCTTTTGATTCTGCAGACTCTGGGGATCGATGAGGTATTGTATGTAATGTATTGAAAAAGTTATGGTATTTGTCAGTAGTAGATTTATCGAATAGATTTGCCGTCGAGATTTATGTGAAAGTTGTGTCGCAATGCAAAAAATACTAGGTATAGATACGGAGTGGGAAGGTATGGTATTTGAGAGAAGAAAAAAAAGTATACAATGATCTCACGGTTGGGGGGTGCTACATGATGGCGGGATATTAATCTACATCAATCTTCAACCAACGCCGCACTTATCAGAAACTCTATATTGAGGGCTAGAACACCTGCATGAAGATGATTAATTGTGAAGGTATTCACATTCACGGATTTTCGATTCTTATGATATCCATTAGATGACTGGAGAAACTTTATTCGAGATGACGTAAGGTTAAATGATACGAGAAATCAATGTGGTCACCCATAGGTTATCATCACGTGATTGATGGCATACTTACTACTAGGTAGGTAACTAAGTACATCGAAGCTTCAATTTGACATTCCAAAGAACCACATCAATTTGATGAGGTATTTAGGTAGGTAGGTCTTCTTCTTCTCTTTCCTATTTTCTAATCATATCTTTTATATCATATCATGAGATCTACTTCTCTAGCATCACGTCTCAAACTCGTACAAAGTCATTTTAATACGCCTATCAAAGCTACTCATTTCAAACCTTTTATATCTTCTATTAAAAAGTAAGTACTACGTGATGAGTATCTCTCTTAATATACCTTCACTCTGCTACTCCACATCCAATGCATTTCCAAACCCGGCATGTTTTGATATACTTAGGTACTATTGAGCTGTGTTTCTCTTTCCCCTAACAAACGCTCGAGGGATTGATGAAACTGACTTGGTTCCAGTAACAATATGACGAAATTTGATATCAATTCAAAGCTTCGTATGAACTCGGGATATGATATACCTATCCTTGGCTACGGCGTTTACCAATCGTACGGATATCCTACCACCAAAAATAGGAGCTAAACTGATACCAAAATCAGCCCGGCATCTCAATGCGAAGATCTAGTTACGAAGGCTTTTGATGCAGGTTATCGACATGTGAGAGATATCTCAAGACAAAGCCCTCTGACTCTTCTTCTGACTGATATAGGTCGATTCAGCGGCGGCATATCGAAATGAAGCTCCTTGTGCTGCTGCCATTCTAAAATCCAGTATTCCTCGTGAAGATATATTCTTTACTAGCAAAATCCCACCTCGTGCCTTGAGTTATGAGAATACTAAAGCACAAGTTACAAAAACTCTCATGGAGACTGGGCTCGAATACATTGATCTTATGCTCATTCATGCTCCATACGGAGGACGGGCTGCTCGTAAAGGTGCTTGGAAAGCTTTAGTTGAGGCTCAAGAAGAAGGCAAAATTCGGAGTCTCGGTGTAAGCAACTATGGTGTTCATCATTTGGATGAAATGGAAGTTTATATCAAGGAACTTGAGGAAGAAAGGGGCAAGGGAAGAGGTGGTGTGATTGATGTTGGCCAATGGGAACTTCATCCGGTAAGTCATCATGTGATTTGTTCTTCTTAAATTCTCTACTCAATCGAGAGGAGTCTCATCCTTATTCCTCCTGGTTACAAACTCTGTAAAATAGCTGACTTTGGATCCAGTGGCTCACTCGATCCGATATCATTTCTTGGTGCGAGAAGCGAGGCATCGTTGCAGAGGCGTACTCTCCGCTTGTTCGTGGTGAAAGGCACGACTCAACACTTCTTGTGCCACTTGCCAAAAAGTACAACAAAACCTCGGCCCAGATCCTATTAAGATGGAGTTTGCAAAAGGGCTTTGTACCATTGCCAAAAACGGTTACTCCCAACAGAATCAAGGAAAACGCCGATATTTATGATTTTGAGCTCACTGCGGAGGAGATGAAAGGACTAGAAACCGGTGACTATTACGTCTGTGCCTGGGATCCTACTGTTGCTACTCTTGATCAATAAATTTAGCAATATGGCGATTACTTCAGAAGTCTTCTGAATGAGAACATTTGTTGGGCGGGCTCAAATTGTCCTATGCTACAAGCTGAGATGATCAAAATTTGTGTCTTTTGTACAATGTGTGACCCATCTTTACGTATCTTCGCAAAGTATATTAAAGAAGATAGCCTAAGGGTCCTGGATCTGACGTCGAATAGTGGAAACGAACCTTTTTAGGTAGCTCTTTTGCATACTTCGTTATCACCACGAACTGTTAGACGTTCGAATTTCGAGATCTCAGATAATTTCGAAGGTGAACTGCTCCCTTGATTCTTAGAATAGGAAAAAAACTCGAGTGGTACAACACCTCACTTTGTGGCAGTTCCCGCGACTGCATTTATCAAATATGGTAAGCAGAAGTGGAATCAAATGTTTTACTGGAGTATATGTTTTTTTTTTCCATCTTACGATCACCCTGTATATTGGCAGCGCCTCAGTCATAATTAACTCTTTCGCCTTTCTTGTTTGAAGTTGTTTCGGATATTTAAAGGACTGATTAGATTAAGCCTTAGCCGAACAGAGCCCCTTGATTATAGGCTTATTTACGCCTAAAATCTAATTTCAATGTAAGATTTTACAGCTCGGAGTTCTAAATACATCTCACATACCTCACAAATGTCCACAATCGACTTTTCGTCTATTTCTATCTCTGATTATGCGTTTCCGACCTTAAATATACCATATGTTGATCTTTATCAACTTGTTGGGCTTACTTAGCCTATGATCAACGGTTGCATGCTGTCAGTCCTGTTTTTAATAAAAGCTTAAACTATTTGGAGATCTTAAGATGCTACGATGAAGGATTCTACCTGCATGGGACATAGCCCGCATCTTATGCGAGGAAATTGGGTCCAGAATTATGAGTTGCAAATTCTATATTAACGTCGACTACCAAGCATCATTTGTCTTGTATCCTTCATTTCATTGTTATTTTACCCCTTTTCTTACGGCTGTCTCTGTGATTTCCTTGAATTTTCTTTGGCCGTCTACTTTCGGGTCTTTTTTATTCTCTTTTAGTTTTCTTTTAGCCGAGAACGGTTCTCCAATATGCGTTTCTTAGCTTCTTTCTCTACGGCTGCGGGCATTCTAGCACTTGAGAATGCGGCTTTTACAGCTGCTGCCGCTTCATCTAGCCAGACCACTCAACGAACACCCAAGCAATCTCCTAGTCCGGCCAGATCAACGACATTCGCTCCGACGGGGTTCACAAACACATCTTCTGAAGCATGTGCAAGTGTATCGTCAATAATCAACAAACCTTCAGGTAATTTTCATCCTGCAATCATGCACGGTGACCCACGAAGTCTTGAGGAGACTAATTCGTTATAGCTGAGCCGATCGTTGCGGCATCGATCGCTCTGGATTGTCTCAAATCCGTCCCATTGAACATCAATAGATCCGTTGCGTTTATTGAGTTTATCGAACCCTATATACAGTTTCAAAGTGCTTTAGCCTATTTGAAGAATCCACCTTCAGGGTGGCTCTTCCCAGGTGTCGATGTTCTCGGTGGTTTGACACAGATGAAGTCACTTCTCCTTTCTGAGGGATATAAAACTCAATGGGACTTTGAGAAAGATATATGATCCTTGGTTAACATACTTCCTCACGACTTTCATTTCAATTTGCCCCTACCGCTCATTGGGTCAGTATTTGAATTCGCCGTCCTAAAAGGGTCGTTGGTATCCATTTCTCCAGATGGTCTGGCTCTACCAAAGGTATTTTTCAAAGGTCTGTTTAAGCCATTTGAAGGCAGAATAATTTCTAATAGGTTAACAGTGGACCTCGATCATGCCCATAAGGTCAAGAATACTACTTTCACTCCTTCAGCTATCAGCAAGATCAATGGTCAAGATACAAATACATTTCTGCAAAAGACTGGCCAAACCCTCAGCTCGTTCAACGATCCAGATGCTACCTTCAACCAGGTATTCTTCTCGCCTGCTTTCAATGTCACGGGTGGCGGTAATATATTCAGCGCTGGTCAAGTTCTTGGGCTCGCATCCGACTTTCACAACTACACATTCGAAAATGGCACTACGAATGCCATCCAAAATGTAGCAATAGCGAAAATCTCATTTGATGGAATAGATTCCGGCCAAGCTCTATTCGATACCATCAACCCATTCCCATCAACTACAACCGAGACTGCCACAGCCTCTACCTCTACATCCGTTCGGATAACTACCACCACCTCCCTTTTCGGCTATCCCACCCCCATTGTCATGCATCGAGATGGTTACACATCTGGCTACTTCTTACCCAACAGCAGTGTCGCCATCCTCGCCATGCAAGGATTTATCGACCCTGCCGAAAAAAGATCCCGATGCACCACCTATCCAATCCGAAGTCGTCGCCTCTTTTCTCGCTTCATGTCACAAACATAATAAAACGAAATTGATTGTCGATGTGCAGGCTAATGGGGGAGGTGCGGTTCTGGAGGGTTATGATGTTTTCCAACGAATTTTTCCACGTTTGGAACCCTTTGGTGCAAGTAGGATGAGGAGCACAGAAGTAGGAAGGTTTTTGGGAAATGTATTTACCGAGAATCTAGTGTTTGGGGGAGAGCCGGATGCGAATAATGAGTTTGAGGCACAGACTTATATGGATGTCAATGGGAAACCTTTTGCAAATTGGAGGTATGTTCTTCTTTTTCGTCTTAATAATCATTTGGATTGGCGAACTATTTGCATTCTACGTCCTACTAGCATATGCCCTACAACAGCGCTCTTGATGCTCCAGACACAATTTACAATGATACCTTCACCACACAAACACGGTTCAGCACCGCATCTTTGGCAAGCGAACTACCACGAAATGGCTCACTTGCGCTTGGACCATAGATTTTTGAGAGCAAGAATATTGTGTTGCTATATGATGGATCGGTGTGGTTCTACGTGCGCCGTGTTTTCGGAATTTGTGAAGAGTCAAGGTGGTGTTAGGAGTGGTATGTCTTGATTCTTCACCCCTGATTGCTGGATATTTGATAAAATTTCATTGCACTCAGTCATAGACGTTGGGAAATGCTGACATTACTCACTACAGTTGTCATGGGTGGTCGCCCTCAGACAGGACCCATGCAAGGTGTAGCGGGATCCAAAGGGTTCGGCTCCTCTATTCTCTTCACCCCATCCCCAAATCCCATTCATAACTTAACCCTCATTCCCCAGATCCGAAGTCCTCGCATTCAACCAAATCGACAGTTACATCTCCCAACTCCCCGAAGCAGCAACTACCAACCTAACACAAGATTCCCTCCCAATTCCCACCAAGCCCTCCACCGGCTCCCTCCCTCAAGGAGCAGTCATCCCCTGGCCCCTAGATGATTCCACGATCCAAGGAACCGGTTCTCGCTTCAACTTCAGAAACAACATGCACCAAAACGATTCATCCTTTACACCCTTACAATTCATCTACGAAGCCAGCAACTGCGGATTATTCTGCAAAAAAGAAGATCTATATGACATGCAAGGACTTTGGAAACGAGTTGAAAACACAGTTTGGGGGAATGGAAAATGTGTCGAGGGGAGTACGACGACGAAGGATCGATCATTTCCAAGTGGTGCGGGGGATACTGTGGGATATTCTATTGCTGCGGATTCGAAGGTGATGGTGGATTCGCAACCGGGGTTGGTTTCAGGAGAGGGGAAAGAGGGGAAAGGGGCGCCACAGAGTAATATGAATGAGACGGCTACGCACAAGAGTGGGTACGCGGCGCCAACGGTCAGCTTGACTACTCTTCCAGTAAGCATATTGAAAGCCACAAGTACGGCGAGTGGGAGTGCGAGCATTGGGAGTGTTGTGGCAACACAATTCAATGGCGGGGCTACTAATTTGAGAGGGGCACGCTGGATAGTGGTATTGGTGGCTGTTATAGGAGTTTTGGTTGTTTGAAAAGGTTCATGATGGATAGGATGCTTGCTCTCTTTTTTTCTATCTTCTCTACCTGCATTTTTTACCGTTGTTTTCCCTGTTCCATTGTCTTTCTCCCCCGCTTTGAAAGCTTTTGACTGGCCGTATTCAAGTGCATTGTACGATTCCGTATCATTCTATCATACACACTCAGTCCTAGATTTGGATCATGCACTCAATCAGATTCAACATAAAAGCACAACTTAATATAGTGGAAATTATCTTCACAAAAAGGTCAAAGCGAATCCTGGTTAAGTAAATCTTGTATGCCATTTCATCGTATAATATACCAATACACTTTTCACATTATGCCATCATTAAAACGCCCAACAAGCAAGAAAAGCCTCTGGCAACCTCCAACTCCAAATTTGATATTACTCACTCCTCCATCACTTCATCCTCGTTCTTCCCCGTTGGCACTTTAGTAAGAACATCAAAAGCTCCGGTGCCGACCTTACTCATCCTTCCTATCACGATTCTACTACTTGGGTTGGCCAAGTCATCCCAATCACACTCTGCAACTGCATCCGCCAAGAAACCAACTGTCGTCTCAAAACTCATCTTCATGAAAGGACTAACACTACCCTTCATTCCATTTCGGTTGAATGGACTGAAGCCACCACCTCTGGTCATGTAGTCGGCAATCAAATTCAAATGACGCATGTCCACTGCGATGGCGTGACCATCGAAAACATTGTGTAATTCCTGGACAATTGTTGATCGACAAGCCTCCACACCATAGTTCTCGAGCATTGCTGCGATATCGTTGGTCGAGATGGTATTAGGATTGATGAATGCGGCATAATTTTGCATTGCCTTGAGATTGACACCCTCGGTGTGAACCACTGCTATCTTCTCCATCTTTCCTGTCTTAGGGTTCTTGACTTCGTGTTCCCCGTCATAGGTACATGATCCAATGCCCGCGATATGTTGAATGAGACACGATCGAAGAGCGTCTTCAACGATGGAAAGCATAAGAACCTTGGGAACATCGGCATCATATTCGAGGCTAATATCACACCACTCGGCATTCTCTTCGTCGAAGCGGAAGCGAGTGATATCTGAACATCGCTTCTTTACTTGGGCTTCGAGTTCCTCTGTGGCAGCAGTCATTTTGCGCTTTCTACGCTCTCCATCATCGTCGTTGCCTTCTTCTTCATCGTCACTTTGCGGTGCACGTGGGCTGCCGCCAATTCCTTCATCTTCCATGTCTTCAACGTCTTCGGGTTCAGCGTTTTGTGCTTGGACCGCATCGTCCTCATCATCGTTTGCGGCATAACTGACGGCTTCGGCGCGGTTGGCTCTCTGTTTGTCGTTGGTTGCATCATCTTCGCCATCCTCATCGTCATCATCTTCACCCATTTCTCTCTCAGCATCCGGTCTGGCCTCTTCAATTGTACCAACAGATTTTCCAATCTCCGGTACTGCAGCAGTATTTGCTCCTGCTTTCCCTGCCTTTTCCACCTTCTTTCTTCCAAGAGCCTTACGTGTAAGAGATTGAAGTTTCTGTGTGAATTTTCGTTGAAGAGTGAAGAGAACGTCATCGATATCAATGGCATAGGTCTCACAATACTCTTTCGAAGGGAAAAGCTTGATGTGAATATCGTAGATCTTAGCCTGTTGGGAAGCTATCCCGCGTCCAATTCGCTCCTTAACTGTAGCCCAATCTAATACCTCGGCCAAAGAAAGAATGCTTATAGACTTGGCGAATTTTTCACATTCGTCTGGAGTCAGCTCCTCGTTAAGAATTAATGTCATTGACGGTGTTGAAATATGATTACTTGCCGTCATGACAATTTCACGAAGGCGCGGGATACCAAGCGTGACGTTCTTGGCAGAGTGACCAGCCAAATGGAAAGTGTTGAGTGTCATTTGTGTGGAAGGTTCACCCACAGATTGACCTGCAACAATACCAACAGCTTCACCAGGTTCAACCACAGACTTCAAGTACTTGGCAACAAGAACGGGCTCCAGGGCCTTCCTTGGTCCGACACCATCTGGATGTTCCTTGTCCTTGACCATACCATCTGGATTGGTCTTCATGTAGTTCGTTAGAGTCTCGAAATACTTCTCGGATGTTGCGTATCCGTATTTGCCAGGGTTGTATTCGGAAAGAACAGGGTCTGGGCCGTTCAGATCATTCGCTTTTGCATGCTTCAAAGCTTTCTTCATCCGTTTGATGATGGTTTCTTTTTCTTCAAAGATCGTGTCGTAACGAGGATCACCATAATTCAACTGCGAAAGCTCTGACATAAGATTTTGCAATAAGAATTTGAAGTCTGTCAAATGCTTTTGCTTTGTCACATCAAGTCCATCTTCACCGTAAAGGAATTGAATCATGGAACCGTCGGAATCCCGCACAGATGTATCGTACTCAACCTTTAGACCCTCCATACCCTTGATCAAACATCTTTGTAGATATCCAGATCTGGAGGTCTTGACTGCAGTATCGATCAAACCTTCTCTGCCTGCCATTGCGTGGAAGTAGTATTCTTGTGGTCGAATTCCAGTCAAGAAACGATTGACGACATAACCTCCTGCTCTGATGTGCGTATCGAACGGCTTGAAACATGGAAGAGATTTTCCGCTCACCATTATTGGTACTCTACGTCCTTCCAGGACTTGTTGTCCCAAATTACAAGAAATAAGGTTGGCGTTAACAGCACTACCCTTAGCTCCAGAGACTGTCATATTCTGCATTTGATTTTGCGGAAATTGCTTGACCAGACCTTGGGGAAGGCATGCTTTGGTGATGGCGGTGGAAAGAACTCCAGAACGAGCGTTCATCAGCTTATCTAGGCCTTCCTGCTTACTGTCATCTCTCATAACATCTTCCAACCTATTAAGCAGCTCTTGATCGGTGGCGTCAGGCTTCTGCTCTGCGAGAGAGACGTACTTGGCAGCCACCTCAAGACCAATCTTATCAGCATCTTTTAAAGTCTCGGTACGTGTTTTTTCGCCATCAGGAGTGAGCCTCAGATCATCCATTCCGCAAGTGAAAGCCCTCATGTGGAGATATTTCGTGAGTAATCGACCTAAAATACTGAGAAGCTTTCCAGCAGTGGCAGCACCATAGACCTCATGAACAGAGTGGATGAGACCACCTCCTGCAGGACCAATCTGTGCTTTGTCCAAGATTCCAGTGATGAATTCGCCACCTTTGAAAAGAACCTCGCCCTCCTCTGAATTTTCACCCCATCGATCAGCCGGAGTTTGCGTTCTTCCTGTGAGAGATATCGGGGCGCAGTTAAGAGGTGTGATATTTTTCAGTATAGTCGTGATCACCTGCTTTCCTGTCCATCTTGCAACTGGCTTTATGATCGCGGGGGGCACAGTCTGTATGCGCTCGCCAACGATATGCCCACTTTCAGGGCGAATACAATTGTATATAAGTTGTTGATAAGTAGCTCGATCAAAGTATGTATCCCTATTACACATCCAAACGGAAACGGAAATGTGATCTTGAATCAGACCTCTAAGGGGTTTACCGGCTGTAGCACTCAAATATTGGTGATCAGTGTCGGCAATCTGTAGCGCTTCTGCACGGGCAACCTCAGTTTGTGGGAAATGCATGTTCATTTCGTCTCCATCGAAATCTGCATTGTAGGTATTACAGTTGGCGTAGTGCATACGAATTGTTTTCTCTCCTGGAAGTACTCTAGCTCTATGGCCCATGATGGAAGGCTTGTGCAAGGTTGGCTGACGGTTCATGAGCACGACATCTCCATTGGTAAGATGTCGATACACTTTCTTATTACGAGCACCACTGGCTCCATTACTAGAAGAAGCAAGCAACTGATTGGCCAACGCCATCCTCTCATCCGGAGTCTTCGAGCGCAGATTAATGACTTGACCGTTCTCGTTTTCAATTGCAGCAGCGCCAGGCCACTTGTCGACACCATTGATAACTGCTTGCTGCATCTCCTTGAAGTTATGACTTGTGACAGGCTCAGGGTATGTGAGCTTTTTAGCGAAAACAGGAGGGACACCAATTTCGTTTGTTTCGATATTTGGATCTGGAGAAATGACGGAACGAGCAGCGAAGTTGACACGCTTTCCCATCATGTTCTTTCTGAAAAGACCCTCCTTTTTCTCGAGCTTTTGCTTGATACCATCCTCATTCTTCTTTCCCGCTGCACCTTGGATAGGATTTCGATCTCTGTCAATCAAGGAATTAACTGCATCCTGCATCGAGCAACATGCTTCTTGGAGATCGAAGAAATCTCTCTTTCTCAAAGTTGCGCTTTGTGAGGGTCTGTCGGGATTCTGGATATCGAGGAAAATTTGATTCACTGTGTCAGCAGCTTTCAAGATCTGCTTGTACAGAGAATTTTGCTGAGCCTCAGCAATTTCACCATCGCCAGTCTTCGCTTCTGGGCGATACCTGTTCGGGGGAACGAGAAGGGTTTGTAGGAAAAACATATCTGCTTTAACCACTGATGGCTTCTTGGCGGATGACCGGGAATTGTAAATAAGGGTTAGGATTTCTTGTTCCTTTTCAAACAATAATGTCAAAGACGCTTTGGCTTCCGTGGTATCGACATATCGCTGTGGTAATGGGGCGACTTTGGGTTTAGAGCTTGAATTGGCGGCACCATCCATGACCACATCTCCGTCCACATCAAGGGTTTCTCCTTCGCCTTCATCCTCGTCTTCATTCGATTCCAAGTCGATATCTGCAATGCCTTCATCCCCATCCCTGTCCTTCTTCTCGCCATGAACCAATTGAACGGCATTTACAGCTCGATAGCTACCTTGTGCCATCTTGGCCTTATCTTTGACACTCAAAGATTTCTCGAAAATCTTTACGTATCGGTCCTTGCGATAAGTGGGCGATATACCTTGACAGTTTCCACACAGCCTTCCTGTAGTTATGGCCTTCATAAAGCCCTTGACCACAACCCGGCGTGCTTCTGCCACACCTTCGTGTTTTTCCCGTCTCCAATCCCACCCAGAGGCCTTGGCTGCCTTGAGTTCTTTTTTGACAAATGCGAGTCGCCTCCGAATGACACTATCGACAGGTGTCTCCTCATCGGAATCGCTAGCAGGCTCTTCCCCTTCCTTTGGTTGAGCAACCTCGATATTATCGATCTCCTCAGCAGCGCTCAGTAGACCCTGTTGAATCAGGCGCAACTTGCAAACGTATCGATTGACCTCCTTCCGCGACATCCTAAATTGATGACAGTACTTGCATTTTGATCGCAACAATCGCAAGACTTGATCCATAAAAGTAGGATGGTAGGCGGGGGCAGGTAGGTCGATATGGCCTGCATGACCTGGGCAGGAAAAGGAACTAAGATTACATGTTGTGCAGCTATATCATGTCAGTACCTAGGGATTCGCTGCAATTGAATGGACTATTCCTTACTTATTATCACCCCATGCGCCTAGGGCTGGATCATATAGACCTCCTGGGACTGGATGAAGAAGGCTGTCAAAAGTAACAGGATTCTCTATTCTCTTCACAGAGAGTGATTTGATCTCAGCGCTAGAAAGAAATGCGAAGTCAACGCTCTCAATGGCTGAAGGAACTGGCTGTGAGATGTTCATTATGATTGACAGTTAACACTAAAGCAGAAATACTGCCATAGGTTGTCAGGTTAAATTGGAAATTTGCGATTCCGTGAGTTCGTAGGTGAAGCTTCAAAGTAAATACAAGAAAAAAGTTCCTTCGTCGGGATAAACTTTTTTTTTCCAAGCCGACCCTCCGATGATAAGGCAGTTCGATAAGGACATTTTATGATCACGTGTGCAGCTTAATTCGAGGTTTTTGTAAGATTCGCGTGTGAGCACCTACCGTAAGTACGTACTTCTGAATAACTAACCAAAATTGATGCGCCGTTACAGTTTTACGATACAAATTCGAATTCAAAATACAAACATCAACTGAATAATGGATCGAGGTAAAGCTTCTCCAATTCTGGCACCTCGACATGATTCCTCCACCCGTGTTGGCAAGCCAGAGTCTGCAGCTGAGAAGCTCGCATCGTTAAAAGCGAGAGTCGCAGCTGCAGTCGGTGGCAGTAAGCCAAAGGGTGGATTAAATGTCGGTTTACACCCTATGCTTGCGAAAGGAGGATTGAATGTCGATCTCCATCCAGCACTACAAGACCTTGGACAATACAAACCCTCGAAATCAACTGCGCCCAAGTTCGCAACCAGCATTGGAAATGCTCGTCCTCAACAAGAAAAGGCGGTTGCGAAGCCCAAGAAACAGCTCGATATTTCAGGGCCCTCGACGGAAGAAATCAGGAATAATCCCTACTTTGATATGAGCCTAGGTGGACAAACCGCGACGCCAAAGAATAGGCACTCGAGGCAGCTAGTTTTCAATCAGAAGGGCAAATATATACAGCAAGCGAATGCACTTCGAAGACAGGCTGCCCTAGAGGCTATGAAAAAGCGTATCGCCGAGTCATCACGCAAGATTGGTATTGATGAGGATATTGATACCGAGAAGAAATTCCTTGTGGAAGCACCGCCAGAAATCGAATGGTGGGATGAGGGGTTGGTGGATAGCAAGAACTATGATGATATTTCAAATCCAAAGATACTCAAAATTGGTACACCGGACTCCATTATTACAGAATATATTCAACATCCCGTTCTCCTTGAACCACCCCAAGAGAAGAATGCGCCTGCGCCTAAACCTATGTTCTTGACTGCAAAAGAGCAAGCTAAATTACGAAGACAGCGTCGAATGGCTGAATTGAAGGAACAGCAAGCGAAGATTAGACTTGGTCTAGAACCTGCGCCACCTCCAAAGGTCAAGAAGGGAAATCTCATGCGTGTATTGGGAGAAGAAGCTGTCAAGGATCCTACCGCAGTCGAAGCTCGTGTCAACCGAGAAATCGCAGATCGTCACCAGAAGCATGTCGAGACGAACGAGGATCGAAAGTTAACGAAAGAACAGAGACACGAGAAACTGGCTGCAAACCAGGAGAAGGATGCTGCGAAGGGTATTCATGCTATGGTATTTAAGATTGACAACCTTGCGAATGGCAGTCATAGATTCAAGATCGCCAAAAACGCAGAACAGCATGCTCTCACAGGCATCTGTATTCTACACCCGCGATTTAACTTAGTAATTGTTGAAGGTGGCGAGCACAGTATCCGGCAATACCGAAAACTTATGCTTCAAAGAATAGACTGGACGGAAAACTCGCCTACTCGAATTAAGGAGGGTACAAAAGCGGACGCATTGCAAGATTGGTTAAAGGCGGAAAATGAGAATGGGGAGCTGAAGGATATGACGTTGAACCGGTGCCAGTTGGTCTGGGAAGGAGAGCAGAAATCGAGGGCTTTCAGAAAGTGGCAAAGTAAGGTGTGTGAGACAGATAGTGCAGCTAGAGATGCTTTAACGAGGTCAAAGATGGACAGCTTCTGGACCAAGGCGAAGAGCATGAATTAGAACAAGCATTGCAAGCGATGGCGTAGTTATACCTTTATTATGTTATTAGATCCATGCCCAACATTAGATACCAGATGAGCAAATTTATTTTGCTTTTCCAGACCGTGAAGCCAGTATTGCTATTCTTACAATTTGGTAGTCTTGTCCTTCCCTCAATGTCAATGAATGCCCAGCCATCGAATCCTACTTATGCATCTAGTGCCATCATCGACGCCTCCATTTCATCATCATCCATGCCATATTCATCTTCTCTGACTGTCTGCTCATTGCCTTTCTTGATGCCATCCACCGGTTTACCTTGGCCACCACCTCTCAATGCTTGAATTGTCTCCTCATACTGTTTCTCTTTGAATCTCTCCAAATCCTGCAAGCTCCACGTACTAATTCCCTCTTGGTCCTTGGCCTTGAACGGCTGTGCCATATTCCGTAAGAACTTCTTTGCACTTCCTACTGCCATATCAGTACTTAAATTGACCTCACTATCGAGGATCGCCTGATTGATCCATTTTGGCAGTTGATTTCGCTTCTTCAGGAATCGACGATCGGCCAACACCATGATTCCGTAGTCATCTTTCCCTCGGAGTACACGACCTAAACATTGAGCTGCATGTCTCATGGCATCGAACGATAGAAAATCGTTTTCTCTAATTCGATATGTTTCACGGAGAAACTCTAGACGTGCTTTCAGAATACGAGATTCGGTGTATTGGAATGGTACTCCGATACATAGCACAGTGCGTCCGTATTGATGGTCGAAATCGATACCCTCACTGACCTTTCCACGGGCGACACAAAGCAGAATAGCTCCCCGTCCGTTGCAGCATGCCGTGCGATAGGTCTCTAATGCTAGAGACGTTTCTTGTGCGTCAGGAGTCTCGACGAGAATAAGCTTGTATTTCCATACCTCGTCTAAAATGCCCATTCCTTGCCACATACTAATGATTGACTCCATATATAGGTAAGATGGAAAGAAGACGACCATACCATCTGGAGTTAGCTTAGACATCTCCGTTAGTAAATTGCCGTAATTACGAACGACAGCAGGTTCGTTTCGGACTTGGAACCCTGAGGAGATCGCAACCTGATCGGATCCTCTAGTAACGATCATGGGCAGGAAAGAACGACGAGCAAGGGTCATGGGATAAGACTCTTGAACAACACATTCGAAGTTCAACATTTTAGGATACATCTCAAGTGGGGAGATGGTACCCGATGTGATGATCACGGAGCTGAATCGTTCAAATACTGGCTTGATTGCTATTGCAGCATCAAGACAAGTAAAGTGGAGGACAGGATTGGGGACTTCGGCGGTATCAGATTCATAAGGCTCAAGAATAAGAAGAAATCCTTTTTCATATGTCGCTACCAAAGTGGCAAATGTTGCTACTTCTTGGAGTGGCTGATAGTCCTCAATATTGGTAAGTTCTAAGGTCCGCACAAGAGATGTCAAACGTTCTGCGCAAAACCTCAGAGGCTTCTTCTCGATAAAGGTATACTCTTTCAGATGAGCGAGGAAAGATGCCGGAGTCTCAGAGATAACCTGACGGACTTTCATTCGTGTCTTCTTGCGGTTAGCTACTACTTCTTCCATATGGTTATTGAGTCGCACACCTTCAGGTATTCAATAAATCGTTTCAGGAAAGTAACAAAATGTTCAGCTCTTCGGATATTCCCAGGAACAGCTTCCTTGAGGAGGTCATCTGGTAAAGCTAGAAAGGTGTGAGTGAGCAAGTAGGCTTTTTGGGGGTGAAACAAAATGCAAACGAACCAGGATTTGACATAAAAGCATCCTCTGCTCGAGCTTCGTCGGCATCCCGTAGTCCCTCCACTAACTTGGCGTATTCATTCTTAAGCTTTTCGGAATCGCTATCTCTCAAATCCGAAATCTTATTCTCGAGGTTAATTGCTCCACGAGTGGCCTTCCGAAGCGAATCATCCGTGATATCAGTACTTAAAGATTCGATGCATACGTTATCGATATTGTGTGCCTCATCAAATACAACGATGCAATCCTTCGACAGCTCTTTAGAAACTCTCTCGGCAATTTTGGGATCGAGTAAATAATGGTACGAGTAAATGATCACATTGCAGAAGGACATCTAGTTCCATTAGCCTCCCAATGCTGTGGGGATATCACCACTTACCATTCGCCGCGAGGTAAAATATGGGCATTGTTTGTGCTCTTCGCCATATCTCATGATCCCATCCAGCGTCCATACCCCATTTGGTATTAGATTATGCGGTTCCAGGAGGTCCAAATTCTAGGCACGTCAGTATAATGCTGACCAGCACGCAGCGAAATGACCCACATCATGGTAAATGCACACATCTACATTTTCACCTCTATCCTTTTTCTCTTTCACAAACCCAGCAGTCAGGCTTCGACAGCGAGCGTCGACAACAGCACCACTCTTCTCCCGCTTCACAGAAGGATGAAGACATAGGTTTTTACGACTAGTCAACCCCAACCCACGGAAATCCTCTTGGTGCCCAAGCTGTTCTGCTCTGTATTTCATAAGAGCTTTTAACTCCGCCAAGGCTTTTTCAATCTCAGACATAGTACCTAGACGTTTATTAGAATGATGACCACCTTCAACTTCGGAATCGGGGCTTGTCACGTGAGCAGTAAATGAGTTTGCGGTGCTCTGGGTAATATTGCTGATAGGCAACAATCAAAGACAGCAGTGAGATGGTCTTTCCGGTGCCCGAAGGCATCTCCAGCACACAATGTCCGCCGGCATCGAGCGTTCCTGCGAAAGTTCATCAGCAACCGCGCATCTGACGGTGAGCAGGCAAGTGGCGAATACTTTTGAGATCGCACATATAGCTTCATTCACACCTCATGTTAGCATCAAAAGCTCTTTGACTAAGATTTCGACTCGATGGAGTGACATACGCATATTGTTCTACAATAACAAATTAGAATTTGGCTTCATTATCAAAACCGTCATGGATACCTACCTGGATATATCCTAGGATATGGAAAGAGCACTGGCAAATCACTGGTTCATCCATTAGTTCGAATAATCTCTTGTGATAAATATAACGATGAGCATACTCGATATTGAACTTCATCTTGAAGAGGCAGCACTGTTGGTGCTGTTGGTGCTGTTGATGTTGCTATTCAAAATAGTTGTACTTGATGCTAAAGTAAATCAGCCTTGTCGTAGGGCCTCAAAAGCGGCACCGCATCCGTGCTGCAACTTAAATCAGTGGGTGGGCAGAGCAGAGGTATTTCATGCCAATGTGACGCGATGGTAGACCTACTGAGCTTTATTCTGATCTTTGGGGATTTGAGCTGTTGCGAGGTGAATGAAGCTTTCCATAAGAGAAATACAAAGATTCATCCTTTCAAGCCAAACAATAGTAAGTCCCAAAAGCCTGCCGACGGCTAACCGATCTTACAAACAATTGGGTACAGTACAAATTCTTTCACGCTTCTGAATCAAAAAGATCTTTTATCTTCGTCTTCTCTTCATCTTAAGAACTTCTAGAAGGGACGTAGCTTAGAAGCTGTCATGCCTAAATCATTGAATTGTTCAATATTTAGGTGATATTGCCATTTCTAGTCCATCCTGCTCACGCCCTCTTGACTATTGTATCTGTACAGAATTGGCACTATGGCCGGATGTGTATTTCCATTGATCAAAACAATCATCATCTTTGGGTGCAATCCTTACATCTATCTCATTTTGCATTCGATCTGGTGGAACTACGTTATTTATTGGGACCATTTCACTATACGTATTAAGTTGATATGTGGGCTTTGAATGTTCTGAACAAGTTGAAAGCGATAAGACATCCTGGATCGGTATATACGGGATCACTCACTCCAATAGTATCTGGGGGTTTAAAAGTCTAAAGTAATCTGAGACATAATTCCGAAAAGTTGTTACGTATTGAATCATCTATAATCGCTATTCTGACCCTCTTCCTGTCTGCGATGATACCAACAATGTCCTCCTCTTCCTATCCATGAGTCCGCCAATAACACTCCCTCCTTCTGGGCAAGTACGCTACGCTCCAAGTATACCATTGCCAAGCTGGGCCAGACAGGGAGAAGTTACAGCAGGTGGGTAGAAGCAGCAGCGCATGAAGGGAAACAACTGTTTGGGTGTCATGATGGAGAAGGGATTAATGTTCGGGGATATATTTAGCAGAGAGCAATCAGGTCGGAGATACAAACCCTTTGAAATTTCCAGAGAAATAAAAGTATGCCTTTCATCGTGTGGATGGAGATGCCAACGAAGACCATACTCAAATCACAGCACTGCCCGGGGTATGTTCAAACGAACAAACTCTGCAGTTTACTGCCTTTAAGGTTGAACTTTTCGATGCCACTCTCCAAAATATGAGGATTGCAATTCATGATCAGTAACTTAGTGGAGAAAAAGAAAGGCGCAAATCAACTTTTAGTTGGCTTTCTCAAGTCTTATAACTAAATGCAAATTTTATTCCAGTTCATTTCGTCTCATTCGGTGCACTCTTTCAAAAATTCAGTCTGTAAGATGCAAATCACGAAGTTTTTGAGGTACATGAAGAGCTTTAAGATCGAGGAGGTCGTGGTGTGGAGATTTCCCAAAGATCTCCTTGTATAAGGAGCTCGGAGTTGATATTTTTGGCAGATAGGAGGGGACGCTTACCGTGCTTGGGGGGGGGAGTTATGTTTGTGAAAGGCTTATTGCTGGTGGCATCGATATCGGCTTCTTGATTTGCTGTTTCAATGCGATGTGCCAGAAATGGCTGTGGTGCAACTGAGGTTGAGAGGCTTCGAAAGCTTTAGGGACGCTTTCAATGTGTGAGTATATGTCCGGCATTGAAAGTTGTAATAGGGCTTCAAACTCTCTGGTTGTGTAGTATGGCTGCCGAAATACTCATATTGGAATGCCGTTTTTGTATATGATGGCGGTCATTTTCTTGCCCGTTGCACAGTCTTGGAGCCAAGTAGGGTAGGGAGATAACTGTTTTCATTTTAGTCTCTTATTTGAGAATTGCATTGGCGTGTAGCCAAGATGGATCATCGATCTTCTAAAGTAAAGAATCTTATTATAATAAGATCTATTTACAAAAAGAAAAGAGGTTAGTCTATGAATGGAAGGGTTCCTGAAGCAAGAGCTCCAATCTAAATCTTGTGAAATTTTGGCGTTGGAATTTCCGAATGTCTTTATTTAATGTGCTGTTCTGAATTAAAATAAGATAAGCTGCACAATATTATGATATCAATTATAAACTGAGGGGTTCGCCAAAGATAAGCTGTGTCTCGAATATTGAGAAAGATTGGATTTGGTGGTTCTTCTCAGGTTTTCGAAATCTTCAAGGTTGGTATATTTCCCAAAGTGGGACAGCTCGTCAGCAAAAGAATGGTGGAAATTAGGCTCTTTAGGGTTTCAAGCATCAATATATGGAGTTTTGTCTATATTATACATTCGAGGAATGCGTGAAAATCATTCTATGTCATGAAGATAGAAGATCATACATCAAAGTTCAGCTACTCCAAAAAGAAGTCGAAGACGAGAGTTTGTAATGTCGACGGCGGGCGAGAGTATGTCCAATGATTTTGCATCTTGTACTGCGAGTGCAGTCTCTTCAATGAATTCTGTTAACCCAGGGATGGCAATGATGGGATCAACATTGGTAAGCCACTTGATGATTGATTCCGGATTGCTGGTGTTAAGGAATTCGATTTTATCCACCGCTGATGAAGCAGCCAAAGTACTGAAAAATTGGGGAGTAATGAGAAGAAAAATGAGGAGCGGAGAGGAACGGAGAGGTTGAAGGGACTTGGAGTCGCCATTGTACGGGTTATTCATGGAAGGAGTGCTATGTTGATAGTGTATGACAAGGTATGAAGAGCAAGAAAGTATGCTAGGGAAGATTGTATTAAGTGTAATGGGTAGAAAATGTACGAGTCAAGAAAGAATATGTCAAGGTATGAAAGCATGACAATCGAGGTAGGATGAGTGTTTACGGGAGGGGTAAAATATTGAAGGTTATCAGAATGTTCAACGAAGTCAAAAGCAAAACAACACCACAAGCCAGCATAAATAAAACAATACGTCAAGTTGAAACCCATGATTGAGAAAATTACACGCTGTGAGAAAAAGAACTCAACCTCCATTCCATAGAACACCGTTGCTCTAGACATTCTTGCGAAGACTCCAGTGCGCCCAGAATTGGGGATGAAAGCAGATAATGTAAAGCAGTTTTCACTTCACAAGCATAGGCAAAAACAAGTGCGTTTTAAAAATTGATAACGAATCATGATTGTTATCTGTTGTCATTAGCTCAGCGCACCCTCGCTGGCTGAATAATGTACAGCCTGTAGAAACGCAGGTTCCCCCATAAATTGAAAATTGAACTCCATGCCGTAAAACCCTTGTAAGATACCCCAAAGCATTATCATCCACCCCGATCCATCGCCATAGTCAATCGACCTAAAGCCGAAGCGCTTTCAAGCTGAAGGCATCGAGAAGTCAAAGAAACCCAAATTTAACCACGTTCACCACGGAGACGACGGGCGAGTTGAATGTCCTTAGATTGGATGGTGACACGCTTGGCATGGATAGCGCACAAGTTGGTGTCTTCGAAGAGGGAGACGAGGTATGCCTCAACGGACTCTTGGAGAGCACCGATGGCGGAAGATTGGAAACGGAGGTCGGACTTGAAGTCTTGAGCGATCTCACGAACGAGACGTTGGAAAGGAAGCTTTCGGATCAAAAGCTCAGTGGACTTTTGGTAACGACGGATCTCACGGAGAGCGACAGTTCCTGGCTTATATCTTTGAGGGAGTTAGAGTGATGATCCAAACCGAGAAGATAGGGAGACAACTAACCTGTGGGGCTTCTTGACACCTCCTGTAGAAGGGGCGCTCTTACGGGCAGCCTTGGAAGCAAGTTGCTTTCTGGGAGCCTTACCACCAGTGGATTTACCTACAAATTATTAGCCATGATAATCCAATAACGTTATTGTGAGGTGGGGGTGTGGTGGGATAAAAGTCGCGTTGTTGAAAAGTGATGATCGGTCGCAAAGTTAAAAACATTGCGACCGACGCGTCGACGAGTTATTGATTGAAAGGGAAAGGGAAAGGGAATGGGAAAGATGAGGGTCATAACTTACGGGCAGTTTGCTTGGTACGAGCCATTGTAAATATTTTAAATGGATGATTTGATGAAGTTGTAATGTGGTTGTTGTGGATTGATGAAGTGGATATTGAAGAAGTTGGTTGTTGTATGATTGAGAAGGAAAAGAGATTGAAATGGGCGAAGGCGATTATTTGTATCCGAAAGTACGCTAGTGAGTGATTGATTTGGCTGTGCTTAAAAAGGACGCTAGCGTAATCTGTGGGAAAGAACGAGTGTTGTTCAAACTAGTGCAAATGAATAATAATGGGAAAAAATATCTTTTTGTTTTTTTGAAGGTTAATCGACCAATGAGATTTATTGATTTTGATTTTAGTTTGATACACACACAAGTGGATAAGCAAGGACCTTTAGGTACATTATGCAACTACTCAGTCTAGTCTAGTCCGATTGGAGTAATAGGTAAAACTTTGAATACCTAGGTAATACCTGACCTGGGGAAGGGGGGAAGGAAGGGGGGAGGGAAGGGAAGGAAGGGAGGAGGGAGGAAGGGAAGAAGGGAAGGTTTACCTACCTAGGTACCTACCTACTGGCTTGATACTACTAAGTAATATTTATTTATTGTTGATGAATTAAAACAAAGCTGTTGAACAATGAATCTATATGTATCTATCTACTAAGTACCTACCTACCTACCTGTCTACCTGTCCATCCATCTACCTATTATTACCTAGGTAGTATCTACAAATACGGTATATCATAATATAAATTCCTATTTTGTATGATTGTACTTTGTAGGTATCCTTAGAAATCCACACCAACCTACTTTACTCTATTTTCTGCAGCCTTATTATTATTCCAAGGTTCCATCAAGTCATTCCTGCTTACTTATCACATCCATCCATACAATTTAATCCAATTAGTATTAGCGTCTTTAATCTTTTAGCGTGGTGATGCGGAAGGGTCGTTAGTGCATCTTTTGATAAGAACCTTAAGAACTTCTTCTAAACAGTCGAATCTTATTAACTACTATCAAGATCCATATTCTATTCTCAACAACACCATTTTACAACAACTCTTCCAAAACAAATATACCAATACCTCACACAACCAATCTTCTTTTAATACCCCACATTCATCATGACTGGACGTAAGTATCTTCATATTCTCATCATGCATCTCTCCTCCATTGGAGAGATTCATTCCTTCTCCCTCTCTGAACGCGTTCACTTCACTAACGCGTCTTCTTTACAGGCGGAAAGGGTGGCAAGGGTCTCGGAAAGGGTGGTGCCAAGCGTCATCGCAAGATTTTGAGAGACAACATCCAAGGCATAACTAAGCCAGCTATCAGACGTCTCGCTCGTCGTGGTGGTGTCAAGCGTATCTCAGCCAGTAAGTTACCACTTCACCCTTCTCATCTCTCACATCAACGCGTCTAACAATTTTCACTTTAGTGATCTACGAGGAAACCCGTGGTGTTCTGAAGACCTTCTTGGAGGGTGTTATCCGTGACGCAGTCACCTACACTGAGCACGCCAAGAGAAAGACAGTCACATCCCTCGACGTTGTTTACGCACTCAAGCGCCAAGGACGTACTCTCTACGGTTTCGGTGGTTAGATTATCGCATGTTTATGGTTCTTTTCTACGGCTATTATGAATTTTTCTTCCTCGACTTGTGGTGTCGGAAGATGGGTGTGTTACGGGAATGGGTCTTTGCTTTCAGGTGTTTTATTGTATCATAAGGATATTGGGGTATTCCGGCATGGTTGGTCCATGAGATAATCAAAACCATCAACACACACAATTTCTCCACCTCTGTGCTTCTATTTCTACCGTAATTGTCGTCTCTTGACGCGTCTTTCAATGTTGTTGTTTTGGTGCCCGATATAGCCAACGCGCCATTCTTGATCGGTGCCACTTTTCACACGTCTCATATCTCGCGCACCGCCTTGGTTTATTTTATAGCTAGAAATCTGCTTTGCTATTCTCCTGACTTCATCTTCATCATTGTTTGTCTTGGTGAAAGCTGATGTTCTCTAGTTGAAATCATTATACATCGTACTTATACTAAAGTACTCGGTGCTCTATAAGCCTCTTACTTAGGTTTTATAATAAACGCGTACTTATACTAGTTTTTTACTGAAAAAATATATAAAATAGCTATTTTATTATATTTTCAATTGTAAAAGTTAATAATTAAAATAACCAAAATTTAATTGATATTTAATATCAAAATTGGATTTTAAGTTTTTATATTTATATTAAAATTATAAAGTTATAATATTTAAAATCTTATAAGAATATACAATCTTATTGATTAAATAAAGTATATATATATATATATATTTTTTTTTTAAATAAACTTTTATTAATATAAATAATTATATTCTATTAAATAGAAGTAAACAGCCCGGTGCGGGATTTGATGCATTTGCTTAACGCGGGGTTGGTTGCACTGATAATGCAAATAATTCTACTATTGTAATATTGGTTGATAATTGTTCCGAGAGCAGACCCATCCCACTTGAGCCTGCTAATTCCAAAACCGTCCGATCATATTATATAGCTACACTCTACAGATTCCTGTCAACAATCCTCAAGAATCATTTTATGCTGTCACTTCATCTCTTTTACCAATATCATTTTTCGGGTGAACATCATACAAGATGGGTTTCCAAGTCTCTGAAGTAGCCAATGCGACTGAATTCGCAGAGGTTATTAAAGCCGAACATGAAGCCTATGAAGAACCTGCAAATACCTTCTGGAAGGTTATGAAAGGTCCTAATATAGATGAATGCACTGAACGTCAATGGACATGGCATTCAAGTATGCCAAATAGCCGCTGGTTGAAGGTAGAGGAAAAGAAAACTGGTAGAGCCATCGGCGGTGCTGAATGGATAGTTAATGGAAAAAAATCCAATTTGAGACACCACAACCAGCACTGCCAGCATATTGGTGGCCGGAAGATATGATTTTGGCGCTACGTAGAAACAGGACAATATGCTAATAGAACATGGCTAAACAGGTCCAATGAAGATTGCCTCCAATCGCATACTGCAAGTATTCTTTGCAGGTCGCCCATCGGTGATGAATCGCCCACACTTGCGTATGTGTCCCTTCTTTCAATACTTGCGAGAAGTTCACATAACAGAAACTACGAAGCTAATTCGAAACTGCAGTTCTGAACATATGTTTCATAGCTCCACCATACCGCCGCAAGGGAGCTGGTAGTTTGACAGTGGAATGGGGCTGCAAACTTGCCGATGAAATGGGATTGGAAGCATTTGTTGAATCTACAGATGATGGAAAGAACCTATATGAAACCCATGGTTTCGTTGTGGTCCGGCCATTCTATCTTGACTTCCCACCAATGCCAGATGGACAAGACACAACAGAGTGGCATAAGTTGAAGAAGATGGTTGCTCCTAAACCTGCTCGAACACTAGCTATATGCATGGGATTTTGATGAAACTCATAGGTACCCAAAAGCACCGTTTCGGCTCTTGTTTGCCTCAAATGCCGGCGGAAACAAACCACACACCGTGACAAAAGCCTCAAGCTTCAAGCTTTAAAGAACATCTGAGTATGGAATATGTATTCGAACACTGAGAGTGCTGTAAAGCTTCCAAATTTGAGAGACTCTTTAATTGTTGGAATCTCATTCAGACATTGGAGAATGTAATAAGATAACTTGAGACCCGGAAAGAATCAAACTTCGAGAGCTTGGTGTGGAATTTATCCTGTTCATCGCGTGGCACTGTCACTACATAGAATCAAGTTCGCGACGCAGTTATCTAAAAAAAATTGTGCTTGCATCAGCTACCAACTGTGGAATATCTGGAGAGAAATTGTAGTCACAACCATGAAAAGAACCCCAATTACTCAATTTATGACAGGTATATATATCTTAGCTTATATAAGAGCCTTCTCGGATTTCTCATATCGGAAATCCCTAAAAGCTACATACTCTTTGCGCCCTCGCCTTCTCCTTTAGGATACGTAATCACGAGCGGTACCCATTAACATGATTGACCAGCTAGCTTTAGCTTGGAGGCCTTGGAGCCCGACTTACTCTTACTACATCAACATGTGTAGGGGCGGTTTCTTATATCGCAGTGTCTGTGACGGCATCGAAAATCCTCTCCACGAGCAATCGCTTCAGGGTCATATATAGTATAGAATATAGGCAAAAAGTATGTCGAGTTTTGATGAAGGTAGTTCGTCTGCTCCTGTATGATGTAATTACGCTTGTTGGATCCGACTTAGCGACAGAGACTACGGCACTGTTGTCAATCGTAGGAATATTCGAGCTTGATTATCGACACCCGTGGCAACGCTAGATCATGGTCATGAAATCACAAGCAACCCACTCTATAATATCAAATACACTAGTGGAACAGTTTGATTAGAGCTTAAATAATCTGAAGAGTTCAATGGTCTTTAAAACTACCTTTAGGAGCAGCAGCAGTGTACATTCATATGAACTCGGCATCTACCTCCTTTTAGTCTGCAGAAAAGTTCTGTCTCGCTTGAGTTTGCAATTTTTAAATGCCAGATGATTTTTGTTCATCGTTGGAGAAATGAGTAAGAAAGAGAATGGAGACGATAGCTTACACTAAAACCCCTAATTAAGGCAATAGACTAAAGGAATATATATCTAGTTCTTACCGCAACCTACATAAATCAAACTTGTCCTTACTCTCATCATGAATACAACGATGAATATTGCTTCACATATCACAGGATTTGGTTACTGGCCTAACACATAAGCTTCAATTTATCAGACGCAATATCACAAATTGCGAACTCAATCTCGTAAATGATCTCTTTCTGGAGACAAATATTGGGAGAAAAAAAATTTCGCAGTACAACCGACTACTACTTTCATCCTTGCCATTTAGATAATTCTTTAAGGTCGTTCGTTATACCTGGATCGTGGCCAATTACTATGATCATCATGACGCTTAAAAACCAACAATATAATGGAAAAACACAGAAGTGATTACAATAATCACTCACAGTGTTATAATGAGAACGACGATGAGGTGCTGAACTGCAATACAGCAGAACTCCTAACTTTGTCCGCATAAACAAAATCTGTTCAAAGATTTGGACCTCGCCCACCAAAGGGGCTTGCTTGCCTGAATGAATGGGGAGTGCAATTGGGGAGATGTTCTGGAGAAATGAAGGGAGTTGCAGGAGTTCTACCAAATTCTTCGACTGATATTGTTTTCCAATGATATTTCGACAAGCAGCGATCTCGAATTTGCGAATAAAACATGGTCAGATTGCAACTCTTGGCAGATTGGCCTACTAAACAGCTTAGCTCAAATATTGGTCTTCTTTTCTTCATTTATGGGTTGAAATAGAAAGTTCTAAAACCTGGTACAAGTATCGACTGGGCTTACAGGAATTGCTTTGGTTTTGAACGATAAATCGTCAGCTACCAAGTACCAATCTGTGGCAATTTAACTGTCAAATATCATCCAATATGTACTTTGCAACCCATCTAGCGGTGTTTGTGCCCTTTCTGCCGTTGCCCGGAGAGATCACTCTGATTCTGCAATTGAATTTCGTACATCCTCAAGGACAGCAAATGTTACCCAGACATCTCAATCCTCACAGACTCACTTGTCATGCAAGCTCGGACTAGGATACAAAGACTCAAAGCAAGCCAACAACTCAGATACTAACACGAGTATTTTCCCCGTCATAAAATGATTTATGCTTGCAGCACCCCCCTCATGGAATTCAAGTAGCGCAAATCTAGGCCTGCTCAAAAATCTTTGGCCACCAATGATGTCGAATCCGATACCATACCGAGATCGTCCAAAGTGCCGGCTGGGAGTATGTCAATCTTGAGGGATATCCAGGACTTGGGCTACAAGTCTTGCACATCCATTGGGTGGACTGCTGAATTTTGCCGTGATGATGGCCCATCTGGATATGGATTCGGCCATTGGCTTATCAATCCAGAAATTGGTTTAGCTATGGGACCTAGAACTGCCAGAAGGAGGTAGTCGACTGATTTTGTCGGAGTATTGAGCTGAAGGTAGATTTTAGAGGAAGGGCTTGTGGTCCTCATTGTAAACGTACAGAGGAAGATATGATGGGGTATTCAAGTTGACTGGGAAGAGAAAGACATTTGTTGGTGGAGCTCATATTGGTTTGATAGAACTATATAGGTGGCTTCATTTGTCTCCTGTGACTGCCGTGTTGTCTAGTTACCAGCGTAACAGTTTTTTTCAGAAGGGCCGACTTCGACTTCCCAAAGGCAGAGATGACAAAACTGCACAGAAAAGGCCCCTAAAGCATCTGCAGAACATTCTCGATCCATCAAGAGTTAAAAATGAGGGGAAGTTGGCAGGGAAATGAGAGCAGAAAGGTACTGGGAGATAGGCGACTTTTCTTTTAGTTTTATTATCACTTACCGACACATTATACTCCCATTCATTAACATTACCAATGAAGTTCGAATAATGTAGCTAGCAAACAAGGCAATTGCCTTTCTTAAACCCAAAACAACATCATGCATGGCATTATACAAGTGCGGAGTAATTTTTCGATCCTATGCATTGTGCACCAGCGCGAATGAGCGACACTGATCTGAGATATTAGTCTGGGTAGTTCTTTATCAATATAGACTACGTATTTCGGCCATGGTGATATCGATCTCTTCCGCCCAAGAGTGAGCTTCTGAGCTGACGGCAAGATTTGAGTGAGGATGATGGCGACCAGGAAAAATCAAGAGAGACCATCATCCGGAGGAAGCCGAAAGGCCGGAGGAAGACCAAGCAATTCTTCTCCAAACTACTGAGACGGGTACCTCAGATACGTGAAGAATGAGAAGGAAGACCTTTGACTAAGGTTTCGACTTTTCTTCGGAGATGTCGGAAAGTAAAATTTAAGGTAGGTACGGAGTAGGAGTAGGATTTGGCGGACGTGTACTTGCTCAATGCTGATGTGTGCTTAGTAATAAAAATCTTAGACATAATGAAGTGACAACCAAGAAGAAGGAAGGTCTTTGGTCTTTGTTACAATGGATTCTCCAATTCTCCAATATAAGATGTGTATTTTGTATATTCGTTTCGAGAAATAAAGCTATAGTTAAAAAAAAGAAGATAAAATAAATAATACATAATATTACCTACCTTCCCGTCGTAGTATAATAGGTATATAAGATATATAATATATAATATATATAATTATTATATATTATATAATATATTATATATCATATTTATATTCTGTTGTTCTCAACTCGGGACCTGCATTATTGCGATCTCGGCTCAACAACTCTTTACAAAATCCCTGTCAACAAAAAAAGTTTCGGATCCGGGTCAGCCAGCTAGCTATTGAGTCATTATGAGTCCCGCCGTCCCTCATTTTTAATACATCTCCACGATTGCTTGCTTGCTTAAATTTTTACTCTCTTACTACAAAGTATCGCGGCTGGATTTACTCTTGTTGTTGTTGCTGACTTCATGGGCAATTGGCAGATATAATTACTGTCTATCTACCCCCACCAGCAACTGAGGAAGGAAAGAGGTAGAAAAGAGGTAGACCTTATACAACATTTCGAGGTCTGAATTTGGGTCAATTCAAGATGGGGTCTACTATTCCTCAAGATCCTACGCGGATTGCTATTTTAGGCAAAGAAGACATCATTGTTGACTTCGATATCTGGCGCAATTTCGTTGCAGAAGATTTACTCTCCGACCTCCCCTCATCTACCTATGTTCTCATCACCGATACCAATCTCTCCCCTCTCTATGTCCCGGCTTTCCAACAGTCCTTCGAGGCCCTTGCTGCCAAATCGACCTCAACACCTCGACTTCTTACATACGAAATTCCACCGGGCGAGAACTCCAAGAGCAGAGAAACAAAGGCTGAGATTGAGGATTGGATGTTGTCACACCAATGTACAAGGGATACTGTCATAATTGCTTTGGGAGGAGGAGTCATTGGTGACATGATTGGTTATGTTGCTGCAACTTTCATGCGAGGTGTACGATTCGTACAAGTTCCAACAACCTTGCTATCCATGGTTGATTCCTCAATTGGTGGAAAGACCGCCATCGATACGCCTTTGGGAAAGAATTTGGTTGGAGCATTTTGGCAGCCAAAGAGGATTTATATAGATTTGCGATTCCTTGAAACCTTACCTGTTCGTGAGTTCATTAACGGTATGGCAGAAGTAGTCAAAACCGCCGCAATCTGGGACGAAGCAGAATTCTCCGCACTCGAGGACAATGCAACTCTCATTATGAATACCATTCGAGCCAAGAACACAGACCGTTCTACAAGATTGGCCCCTATCCAAGATATATTGAAGAAAATAGTACTGGGCTCTGCGAAGACCAAGGCGGATGTCGTATCAGCAGATGAGAGAGAAGGTGGATTACGAAATATCCTAAACTTTGGTCATTCAATCGGACACGCCTTTGAAGCAATCTTAACACCGCAAGTTCTACACGGTGAAGCTGTAGCCATCGGCATGGTCAAGGAAGCAGAATTGGCTAGACATCTAGGAGTTTTGAAACCAGGAGCAGTCGCCCGTCTCGTCAAATGTATTGCAAGTTACGGCTTACCTACCTCTCTTGCAGACAAACGCATCCAAAAGCTTACCGCAGGAAAACCATGCCCTGTTGACGTTTTATTAGAGAAGATGGGTGTTGACAAGAAGAATGATGGAAAGAAGAAGAAAATTGTTTTACTTTCGGCCATTGGTAAAACTTATGAACCCAAGGCAAGCGTTGTGGAGGACCGAGCGATCCGGGTCGTTTTATCCGACTCGGTTGAGGTTACCCCTGGCGTACCCAAGACCTTGAAAGTCGAGGTGACACCACCAGGCTCAAAAAGTGTTTCTAACAGAGCTCTCGTACTTGCAGCTCTTGGTACTGGCCCTTGCCGCATCAAAAACCTTCTCCACTCAGATGATGTAGAGTTCATGCTTACAGCAATTGGCAAGCTTGGTGGTGCTACATATGCATGGGAAGATGCGGGCGAAGTTCTCTGTGTGCAAGGTAAAGGTGGTGATCTTCATGCTAGCCCAACGGAACTTTATATTGGAAATGCAGGTACTGCATCTCGTTTCTTAACAACCGTCGTCTCGCTCTGCAAGCCTTCAGCCACAACAAAGTCTACTGTTCTTACGGGAAATGCACGAATGAAAGTCAGACCTATTGGCCCACTAGTCGACTCACTACGTGCTAACGGTGTTGATATCGACTATCTTGAGAAGGAACACAGTCTTCCGCTCAATGTTGCTGCTTCTGGCGGTTTCGCTGGAGGCGAGATCAATTTAGCCGCTACCGTATCATCTCAATATGTCTCGTCTCTGCTTATGTGCGCCCCCTACGCCAAGAATCCAGTAACTCTGCGTCTTGTTGGTGGAAAACCAATTTCGCAACTTTATATCGATATGACGACAGCGATGATGGCCGCTTTCGGGATCCACGTTGTCCGATCACAGACGGAAGAACACACCTACCATATTCCACAAGGAGTTTACAAGAATCCAGAAGAGTATGTAGTTGAGAGCGATGCCAGTTCAGCAACTTACCCGCTTGCGGTAGCTGCCATCTCCGGAACTACCTGCACAATCCCAAATATTGGATCCAAGTCCATTCAGGGCGATGCTCGGTTTGCGATTGATGTTTTGAAACCAATGGGATGTACGGTAGTCCAAACAGATTATTCTACTACTGTAACTGGCCCCCCCATTGGATCACTTCAAGCTATCGAGGAGGTTGATATGGAGCCAATGACAGACGCTTTCTTGACCGCTTCGGTATTGGGTGCAGTGGCAAAGGGCACAACAAGAATAAGAGGAATTGCCAACCAGCGTGTCAAGGAATGTAACCGAATCAAAGCAATGAAGGATGAGCTTGCAAAGTTCGGTGTGACATGTCGTGAACTCGAAGATGGAATTGAAGTCGATGGTGTACCAATAAATGAACTGAAACACCCAGCAGAAGGTGTTCATTGTTATGACGATCATCGTGTGGCGATGAGTTTCAGTGTATTGTCCGCCGCTGCAACTCAACCGGTTCTCATTGAAGAGCGCGAATGTGTTGGCAAGACCTGGCCAGGATGGTGGGATATCCTCTCGCAGTCATTCCAAGTAGAACTTGCTGGTAAGGAAGTCAAAGCCACGCATAGCAAAAAGAATGGAATCCCAGCACTACCAGATAGGTCCATCTTCATTATTGGTATGCGTGGAGCTGGAAAGACGACTGCTGGTGCATGGGCTGCGAAGATCCTTGGCCGACCTTACAAGGATCTCGATGTAGAATTGGAGCGCGTCTCAGGGATGCCAATTCCCGAGATGGTCAGATCGAAGGGCTGGGATTTCTTCAGAGCTGCTGAATTGAATCTTTTAAAGAGCTGCCTAACTGACCAGTCCGAGAAGCATGTGTTCGCCTGTGGCGGTGGAGTTGTTGAGATGCCCGAGGCACGAGAACTTTTGATCAATTTTCATAAGTCTGGCGGAATCGTCCTTTTGGTCCACAGAGACACAGAACAGGTTATGGATTATCTACGCATAGATAAGACTCGACCTGCGTATGTCGAAGACATGATGGGAGTTTACGTTAGACGTAAGCCTTGGTTCAACGAATGCAGTAACTTTCAATATCATAGTAAGGGCAGCGGAGTTAGTGCTCTATCCGTTGCAGAGCAGGATTTTGCTAGGTTCTTGCATCACATCTCAGGAAAGAGTCAGCACTTCGACGAGGTGCGAAACAAACCACAGTCATTCTTTGTTTCCCTCACGATGCCGGATATATCAGCAGCAGCAGAAATATTACCCAGCGTTGCGGTAGGCTCTGATGCGGTGGAGGTGCGGGTTGATTTATTGGAGGATCCATCTTCGACGAATGGAATTCCAGGCATTGATTTTTTGAGTGTTCAAATTGCACATTTGAGATCAATGGTTCATTTACCTGTGATTTTCACAGTGCGCACAGTTAGCCAGGGTGGTCGTTTCCCAGACGCTGCACACGACGAGGCACTCAGACTCTATAAACTCGCCGTAAAGATGGGTATTGAGTACATTGACTTGGAAATTGCTTTCCCTGACGAGCTTTTACATGAAGTTACTGAAGCTAAAGGATTCTCGAGGATCATAGCATCACATCATGATCCTCAAGGAACTTTATCGTGGAAAAACGGCGGCTGGTTCCAGCACTACAACAGAGCTCTCCAGTACGGAGATATTATCAAGCTTGTCGGGTCTGCCAAGAGTATCGAGGATAATTTTGCACTTGCAAAGTTCAAGAAGACAATGGCTGCAGCTCACGATACCCCCTTGATCGCTATCAATATGGGTGTGGCTGGAAAATTGAGTCGTGTCCTAAATGGCTTCATGACACCAGTTTCGCACCCAGCATTGCCATTCAAAGCAGCACCTGGTCAACTCTCTGCTGCCGAGATCAGATCAACTTTGTCGACCCTTGGAGAGATAGAGCCAAAATCATTTTATCTTTTCGGCACCCCTATCTCCCAATCGCGATCACCTGCGCTGCACAACACCCTCTTTAAGCAGACAGGACTGCCCCATCAATATTCCAGGTTGGAAACAGATCGTGCAACTGATGTACAAGATGTCATTCGCGCATCAAACTTTGGTGGCGCATCTGTTACTATTCCACTAAAGCTAGACATTATACCACTTCTCGATTCGGTCACTGATGCAGCCAAAGTGATAGGCGCAGTCAACACCATCATCCCAACGTCAGAGAACCCACCTCGTCTCATTGGTGAAAACACCGACTGGCTTGGAATGACCCACTCCCTCACGTCTGCCTCTTACACGCCGTCACCCGTCGACTCACCTTCCCCCGCCCTTGTCATTGGCGCCGGAGGTACAGCTCGAGCTGCCATCTACGCCCTCCATTCCCTCGGCCACTCTCCTATCTATATGGTCGCACGCACGCCTTCTAAACTCGACACTCTAATCTCTTC
Source organism: Myriosclerotinia scirpicola (assembly GCA_002162505.1). Taxonomy (NCBI): domain Eukaryota; kingdom Fungi; phylum Ascomycota; class Leotiomycetes; order Helotiales; family Sclerotiniaceae; genus Myriosclerotinia; species Myriosclerotinia scirpicola. The sequence goes on along the minus strand of NGKG01000004.1, from coordinate 2,310,206 downwards.
CTTCCCTCCATCCTTCAACATCGTCCCACTCCCAAGCACCACCTCGGCCACTGAACTCACCACTCCCCCTTCTGTCGCTATCAGTACTATCCCTGCCGATCGCCCAATTGAAAGCAACATGCGTGAAACTCTCGCCGTCATATTGAGACACGAGAAGAGGGACGAGGGTAAACAAAGGACGTTGTTGGAAATGGCGTACAAACCTTCGCAGACGCCTCTTATGAGGATGGCGGAGGATGCTGGTTGGGTTGCGATTCCTGGATTGGAGGTTTTGAGTGCGCAGGGTTGGTTTCAGGTTAGTATTTCCCGAGATATTCGTTGATATGGTTTGTTTGGATCATTTCACTAACATGTATATCTTCTAGTTCCAAAAATGGACTGGTATCCAACCATTGTATACTGATGCTAGGGCTGCCGTCATGAATGATAGCATCGCTTAGATGAGAGAGGTGTGTGAATACATAGACGTAGCAGATTGGAGTGAATGATTTGATGAGAGATGAAAGCATGGTCAAATTCATATGTCGGGTCAGAAGTTTAGATAGATAGCAGCCGTGAATTCAATATAAAGCGAAAAGTTGTTCTTTTCTTATTTACATCTGTTGCATGGTTTTTTTAATGAACTGTGGTTGTGAATACACTTTATATGCATCATTCCTCGTTCAGAGAGATATTGTAGATGGGTAGTATATGAAGCGAGTAGGTAGTTTTTAATTATCTTGGGAATTGGACGATTTACGATATGATTTTCTATCAAACTGGTGACCATATGATATAATACAAAGTCAATTTTCATTACTTTTCTTACTCGAGATACCAAGGTAGAGAGTAGGGGTTGCTAAATAGTCTGTGTACACAAAGTCCCCCCTCCCCCCCCCTTTCCCCCATCACATTCAAACTTCTCCCCGTCTCGTTCCCTCGCTCCATCTTAGAGGCTAGCCCACCTAGTAGCTATTTGCTCCCCCAGAAAGACGAATGTAGAGTAGAGTTGAGTTACTATTGTCCCATCCCCATCCCATCCCCATCCCATCCCATCCCATCCCATCCCATCCCATCCCATCCCATCCCATCCCATCCCAT
>NGKG01000004.1:2243664-2301254 GCA_002162505.1 Myriosclerotinia scirpicola | reverse complement strand
GGGGCTCAATGCAGATTGCACAGCCACTGTGTTTGCTGTCCATCCAGCCTTGAAGAACCCTTGATCTTCGGAGTGAGCGAAAAAATTCCGTATGCAGGGTCCAGAAACATTGATTTATGGAATTATGCCCCGATTTGTTCTAAGCTTGTGGAACGCATATTTACAGTAAACGCAAAAAGTTGATTATTCAATGATGGCTCTCGCCGGCATGGCCGTGAAGTTGCGCTACACAACATGAAAAAAGTTGTTATTCTATTGCACGAAAAGAATCTTCGAAAGCATGCGCAGTACATAAATGCAACACTGGCTACATATGTACTACGCGGCTGCTCTTTGGAGAAAAGATTCCAAATATGAGTAATTAAATACTATGGGATCAATCCATGCAATCGCTCATCTCCTTATATGTAGTAGACGATTCTGGTCGATTTTGATGGACTATTTTCAACCTTATAGCCCTGATTGAAGGCAAACAGCCAATTAATCATTCATTTCAGCCCGTGTTCCTGCGTTCCTGCGTTCCTGCGGTCCTTTTCCTATTCTGTACAACCCAAAAGGTTGGTTCCCAAGCACTTGGAAGAGTCTTACGGCACATACATAGTCCCCGCATGCCCGCATGGAACGTATATCCCCCTCAGTTCCGCCTTTACATGCCGGAATCGTTTCCTCGTCGCATGGCAGGCATGACACCATAGCTGTAAGGCTTGAGCAAGCCACATCGGAATAATATCATCATCCAAGCGAAAGATCCGGATGTTATTTCCTAATAGAGCAGTCGTCGGTTCCCATAGCTTGATATAGTATTGTTCTGGATTCTTCCTCGTAAGTTTTCTGCGAGATAAGTCTCGGAGCATTTCCGCCATGAAAACATTTTTTTTGAATCTGGAACAGCCTTTTCAATTGCGTCTTAACAACGATCTATTATTCTCTTCCGATATATTCCATTCTTTTACAACGTTACAGATCTCCTGATGAAGACATTAAGAGTTATCTCCGTTCTATTGATAAAGATATCGGGTTTCGGCATTGTCGGCGACTGGATTGGTAATTCAATTTAGAAATATTGGTGTTGATAGAAAACGTTGAGATGTGGGCGCAACGTCATTGAAGTACTGTCGGGAATATCAGTTCTTGATGGAGTTCTCGACCATAGCTGTTACAACGACGCTCCCCGAAGAGCTAGATGCGTCGGAGGTCTGAGTATTTCTCTATACTATGTATAGATACTGACAGGTATTTGGATAAAATTTCCGCTGATCATTGGAGTAGATTGCAGGTACCAGCTGCGAATTGCTAAAACCGTGGTCAGCGACAGTTTGTGTCTGATTAATCGAGCACGAAAACTTGGCGGCGCCTGAAGACCACAACGAGCTTCGATTGCGCTGCTGCCTTCGTTTGTACTCGAACCATACAGTGGTAGGTTTTATGCTCAGGATGCTGTGGTAGCTAGCTGGATGCGACAGCCTGTCTAGGTGCAACGCCCGTTGCAACTTGCGATCGATTGATTGAGTGGAGCGCGAGTATCATCGTACATGTCATCTAGACCTGAAGGTTTGTTTTGGTATCACAAAATAAGTACGTGAAGATATCGCTGACAATACATATTTGTGTGGAGTGGCGAATTCAAATATGAGAATGTAGAAGTTGAAGTTTAAAATTATGGGAGGGCGAGGGGGATTGGAACTTTTTTGTGTGAAATCAACACCTACCTAGTAGATAAGAGTGGTGGCGTCCCCGATAAGATAAATAGTAAATTTAGCTGCCGCTAACGCCTTGACGTACGTACCTGGCACGTGCCTGAGGTCTGAAGGGATCGTAGGTACAAGATATCAATATGTGAGGCTGAGGCTGGAGACATGACATTGAATCGACACTCACTCTGGTAAATTATCTAGAAGAGCTGGATCCTTAGGTAAGCTTGTCTTTCGAAGTGTAAGTCGTGTGAGTCGTGTAAGTTGTGTAAACTGTGTAACCTGTGTAACCTGTGTCTGTATGTAATGTGTAATGTATTCTGTGCAGGTGGGGTCTGACTGTTAAGGGGTTAAACATCGGGGCTATATTGCCGTAAGGCTGAAGAAGTTCAGATCTAACTTACCGCCTTACCAAAGATTATCAGAGTCGGCAAGGCAAGCAAGCAGCCTCTCCATTTCAACCTCAATATTTATCTCAGCCACAATGTCTACAAAACCTTTATCACCAATTCGTAAAGCATGGTATAGGTGGAAAGCGCTCCGTCTCCCCTGGCGAAAACGCTTCTTCGTCGGTTTGTTCTCCCCCATTCTCCCAACCTCGCCACTCCTACCCCCACTCCCCTCGCTTCCCCATCAACCCCCCTAAGCTCAACTAACACACCACCACAGGCCTCGACCTCCAGAATAATTCTTTCTGGGAATTCCGCGATGCCCTACACGCCGGCCGCATGCGTCGAATCGTACAAGCACCACCCTCAACCCAATATTCCGACGTCAAAATAAGTCCCCAATGGCACCAATGGCTACGGCATACACGCATTGAAGCCCCAACTTTAGAGGAATTGGTGGGGGATGTGGCAAGGCAAGAAAGATTGAAAATTTTGGCGAGACAGGCGGATGAGAGGTGGAATGCGAAGGCGAGTTTTCTGGATCAACCGAAGATGGCGCAGCAGGCGTTGCCGGCGACGCAGGTTAGGGATGGAGGGGGGTACACTGGAGTGGAACCGAGGGGGGATGGGAGGGGTGTTGCAAATGCTGTTGTGGGAGAGGGTGAGAAGGTGAATAAGGAGGATATCATATCTAGGGAAAAGCCTGTCCAGGCTGAAATACAGTATGATGCGGAGACGCAACCGAGAGAGGAGAAGAAGTATAAGAATGATCCGTGGAAAAAGGCAAGGGGAGGACCAAGTGAAGAGTGGCAACCTAAAGCGTGGGATCCAAATGATATGCCCGCAGCCAAAAGATAGCGTAGAAAACTTATATTAGTTATGAAGCCAGGCATGAAGCAGAAGCCGTTCTAGCTCATTTGCTATCTTTACCGTTGTCTATTGATGCAAGCATTGAATACCTCAATTGCGTTATTTTACACCAGATAATTCTTGTCATTATGTTAAAAAACTAATTACATTATGTATACATTAAATTCGATACTTTTTCCCTTTTTAGCAGGCAGCTCAACGGCAAATGGTATCATTAAATAGCTCCAATCACCAGTGGACTCCTTACTACCATAATTCCGTTTAGCCTTCTTGGCCCCAACTCCAGTATACCTCGTCAAGCACTGCATACTTTTATCCAGTCTACTAAACTGATCAACCTCCTAGAACTGGCATCTAGGAAGATCTTTGCAACTTCCTCCTCTTTCTTCGTTGCAGCATCTCCTCTTTGTTTACCATCCACCTTGCACATCTTTTCCCTCGCCCTGATTCCCCTTTCAATGGCATCATCTAGATTAGGTGTATGGCTCGCTTCACAGCCCGTTAAAAAGAGGCGAAATAGATTTTCTATGAGAATTGAATATCTGGCGTTATCTTGAAAGGAGGACGTCATAGGACTCCATGGCAGATAACAAATTTCGAGGATTGATTGCGTGAGTGAATCATTCGTGATGTTTTCGACGTCATGAGGAGAGGGTGCGGATTTAGGAAGATAACGACAGCATAACAATTGCATAAGGGAGACAAGAACCTCGGAAGGAAAAGGTGATGTCCGTGAGATATTAAGTAGAAGTGAAAACGACGCGATAGGAAGTGATGTGATAAACTCTGCGAGGAGATCGAAAAGATCGACGACAGACACGAACTTTTCTGGGAAGCTCGCAGATGCGCGTGATAGCTGCGAAGTTTTAGTATGTGACTTTGACAATCTGAGAGAATGTTTCTTACCAGAGTTATGACTCGCTGACGCAAGCGAATGGAATCTGGGTCTCCTATAGTAGAAGAGTATGTTGGACTTCCCTTCTTACTTAGGTTTGGGAATGATTCTTCGGGACCCTCTGATGATTCGGATGCAAATTCCTCTTCCTCTTTCTCTTCCTCGTCATCGTAATCACCCAAGCCCATCTCCTTGGTATTTTTGCTGTCATCCCACTTCCTCTTTTGTGACACGCCTTTTTTAAGATCCTTGGTCTCATTTTCGAAAATCTCTGGATATGCTTTCATGGATTGCACGGAGCCGTCCGCAAAGGCTGCCTTGACGATCCGCCTTGCAGAATTCCCATTGCGGCTATGACTAGACCCACCTAGATACTGTGCCAGCAACGAGTCTGAAAGCAGTTCATAATTTGGAGAAAGCTTGTCAGTCCCTTGGCTCTGGTCAACTTTGGCCTTGAACGCCGCGTCATCCATAGCTTCTCGTTCCTGCCAATCTGCATCCAGCACATCCAAAAGATACTCCAAAAGAACCTTCCAATATCTCCACCGCTTTGGATACCTAACGCTGCAGTTGAAGGACCAGCCCACAATCTGCCAAAAGTCCTTGGCACATCTCCACAGTCCGTGTTGAGATACCACTCCCTTTATATCATCATCATCACTGTTCGAACCACCATCTCCATCCCGAGAAAACCGCCGGGTGTATCTGCTTGTTTCGAAAGAGAATGCTTGCTCTAGGTTGCCATTTTTAGGGCCGATTTCGGTAAGAGTATTTCGTAAAAGCGCAATAGATCTCGAGGCTACTTCCACATTGTCATCCTTGGCGCGAGTTGTAGAGATTGGGTGGACAAGCAATGTACTGGCTATTTTTAAGAACTTGGGACTTGGTATACATGCAGCTTTCGAGGTGACGCTTGAATGTGAAGTGCCAGAGGTAAGGATATCGGAAAGCAGGGTGAGAGCGTGGTTGTCTATTTAATACGTAAGAATTCGACCAACCCAAATTTTGTCAACATATTAGGACATACACATTTGCTCATCGAAGTATATCTTAACATGCTCCTCAATTTCACTAGATATTTGATTTGCCGGGCAATACTGTGGAGGTTCTAAGGAGCTTCCACTTTCATTTGTCCCATCTGCCATCGAATAGAATCTTGGGCTGGGCGACGATGGAGAATCCAGAGCTGTGTGAAATGAGGACGGCGAACTCAAAATCATTTTGGCGACGTTGATGTGGATGTGGATGTGAGCATTCGCGGTGTTATGTAGTTGTAAGGTTTTCGCGTTTATAGGCTTTCGACAACCCCGCGTCTTGAGTGTTTTAGCTGTCTCGCTACTGTACTAGGTACAGGACAAAAGCCGAAAGATGTAAAACTATAGACAGGACGAGATACTTTTACATTTGAAAGGTTTGATTGTCACAACAGACCTCGGGATGTGTCACAACAGATGAATGTGCTTTGAAGATGTTACTTTCTCTTTCACAAAGTGAATTTCCTTTTATGATGTCTGCCTACTTCCATACCTACAAAGCTTGAGGTGGGAGCTATCAGCAAGGTCTGGTGGGGGTAGAATCTCTGAGGTTCGCAGTGGAATACTCTGGGATCCTCTAAATTTTGCTTTGTTGGATGTTTACTGTGCGTGACTTGTTTATTTGAAGTTTCAAAACTTATATGCGTATATTAATCAAACATTGAAATGGCGGAATTTTCATTGTGTGATGTTGATACATTTACAATCTCTACGACAGTCTACAAGTTGAGCGCGTCTTACCAGCCGACTGAGCCATTATATTAGATCATTCAGTGTGGCTAAGTGGCATGCATGTAACCCTCGTATACACTTCGACTGTCGGGTACAAGCTGAGAGATCAATCCTACGGCCTTTACGGCCAAACTTGCTGAATCCTGGATCCTCTTCATGTCCTTGGATACATGCATCGCTATTATCATCACACCCAAGCGACCATACCCCATATACCTATTCTTAAGAGAGAGAATTGCGTGAAATGAGACGAGAGCGGGCATCTTCCTGTCATCATGCTTGCTGAAAACATACTTGGATTTGAATCACAAATCAGGGACAGAGGAGCTCTTATCGCTTCAAGAATCCCCGGCGAAGACCTCGACCTCGGAGTTGACTTTATAATATATGGAATTACAGACTCGGCCTCGAGCACATCTAATTCGTATTATTCAAAGTCCTACGAATTGGTCCCTACCTTTGTATCGGCACTTACCCAGGATGCTGAATTCCATGAGCTCATCTCTTTTGCAATGAAAAACGTCCAGCAGGACAGATTACTCTCGAACTTACGTCGACTTCTACAAAACTACGCTGCAAACCTCAACATATCTGCCATAACAGCGACTACGAGGAATTTGACACGATTATTGAGACAGCCACGCTATTTAAACCGCATTGTGGCACAACTCATGAGCAACGCAAATCAGAAACCTACTCGAGCCCAAGTCATTGATCAAATAGAATTCGAACTACTTCAGAATGATAGCATTTCCAAAGCTACCATGTACCACCTCGACAACGATACGACGGTCGTCGCTGAAGTTATTCTTGACTTTCTAGTTTACGGCATTCCTTTCACGAACCTAAAATTAAACATTCGAAGAATTCTCTGTCCGGGACTCGAGGACTGCACAGCAGTCAGCACTACAGATACCAGCCATATGCGTCTTTTGGTTACCCGAGAGACAAAACACAACGCTTGGATATATATGCAACGAGGTTGTATTCGCATCATATCTCTATCCTCTATCTTCATAGCTTTGAGTGTCTTTTTAGGTGTCTATTTCACCGTGAACAAAGATTACGGATATAGTATGGGTGATGCTTTCACCTTAGCTAGCTATGTCATTGGCCTTGGAACTCTGATTTGCGGAGCGCTTATAGGACATCATTATCCACACTGTAAATGTTGGCATAGAGACGTCCCCCGAACACATCAAGTTTGAAACTTCTTCGACATCGACATCGCATTGAATGTGGATTAGGAGCCTGGTATTCATCTTTGTATGGAAGCGCGCTCTGGGATGGAAAAATGAACTAGCCCAAATCTAGCTATGGCCCATGGGTCTTGATGCATGTAATACCTCCTTCACCTCGCCATCACATTAGACTGCGTGGCTGTCGTTGTATCCAAACATTTGACTTCATTCCGTGACTTTGCTCAAAACACTTTAAGATCCTCATACATTCCCCTCAATTAAGTCAACCAACAAACCTAAAAGTGCCATAATAACGATTATACAACCAGAAAAAGGAGTAGATTCTAAATTAGACATAGTATGATGAAAGCATCGGTACCAGCACAGCAAGCTGTTCGGTGACACTGAAGCTTCCCATGTTGGAACTCTACCCAGTAGACATACTTTTGCGCGTTCTTATCTTGAGTTTACCGGGTAACATGACCTGTTCTTGGATGAAAATAGGGGTGCTGCCGATATAACATGAGGTTGGAACCCTTTGTAACTTTCAGCAGAACGTTGCAGCATAGTAACCCGGTAAATTGAGCTACTCTCTTGGGAAGTGGATTTCTACGAACCCTAGTCCCCTTTACTTTTTGAGCCTATTTAACAATTTTCCTATTTCGTCATTCCTAAATTAGAGCAGATGTATATCATCAAACTTGGTGAGATGCATCGCATGTATTTATCAGCCGGCACAAGACGAAAGTGAAGGAATAAAATTGATTTTCTTAATTGAGCAGTGTGCAAATCTGCTTAAACTTGTCCTATATGTATAGATGTGATGTGATAGATACAAGGGCATTGTGTTGAAGAGTATTGACCATGGACAATGTGATATCTAGTGCGGGCAATATATCCTCAAAGCTCAGCATTGACAAGGACATACAAAAAAACTAGTAGTGGAAATAGATTCAAGTGGCGACTGAGGGTTAAGATTATTTCTCCTATCCTATGACACCTCATACATATAACCTTCAATTTCCCGAGCCTCTCAATATCACAAGTCCCACGGTACTTGATGTCAGATTGGTATACTGTACGCCTTTGAAATACTCGCTGCTCGAACATGGGACCAATGAAACTTCTTGTTCAATCCACTCCAGACTCATCTTCTTCATCTTCGTCATCGTCGTCCTCATCGTCGGAGACATTTTCTCCAAGTGCCTTTAAGCGCTCCTTATACTTTGTCACTTTCTCCTCTAAATCGCCAAAAACCATCAGTAGGTCATCGAGTTCACTCTGAGCTGCCTGTCTCGCGGCTTCTTTGTCCTGAAGAGCCGTTTCCGCTTTAGCTGTTTTGTCATGCGCGACGCCGGCTCGTTCTTCACTTTCTTTAGCCCTTTCTTCCGCACGCTTTAGTCGCGCATCTTGATCGGCTTTGCTTGCTGTGTATTCATCGTGCGCAGTTTGCAGATCTTGAACATGGTTCTTGTTTGCCTGTACCGCGTTAGTGACCAATAATCATAATATTAGTGACAACATACCTTGTCAAGATCGGCTTCTAATCGCTCGATCTTGCCCTGGAGATCCGCTATTTCCGCATCCGTTCGTCGCCTCACACGTTCAGAATTAGCCTCCGCAGTCTTCTGAACATGCTCCAGTTGTCTTTGGTAATCTTGAATTACCCGATCGTGTTCAGCTCGTACACTTTCAGCATTGGCGTTCGCATTGTTTCGGGCTTGTTCTAGTTGCCCCTCATAATCTTGTTTTGTCCTATTATTTTCCGCTCGAACAAGTTCAAGATCAGCTTCAGCTGCCTTTTGGGCTTCTCTTAATTGTCGCTGATGATCATGGTTCGCTCGATCAAGCTCTGCACGTAATTTCCTTCTGATCGTTAGCCCTCGAAATTTGACTGGCCAGAACTATACATACCTTATATCCTCTTCGTGGTGCCGCTGTAGAGCTTCATTGACGCTTTTAATCCTCGAAAGTTCTACCACAGCAGTCTCTTTAGCTCTACGATGATCGGCTTGCTCCTGCCCTAGCTGCCCCCCTAAGTTTATCAACTCTTCTTCCGCCTTCAGCAGAGCCTTATTCTTCTCATCGAGCTCATTCTTCAAAGTCTCTACCATCTCTCGCGAAATTCCTTTTTGGACACCATTTGCAATTACCTCAATCTCAAATCCAGGATCTCTATCGATGGCACGTAACAAACGACTGAAGTTGTCTTTCATAAAGTCCACGAATGATTTATCGAAAAATACATCTGGTAGGCCACCAGGCGGTGCAGAGCTAAGCTTCTGAGGAAGAACCTCGAAGTCTCGCAATAATGGGTGGGCTCTTAGCTTTGTAAGCCGGTCTATGTATTGGTCTCTTCCTAGTCTTGAGCCAAGAATCGGATGAATGGTTGCACGGGGAACTGGAGAATCTTTGGTGGAGAACTCATAGACAATTCCAAGTAGAACAGAGCAAAGTCCTTGAACCATTACTCCATCACCGCCAGTATGTAGCGCGGCTTGGATCAGGCTTTGAATATTGCTACCTTCGCCCAAGAAGTCATTTACAGCATCTGGGTCTTCGAATAGCCACAGGCAGAGAAGCATGAGATACGCGACCAAGACGCGCTCGTCCACAGCCTTTTGAACGCCAGTAACTAGATTGGCAGTGATAGATTGAATACAAGTTACTACTTCCTCTCCATTTTCGGCATCGCCCTCAGCAACGCTCATTGCCATACCTTTCGCTTCAGAATCTTCGAAGATCAAATGGAATAGCAGAACTGAGGCAAACCAGTAACGATAAGGATCGCTCGATACATGACTATCTAGAGGTTGGAGAAGTGTTGTCAATACATTTGCTGTCTCGTCGGCCCCAGATAGATGGCCATCTATGGCTCGGCGAAGAAAATGTTTACGGATGGCTGGGTGATTGTAAAAATAAGCCTTAATACATTCACAGGCAGCAGCGCGGGAATCGAAGGCAGCTAACGTAGGTATACTCAATGTCAAATCAAGTAAACCGTCGATGACGAAGACCTTTGGGACGACATTACGTTGAGATTGACCATTGCTATCGGGTGGGAGTTCGTCGAGCACCGAGGTAACTTGTTGTTGAGCAAAATTCTCTTGAAGGGCTGGATTGCCTCGAATCATATCGGCACAAGTTGAGAGAGCCTATACGATACAATCAATATACAAGCCGTTATGTAGACAAGGGTTACACACCTCGGCTTTTATTTGGACTTCTGTAGATCGACTGAAAGCTAACTGCAATACTTGACTAAGAATACCGTGTTGAGCAAAAGACGCCTGATTTGCCGGTGTTCCTACCCCTCCTGTTATTAGAAACAATCTCAGTACTGCAAGTAGAGCGTATATGTTTCTATTCCGTTGGGTTTTAGCCCATTCAGCAACCTCCTCGGTTTCACTCTCAGCACCCAATGCATCATTCAATAGCTTTGATAGCTTAGGAACACAGCCTGTCTCCCGGAAGAAAGATTGATTTGATACATTGAGGCGCAAAAGATTCGCGAGAAGAATCAAGCAATCTTCTACTATTCTATCACCATCCTGAAGAGAGCCCTCGGACTTTATTATGCTGAATATGCGATCAAAAGCATTTTCGAAAGCGACCAGTTTTTGCAGTTCCGAAGAATTTGGCGTCAAATAGGTCAATAATGAGAGCCCTTCATTTCTTATTACTTCTCTTCGATCATCTAACACCGCCACCAGTCTTGATATACCCAATGGAGCCGTAAATATACATTCTTCGGTTCTCTCAGTCCGGGACGACAAGATTACCGATAGGAGTTGTAATGAATATAGACGTGAATAGAAATCATTGGTATCCAGAAAGTCCAGTAGTAGAGTTATGTTGTCTTGCCGTGTCGTAAATTCATCCGCTATGAAATATGCAAGCTCCTCAGATGCTTCAGCGCTGTTTTGGTTTGGGTTGAAAAGGAATAGCAGAGTCTCGAGAACTACTTTGATAGAATCGACATCTTCTCCGTCCTTGCGCAGGCTTGAAATTAGTCCCCGTAGAGCCTCAGATGCTACAGATGCAGGATAATCTTTCGCAAAACTTCGAAGGCCCAAACATGCTGCCCGTCGATCTTCAAGGAGGGTGGAGGAAGTAAGCCGAGAAGCGTAGACCTGGCGATGTTCATGTTAGTATTGTGTTGGAATAAGAGAGCAAATACTTTAGGAAGTTTCAAAGAAATACAGTAAAGCTACGTACGGAAATGGTCTCCCCAACTTTCGACATTTCCTTAAATAGGATATGAAAGGTGTTGTTCTTGGTCGTACCCAAGTTTCCCCTTCTTCGTTATGATTTTCTGACTTTTATTTGTACATTGAACATTGAAGAATAATTTGAGAAGTCAAGAACCAGTGGCATAATGTCACCTCTTCCGCATACCCAGAGTAATTCACCACAAGGGGTATTTATCTCTGAAATCTGGCAGCAGCTAACTCTTATTAGTTTATAGGTAGCTTCTCCAGACACAGGAACACAGGAACACAGGTAATGTAAATGTAGACTAGCGTTGATTAGCGCTATATAATATCGGTGAATCAAAATCCCGTCCCTAGTTTGCTTACTACTAGAGTAACTGGAGGTACCTACTAGGTACATTATCACCTCACAATGAATTGCAGCCGCATCTTTTTCATGCTTTGTATTTCTTTCAAACTTACAAAAAGCTTAGAGGTTTATTAATGAAAGCATACTTTTCCTCATCCCCGCGACAATCGGCTTTTCCTTTTTTTTTGGGAGGCGCATATGCGCAAGAGAAAGCTCTTGATATATTCTTTTACAGCATTCTGGTAAACTGATAAGTAGATCGGACCAGCCAACAAAACAATCTCAAACTTCACCGGCTTTGCCTGGTAACCGCTTTGGAAATTTCTCTTTCGCTCGACCGTCCATCACCTAGAAACAACCCCTAGATCGATTCGTCACGATGGGAGTTCCAGCATTGTTCAGATGGCTGGTAAGTTTTGATCCTCAAACTTCATATTTTCTCGATGCTAATAACCATTTCGTAGACCAAGCAATATCCCAAGATTGTATCTCCTGTTATTGAAGAACATCCACGCGAAATCGATGGTCAGATTATCCCGGTCGATATCAGAGGACCAAACCCGAACGGGGAGGAATGCGACAACCTTTATTTAGACATGAACGGAATCGTTCACCCTTGTAGTATGTATATCTCAATTCCTTAGATCATCGCGGCGACCATCCAATGATTTTTTCCCTTGTGCTAATACCAAATCTCTAGGTCATCCAGAAGATCGTCCCCCGCCTAGAAATGAGGAGGAAATGATGTTGGAAATCTTCAAGTACACCGATCGAGTAGTCAATATGGTGCGACCAAGGAAACTGTTGATGATTGCTATCGATGGAGTAGCACCACGTGCTAAGATGAATCAACAACGATCTCGTCGATTTCGTTCCGCTCAAGAGGCAAAGGAGAAGGCGGAGGACAAAGCAGAATTGATTAAATTGTTGAAGCAACAAGGTAATCAAGTTCCTGAAGCAAGCTCTGAGAAAGCCTGGGATTCCAACGAAATCACCCCGGGAACTCCATTCATGGACATATTGGCTGCCAGTCTCAGATACTGGATTGCATACAAACTCAACACTGACCCTGCTTGGGCAAAGATGAAAGTCATCATCTCAGACTCTACCGTTCCAGGAGAGGGTGAACATAAGATCATGGAATTTGTCAGATCCCAAAGATCTTCTCCTGATCATAATCCCAATACCCGACATGTCATGTATGGATTAGATGCTGACTTGATCATGTTGGGTCTGGCAACACATGAACCCCATTTCCGTATCTTGAGAGAAGATGTGTTCTTCAATGATGGAAAGCCACGGACCTGCAAATTGTGCGGCCAAGCTGGCCATGAAGCCCGAGAATGCAAAGGCATGTACAAGATTAAGGATGGGGAGTTTGATGAAAAGGCTAGCGCCCCTGCTCTCAAACCATTCATTTGGCTGCATGTCTCTATACTTCGTGAATATTTAGCAGCAGAGATGTATGTTCCTAGCCAACCTTTCAGATTCGATCTTGAAAGGGCTTTAGATGACTGGGTTTTTATGTGTTTCTTTGTCGGCAATGATTTCTTACCTCATCTTCCTAGTCTCGAGATTCGAGAGGATGGTATCAATACTTTGATTGCTATCTGGCGTGATAATATTCCCTACATGGGTGGTTATTTGACCAAGGATGGTCATGTTGACCTCGAAAGAGCTCAATTTATCCTTGATGGATTGGCTAAGCAAGAGGATGCCATCTTCAGGAAAAGAAGAAAGACAGAAGAGAATTTTCAGAAGAAGCGCAAGCTCAACAATGAACGAAATGAACGATATGGCCGTGGCCGTGGAAACAATGGTGGTGCTCAGGACTCGCCATCTAACGGTAGACAACCTGGCGGTGACGTTGCTCCGACCGGTTTGCCACTTTTCACTCCCGGTAACATCACTAAGGAAGCCAAGACTATGACCCATGACATGGTAGTCAACCGAGGTGCAGCTTACAAGGCCAATATAGCCAACAAAAGTGCGGCTGCAGCACTGAAAGAAATGATGAATGGCAAGACAGCTGATGATGACAACGGTGAGCCTAAACCCGATGAGCCTAAAACCGATGAAACCCCGGTAGACTCGCCGGCGACCGCACTAGGAAAACGTAAAGCAGAACTCATCGAGGATGATGACAGCAGTACACCAGGACGCAATACACCAACCCCTGGAACACCAGGAACACCAACAACTGGTGATGATCTTCCTCCCGACAGCGTCAGATTGTGGGAAGATGGCTACGCCGATAGGTACTATGAGCAGAAGTTCAACCGAGATCCTAAGGATATTGAGTTTCGCCATCAGGTTGGTAGAGCCTATGTGGAAGGACTGGCATGGGTCTTGCTATATTACTTCCAAGGATGCCCATCTTGGGATTGGTATTATCCTTACCATTATGCCCCCTTCGCCGCCGATTTTGCCAACCTTAAAGATATGAAGATCAGCTTCCAGAAAGGTAGAATCTTCAGACCATTCGAACAACTTATGGGAGTCCTTCCAGCAGCTTCAAGACAAGCTATTCCGGAGCAATTTCATCACTTAATGACCAATGAAGATAGTGAAATCATTGATTTCTATCCGGAAGACTTTATAATTGATCTGAATGGTAAGAAATTCGCTTGGCAAGGCGTTGCTCTATTGCCATTCATTGACTCAGACCGGTTGCTCGATGCAATGGCGAAGGTATATCCCTCATTGCCTGTGGATGTTGCAGCTCGCAATGGCCTGGGAAGAGATGTTCTTCTGGTATCAGAAGCTCATAATGCTCTCTACGACGAGCTTACTAGCAAGTTTTATTCAAAGAAACAGGACTCACCACATATGAAGTTGAACCCCAAGGTCAGTGAAGGTTTGACAGGACGAGTTGAGAAGAACGAAGATTATCTTCCTTATAGCTCTTTGGCTTTCCCGTTGGAGAGTGGAGCAATGCCAAGTCTTGATGAGGATCGATCAATACGGTAAATATAAACAAACTTTCTGGCAGGATCACGCTTACGATTTATATAGTGTACATTATGAAATGCCCAAATCTAATCATATTCACAAATCTATGTTATTGGTTGGAGTTGATTTTGGCAAACCAGCACTTAACCAGGGCGACATCGAAATGACAAAAAGCAGGGCAGCTAGATCGGGACGAAATTATGGCGGAGTGCCATTGCAAGGTGATGGAAGAGGTCGTAACCAATTCAACTATGGTTCTGGTAATAACAATCGCGGCAACGGTAATCGTTACAACGGTCCAGGAACAACAGCACCTAGGTATAATAACCAATCTTATGGCTCCCAGAACAATTACAACAATTACAGTCAACCACCACCGCCGCCAGGATGGCAGCCACCCCCACCAGGAGTTGGAGCTCTTGGTCGTGGACCTCCCCCACCGCCACCTGGATCATATGGCGGGTATATTCCACCGCCACCTCCGGGATATGGAGGTGCTTATAACAATTACAACAATTATGGTGGACGACGTTAAATAGATACCTAGATCGGTTTGCTCATGTCTGCGGATTCAATCTTGGAAGATGATATGATATATATCTTTCTTGAGTTTGTTCATCAGATTGCATGTAGGTCTTATTACAAACTTGTATCAATAAAATAGGGCAAATAACTGGGGCGATATGACCAAAAAAATTGTTGAGGCGTTTCTTGCTTTGCTTTCAGGAAGTACATACAAATGTTAACGTCGTACTTTAAAAAAGACATCTGGAATTTATGTATCAATGCAAATAAAGTGCCGTGAATAATAAGTAACTCTTAGCAATCAGGAGTTCATTAATATACATATCATGTGCATCAACCTAATGAGTCCTGACATTTGTACATTGATCTTCTAGGAGAATACACGGGATTGAACAGTTCCTACATAGCATATATACCATATATACCATATATACCATATATACCATATATACCATATATACCATATATACCATATATACCATATATACCATATATACTAGGTACCTACTAGTAGTACCTACCTAGCTACCTACCTAGTAGTTTTCAATCTAAATGAAGTCTATCTGATACATTGGTGCATCAAGGTATTGTGGCTACATGACGAAACTAGTAAAACTTCCGTAGTTTTGGCCTTCCTAGGTAGGCAGGCATCTTGCAAGTGTAATCCAATCACAATCCAATTCAAGACGAATAAAAGTTTACACAGTTTCCCCCTTGATAGAGAATAATATTTATTAATATTTATTAATCTGTTTTAAACCCCTCGAAAAATATTATACTCGTACATATAATTCCATTCATTCATAGGTAGGTACCTAGTAGTTACCGAGAGTGTCTTCCATCCGGGCCATCCCCCCATCACCCATATCCATCCCCCAATCCCTCATCCCAAAATATTCTCTCCACTCCAGCGACTGGTTCATCCATGACTACACGTGTGTAAGGTGCGAACCTTCCCAGAGGAACAACCAAATAATAGAGTTCGAGCTACTAGGTACTTCAGGTACATACACATAATATTTCTTGAGCCCGTGGATTCAAATCCTCAACCCGAGTGTCATGCCAGTGGTGCTTCTACAATTTAATTGCTTTTGCTGCGAAACTGTTGCTGTTTATTTTCCTCCGGTCTAGACAACAAAGTAAATACCTACTCCCAGCTCTTGCTGAGCTTTTTACGATAAACGACAAACGACAAACGACGACGAACACGCATGCTTGAAGCGCATGTCGGACAATCACTGAGTGGTCTGGCGTAGTTGCCAACGCCGCCCCCACGACAAGTCATGAGTGATAACTCAAGTCTAGTCATTACTTTGGTGGAGAGGCTGATTACAAAAGTATATTTCCAATTCGCAATCGCGTTCCTCTACGTGTCGCAAGTTAGCTAACATGTCGTTCACACGCAGCTCCCACACAGAACTGGCGCCGATGCACACGACCTCAATCGCGATGAGATTGCCCTCTTGACTCGCACTACTCTCGTCAACATCAGTAAGCCATCTATAGCGGTCGTCGCCGAAGCCCTTGTCCAACTGCTAGAAGATCTTGCAAGACCATATAAAACAATATCGGCGCATCCTTTACATGTTTTACATTCGGAATTTTATATACTTGAGCTATTGGCGGATTGCTGCACAACGCATTGGGAGAGCATCAATGGCTCAGAGAATACTGGCGATCGAGAAGATGTACTCTCTCAGGATTACAGGTCCGTCGATAGCATAAAGCCCGAAGGACGGAGGGCATCCAGAAACAAACTATTGGCTCGGGATAACCCACCAGAAGCTTTAGATGATGATTTGGCCACAAGGTTGATCGATGTGATCAAGTTGTTCTCGAACCCTATACCCGACGGGTATGTACTACCAGCATCTCACATTTTAGACGATGTTCTTGGGTCCCCTCCTGCTCATGATCCCTCGAGTTTGGACTCCTTAAACGGAACAAATGGCCAACAAAGTGGAACCGAGGCTGCAATATTAATACAGGAGCATTCAGAGTCTACCGAGTCATGTATAAGGAAAGTTGTGGAGTTTGTTTCCTTCTCCAATTGGCCCCGGACTCTCGAGTATTTGCGTGGCTCCCTCCGTGGACTATTGGCGGCTCAATCTTCGAACGCAAACCAAGCACAGAACAGTGTCGTGGTCGATGATGAGGCTCTCGTCACTGTGCGCTTGATCCCATCCTTTTGGGTTGACAGTCGAAAATTGGGTATTGTCATACAAGAATTATGTGGCAGCTTTTTGCACCTGCGCACAGCCTTTCAGACTATTGTGGCGATAGTTGTGCCTCAATTAATTACTCGATGGCTGGAGCGAAACCCCGAAGAGTTCATTGAACTACACACAATGCACAAAAGGCTAGACGGTGGAGCGGAAACGCTCTTTGATATGACAAACACAATGATAGATGCGGGAAGACGAAAAACATTATTATTTCCATTCCAAACGTCTTTACTATTTCTTCTACCAGACGTCTTTGAAGTCGCTAGCAACATGAGAGACATCAAAAGTAGCAGTATCTCCAAGAAGGTATCGTTCTTGGAGATGCTGAGAAAGACCTTGAGAAACAGAAATGAAGCTGCCATTTATTGTTTGACCTCCGTTTTGCGAGTTGCGAGACATTTTCCTCTCGATAGTGATTCGGCGCTTCTGAGTTATGCCCTAGATGTTCAAGAAGAAGTGCGTGAAGCAGTATTCAGGAGATATACTGTGGGTGCAGAAAATACTAACATAGATTCTGGGTTAATGACAGCAGCATTCGTCAGTTTGGCGCACCTAAACTTTCAAAACTGCGTTGATGGCCTCGCACCATTCTGTCTTGCTCCCAATACATCTCCAGATTTCAAACTTGCTGTAACAAGAGCATGCACGCACTTTGCCAAGCAGTCTAATGCCGATGACTATCGGCCGCTGTTTGTCAAGATGTCAGAATTCATTCGCACTTACATGAAGGTATGGCGCATTCGTGGTAGTTGAGACCCATTGCTAATTCGCCAAAAAGGGCACCTCATCGAGATTCAGAGACTCCTACCCCGTCGAGCATGCGAACATCAATAGACAAACAAAGTTTGCATCATCCGGAGAGTTGGTGCACAGCGTGTTATTATTCTTGGGCGTATATCCTATGGCCCTATTTTTTGGCCTGGAACTGGACTCGCATAATAAGGACAACGCTTTCGAGGACAAATACGCTGCTTTCATGGCCTTTCTGACCTCCGACGATGAGAGAATCAGGCTGTTAACGAGTGAAGTTTGTCGCAATTCATTGACTGTAGCCACAATGTATGCATGGCAAAAGATGGATTATAGTTTCTCGAGTCACATGAAATTCAACTTCTGGGAATCAACGTAAGTATTTGGACATGGGTCACTTATCGCGCTGCCCAACTCACTAACGTACTTTTACATAGCTCCGTCATACTTAGTTCTATTGCAAGCAAAATCATCAACCAAGCTGTTGATGAAAAGTCCGCTCTTGGATTTATACATAATTATCTAAAAGCACGGCTCGACTTATTGAAGAATATCAAAGTAAGTGGTACTGGTACTGTTTCTGAATGTCTCTCGCTCAAACAGGCGAGCCCTCAAAGGGTTTTGCTATCAGATGTGCAAAGTCAGATACGTCTTCGATTACAACTACTCACCTGTAATAGGACTTAACTGAATTGGAAGAAGATGTTCCGGAACGTTTAGCAGCATATTCTATGATGGAAACATCGTTTTTGGTTACTCTTTGCTCGCCTGATATAGCAACTTGCCAGCTCATTGCATCAAGCATCTCTTTATTCGTAGAAGAGATTCTTCTTGTTGAGTCCGCGGCGGACTTCACCAAATTATCCTTAGCAAGTGCTCGTAACATGGATGTTTACCAAGAGCTTGCTTCAAAAGATTTCCGATTTACAGGGCTAGTTGCTTTCCAGAAGCGAGCTAGAGGTCTTTTGCGTCAAATGCAACATCCTACGGCCGGTATCATAAATGCGTGGGAGACAATTTTCGATCGATGGTTTAGATTGTCCAAGCAGCTTATTGCCCGTTCTGAAGTTCTTGATGAAAGATCTTTGGGAGAGTGGCGCAATTGCTCTGGATTTCTTGCTTCTCTTGGTGGCATTTGTGTCGCGGGCCAATCCCTTCTTTCCACTCCAGACGACCAGGCACTTGCCAGTTTGCGATGGATTGATAAGATTACCACGGAAAGTTACGATGAAACTTTGCTTAATCGATATATGCGACAAAGCATCCAATTATTAGCTAGCAGCAGTATCAGGATACGTGAGGCTACCAGAGATGCTCTCTCGAGTGATCTTGCCAAGGCACTACACATGCCATTATTTGAAGCGCTCCAAACAGAACTTGACGTTTTGTTTGATAGCCCGCGGAGTAATGCAATTCCTGTCGATTCTCGAATCGTCTTTGCAGAGCAGGCAGCAGCACTATTAAAGAGTATTGTTGAAAAGCTTGGAAGCCCAGCTGAATTAGGCACAGGAATGTCTGTTGATATTGGTGCCTTGGCACTCAATTTTGCAAAATTTCTGAATGGCTCAGCAGAGGGCGCAAGCGCATTGAGGGTGAAAATCAAAATTTGTCAGTTATGTGAAACTCTTACGCAGAAGAAAGAACTCTTGAATTTGAGGCATGATGTGCGTATTCGTAATCAGCTTTTGGAGGTGATTTTCGGATGGATCGCTCGCCCAGGGACTCCAAATGCCGATACTGGTGTTCATCCAGCAGGCACTCGTGTTGATGAACTTCTCCGCCTCCAGAAAGACCTTGACCGAGCTTCCTTGAAGGCGCTAGCAGAATTGACTTATCGTCTTCCCCTGCAACCAGCCGAAGGCCAATCCGACGCAGATACAAGCGACTTGAAGTCACAGATGTTCTATACATATTTCAACAGGTTTCTGTCTCTTCTTAATTACGAATCGGCCGAAATAGGTAGGAATGAGGTTCGGCTAACATCTGCTGTGAGCGATGATTCCATGAGCAGGCCAGAGCTTGCGATTTCTGCACTTTCTAACCTTTTGAGTGCAAACATCGATGTTGGCCTCAAACATTCTTTGAGTATTGGCTATCATGCAGATCTAGAAGTTAGAACAGCCTTTGTCAAAGTTCTTTGCAACATTTTGATACAGGGTACCGAATTCAATAATTTGTCGGATGCAGCTGTGAATCAAAAGTACGATGAACTTCTTGAAGTTAGTGTCGAAAATTGTCCTACCCCAACTGATCAATTACTAATGGTAAACACTAATAGCTACTTATTAATGACATGACACTTACAATTTCACTTTGCGATGCTTGCCCGAGTACGGAAGTGGATGAGATGACCATTTCACTTCTCAATATTTTTGATTCGCGGGGAATGGGCTTTTCTTTGCTTGAAGCTCTTATTGAACACGAAGTTGAGGAGACCGGTGAGTCATCCCTTGGATATCAAAACTCATTTATACTAATATTATTCAGAAAATGAGGCTGAGCTCTTGAGAAGAAATTGCGTTGCCACCAAGCTGCTGTCTGTCTATGCTAAATGGAAGGGCGCCACGTATCTCAAGGCGACACTTCAGAAAGTCTTGGAGCGCCTGGTTCTTACTTCAAAGGATCTTGATCTTGAACTTGATCCTGCTAGAACAAGCTCACCAGAAGAACTGCAGAAAAATGCTCTTCAACTTCGTGTAGTGACAAAGGTGTTCATCGATGACATATGCAACTCTGCATCGCGGATCCCCGTATCTTTTCGAAAAATTTGCAATATTGTACGTCACTTTATACCGCGCCCTATGATCGTAACATTGACATCGTATAGATATCTTCTTGCGTGATGAGGAGGTTTCCCGATGCCAAGTTCACAGCTGTCGGCGCCTTCATATTCCTACGATTTTTCTGCCCGGCGATTGTCGCCCCTGAGGCGGAAGGCCTGATACCATCTCCACCATCGAAAGAAATGCGCCGAGGCCTTCTACTTATCGCAAAAGTAGTCCAGAATCTAGCTAATAACGTTCTTTTCGGGGCAAAGGAGCCTTACATGTACCCTCTCAACGATTTCTTGACACAAAATATTTATCGTGTAACAACGTTCCTACGGGAGATATCAGTACGTTAACCTGACATCGGCAGTGGAAGGAGAAAACTAACACAATAAGGCACCTCCTAATGTTAGAGAAACACTCACCGAATCTGAGTCTTTTGACTTCGGGTCTTGTGTAGCTCTACATCGGTTTCTATATGATCATTGGGACCATGTACGACAAAAACTTGTTCTCCGTGAACGGCAACTCTCTCTTCGATCTCCAATTGACGGTACTAAGAGTCATACCCCGGTTCTGGATGCCCTTCGAACACTCATCTCTAATCTCGGACCACCACCAATGGATGTATCTTGGAATAGGCCAGCAATCTCACAAAATACCCCTCCGTCGTATTCTCGCTTCCAGCATTTCATGCTCCGAAACGCTGGTCGAAGTTCGGAAGCTGTGGTATCTAATAGAGCCGTGTATGACGGCGGAGAAAGCAAGGTAGGCCCTTATGATTATTTTAAATACGTCCTTGGCTTACAATAATAGGACGGGTTATCAATGATCTGTATTATACTTCGAAATATTGATACAGAAGGAACAGATTTTGATCTTTTATTATATGTTTACTTGAAGGTTAGTATGATTCATACATTTCGAACGACATCCTTCTAACGATTAATGCAGATTGCAAGTCGCATGTGGCACAAGCCGTTCGGTATCTTGATCGATGCGACTTGTTATAACGGTCAAAACGAGCCTCAAGATGCTCTTTTTCGACGACTTGATCTGCTTACACCAGCAGAGCTTTCAAAACAATTGTCTAGGGTATATGTCTACAACATGAATAGTGCATTTAGGTGAGTGAGCTCAATTTATCCGAATCGGAAAGCTGTAGTGCTAACACAAGCATAGAAAATGCTTCCGACGCATTCTTCGGCTATCCGCGAAGAGTGAAAATAGCGCCTTCCACCCAAAGAACGTGGACTATCACTTAATTGGTAGTCTTCAAGACTTGCAATCTCACTTCCACCTCACGCAGCTACACTTGCCCAAGGAGACGATCAGCGTTGTCACAGACACTCGATACGTCTTCCAACCCATCATCAGATTGTCTAAAACAAAAGGTAAAGTTGAGGTAATCATCAAAATTGGTAGTCAATTCGTTCAAGTGACCACAACGAAGAAACAAGAAGTTGTTCCCGGCCTTAGACTACATGCCACAGTCAATGATATATTCCGCTTAACAGAAGTTGATGAGGCACCTACCTCGATACAGACTGAGGACGATTCTGCATTCGGTTTACGAACTGATAATGGCAAGATTGTAATGTATTTCACCAGTCCAAGAAAGGGCGATGTATTGCAAGCTATTCGCAGTGCCAAGACAAAGCACGGAAAAGAATTAAGAACCTTAAAATCATTTGAGAGATTGGTCAGACCTCAAGACGTACCAGGCACACTCCTCAATATTGCGCTAAGTAACATGGCCAGTCCTAATGCGGTTCTACGACTTGCCTCGTACAATTTGTTGTGCGCTCTGTGCAGAGCTTTTAAATTCGCAGCCGACTCCAAATTCATGAGCACCAAGGGTATGAGCCATTGCTTCCAGACGTGGGTATATTGCTGACAAATTCCAGAATTATGCGTCCCTTTAAATCCATCACAATTCATCATCGATATTAGTGCGCAATTGGCTCGTTCTGAGCCTCAGCTTACCGGGGATTTCCTCAATGAATTTTTTGTTGGTTGGGAAAGTTTTCCCAAATCCCAGAGACCCTTGAGTTTGGCATACATGGCTCCTTGGCTACCAAGTATGAGAACCCATCTCATACCGAACGAGGCGGACAGTGATAAAGGAAGAGATAAAGTCGCTGTGATTTTCAGAAAGCTTATTGATGTTGCTATATCCGATGTTGTCCTCAGCACCACCCTGGAACAGAGCATCTGGCCCGCGATCTGCAAGGACGAAGTGTATATGGATATATTCTTGGAGGAAATTCTTAAGCCAGCTCTCAATTTTGGCATTGATGATGAGCGAACCGAGATTCTTGGTTCTATTCTTGCCTCACTAGGTACAATTACAATCCGGGGGAAACTAATCTCCAGGCTACGAAAGGCTCTGAATCGTACTTCACTTCGTCCGACAAGGCATCTTCACGAAAACACTGTTTGGGGTGAGGTTTGTGTTCTTCTAAGACTCACCTTATCTGTTTCATTTGATAGTGGCGTCCAGTCTCAATTATACCTCCCCGAAGTCTTCCATCTTGTCACCATGTTAGCTAATACAGGCTCGTCGGATTTGAGATTGATCGTTCACCGCTTGCTTGTCAATACCATTCATGCTATGTGCACCACATTTGCATTGGAGGAAAGTAAACTTGCCAAACTGAAGCTTTTGCTGTCATCAATTTCAGAGCCGCGGCAAGAATCCCTGTTCAGCATGGCGTCAAGAGACGGTGCTTCTCTTCCATCATCACAAGACTCGGGAGCTTCGACATTATTAGCCACAGAGTCTCTTGCAAATCTGCTGTCGGATATAAGCATTGTAGCGGCCCCAACTGTTGATCTGTCAAATGCGTGGCGTGCCAGGTGGATGAGTCTGGTGGCAAGCACTGCTTTCCAGAGCAATCCAGCCATTCAGCCTAGAGCGTTTACCGTTATGGGCTGTTTGGCTCGAGAAGACGTGGATGACGACCTACTTTATCAAGTGCTCGTAGCACTTAGAAGCAGCATCGGTCGATATATTGACGATAGTGACAGTGAAATGATGGTTTCTATAGTCACAGCTCTAACCAAGATGATGGATAAACTTCCCTCAGCGTCACGTTATGGAACCCAATTATTCTGGCTTGCATTATCCCTTGTGAGATTGGTGCCGATTGGACTTTTCAACTGCGCTGCGATGTTTCTCGACGCTGTCCTGATCAATATTGGAGCTTCTGGCGAATTAAGCAATGGTCGCATGATCTCGACATTGCTACAAGGCCGAGCTCCGCTTGACGAAGCAGCAATACAATTAGATGAGATATATGGGATCCATTTCACCGCGGAAAACTTCCATTTTGCAGTTTCTGCTTGCATGGTCAAAGGTATGACAGATTCGTTGACGAGATCTACTGCCATGCGTGTGATAACAACATTCCTTGACACGACCACCGCTAACGCGCCTGATGGAATGTCATTTCCACAAGATGTTAGCTGCATGCCATATCTTGGTCTTCTACTCGGCCGAGCCCTCAATCCAGAAGATGCAGTGCATAGCCTCTGGCTTGCGAATGCGACCCAAGGAGATCGCCGGCCATGTCCAGAGCCTGATATGGATAGTATACTTCAAATCGCAGGTCTCAATGAGAAAGAATTGCTACTTACTTGCGCCATTGGCCTAGTGGACTTCCACTATCTAGATGATACCATACAAAATCGCGCATTTCAATGGCTCAATAAACTTGCCTGTTCATCGTCAAGTGTCATGCTACGTCTGTAAGTCATCACTCATTGTTCTTTCACATAAATATCAGTACTAAGTTCAGGCAGGTCTGGTCCAATCACCAATATATTAGATGATGTTCTTATGTCGTGCCAGAATTCGATAACACTCGAATCTGCACATCAATTACTACGTACATTTACCTCAAACCCCCAATTTTCGGCCGCGATGGAGAACGCAGATGTCTTGGATAGAATATTGAATAGCATAGGCTTTGGAGGGTTGTGGAAGAATTCGACCTACCAAGGTCATCATGAGGTTGCTCGAGAATGTACTGCTTTGACCGATAAGCTTATCGAGGTATGCACTATTGTTGATTTTCTTGTTCAGACGTCGAGACTAACCTAATATTGCAGCTTATTATCGTGTAAATAGAGAGGACGAGGAAAGACTGATTCACGATGAAGATGAGGGAGGGTACGGTGGTGGGATGATATTAGAAGACAGATGAAGGAAGCGAAACGAGGCATGAAACATGATTTATGATAGGATAAAAGTTCCCTTTACTTTTTGAGCGTTAGCTTTAGGATAAATGATACCCTGTCCATAAAATACAAGTCAATATTCCGCGCTTTAGTCAGCAGTGGATTGGGATGAAATCGTCGAGGCATGAAGTCACTTTTGGTGTGTATCGAAGTTTGACCACAATTGCGATCAAGTGGTTTCAAACGGACCAGAACCCTCAACATCCATTTGATACTCAGTGATTATCACAATTTTTGGGTGTAGAATTGATCTTCTAAAGCCACATTAAGAGCTATTTCGCTTACGCCTTCTTCAATATCCGATGACTGGAGCGACATTAATTACTGGAGAAATTATTATATGCCAGCACCCGGGTCAAACTACCGAAAACGTACCTATTCACCTTTTCTAGATTTGGAGTACCCATCACTGGCACTAGCATGTTACTAGCACTATTGCAGACATAAAAACAACTCCAAGGGGTGACTGGCGTGCCAGGAATGTATCTGCAGTATATCCTGAATACTACCGCAATGGTACATTGAGTGGTATCAAAATCCCTGGGTTGCAGACAAGGATTGATTCTGCATAATGCTCGAATTTCACTGACCAGTAACCAGTGACCAGTGACCACCAAGGAATCGAATTTATAGGTAGAGTGCGGAGGTCGGCGTTCATGATGGATGCGACGGTATGCTGTTACAGGGTATATATGCTGTAGGGCCTTATAATATGCCGTATCTGATCGGGATTTTCCATAGGCCAGGCCCTGTAAGTGAATGCCTAAACAGGTGAGCAAAGCCTGCAGTTTAAGTATAGCCTAGGTTAGGTTAGGGTTAATATAACATTAGGGAAAGCCTAAAGTTTAAGCTTGTTAACTCCAATATGAACTTTAAAATTAAATTATATAGTTTTTATTATAATAAAGCTTTTTAAGTTATTTTATTAATATTTAAATTTAATATTTAAATATATAATTTATATTTTTTATTATATTTTTTATTCAATAATATAACTATTATAAATTTTTATTATATATAAAAACCAAAACTTATTTAAAAAGTTAATATATTTATTAATCGGTTTAGTATACCTACTAATTAGACAGCCGACTAGTTGCTCGGTAATTTTATTTCTAGGTCTACGGTTAAACTAAATAACCCCTGCGATGATTAAACATTTAAAACCTAAGCTAAGCGCAATAGAACTTTGCGTATAATACCTAAGTAGTACAGCCTGAAAGGGGACCCTTAGTATTAATATTTTTGAATCGTACTCATCCCAAGTTCAGAAACTCGCCAAAGCTACTAAGATTCACTCGTGTTTTCACAAGTGTACTTTGATTAGAGTGTCATGGAGCATACACCATTCGAGATTCCGACAATGGATCACAAGAACCGTATGGGCCTACCCATGGTAAGAAATTTATCCCCATTTTCACACTGAGCTAATGTGGCCTGTAGTTTGCTTATGGTACAGGTTCTGCTTTGATGAGACCAAACAGCGATGGAGAAATAGATCCAAAAGTCGTTGAACAGATAAAAACTGCAATAAAACTGGGATATACACATGTTGACAGCGCTGAGGCGTATAACACGGAGCGTGAGGTTGGCGTTGCGATACAAGAGAGTGGGGTACCACGCGAAAAGCTATTTGTGACGACCAAGACGCTTGGTTTTGGCTCGATATCCCAAGCGCTAGACTCGAGTTTGCAGAAACTGCAACTGGAATACGTGGATCTGTGAGTTGAGCCAGTAGTTCATTGTGATTTCCCGTGTAGCCTAACAGCATTACAGCTACCTTCTACATATTCCATGGATTGAGCACAAGCCTCTGCAAGAAGTTTGGGCAGAGATGGAAGCAGTGAAAGCATCTGGAAAGGCAAAATTGATAGGGGTCTCCAATTTTCTTGTGGGACATCTTGAGAAGATTCTTGAGACTGCCAGCGAAGTTCCAGCTGTCAATCAAATCGAATACAGCATTTATCTCCAGCGCGAAGAAATTTACAATTTCTGTCAGAAGCATCAGATAGCCATGCAGGCATTTGCATCACTTTCACCATGTACTGTGGCTGCTGGCGGTCCTGCTGATGCTCTGCTATCCTCTCTTTCCGCCAAGTATGCGACTACTGAGGCGGTTATCTGTATGAGATGGTGTATAGATAAGGGCTTAGGTGTTGTGACCACAACTCACGAGGAAAAGAGACTGAAAGAGTATATGCGGATGTTTGAGTTTTGCTTGACGCCGGAGGAAGTGGAGGAGTTATCTGGCATCGGTGCTGGGAAGCATTTCAGGAAATATTTTTCTGATCGCTTTGCAGCCGATGATAGATCATAGTCGGGACAAGTCGATATTTGAGTATCGTGTTGCAATGCTTAAGCTTAGGGATTACAGGAATACTACTCTCATTATTTCATTCTTCTAATAGCTATCTTATTTTACAAAGCCTTCCGTTTTCTGCTACCATCCATGAGTCGCTTCCCACTGCAGTCAAGGCATAAAACAAATCATGAGGGTCATACTTCCGTTTTATACTTCTTAATGCCTCATAATTACCACCATAGAACACCTGCTGCCACCCTGGTTGTCGAAAGTCTCCTTCACTGAGGTATGCACCGCCCCCAGGCGTGAGTTTTGCTAGCTGTGGAATTACATCGTATGTAACCAAGTCTTGATTTGCAATATTGAGCTCGGCGTCATTGTTGCTCCAGTATGTACCAACCACCGCGTCAAAAAGAACTTTGCGCCATTGGGGGTTTGCCGAATTAGCAATATGACCCTTTTTTTGAGAAGCATTCAGAGCTATTCCTGATATAGCCCCTACCTTATTAGATATATCTCGTATTGCCGTCATTAAACTTTGGCTTCCGTTTCTTGAAACCACAAGAGAGCGTGGAATGAAGCGCCCTCCGATCTGAATATTGTTGACGGGATTCGGAGGGTTCATTACGTTGAAGGCGTCCAAAAACGTAGGAAACTCCTCGACAAAATATGCTTCAAAGAATTTGTTAGCTACGATTTACAGATGCTGTTCAGACAGGAAACTTACTGTAGTTGACATGATTTTCCTCCAGCTTCTTGATTGTAGGGCGCATGATCCTATCTAAGTCCGAACTAGCAAGTCCAATTCCCGAAGCAGGCGTCATTGCAAAAGAAGAGTTGGTCATCAGCCAAACGCTAACGGCCCCGGCATCAACTAAAGTAGGAAGAGTCTTGATGAAGGTCTCGACTACTTCGAAAAATGCACCTTGCGATACCCCTGCGTTTGTAAACGTAAGGTTTGCGGCAGCAGTCCGTTCATCTGGGTACGCTCTGCTTGTCATAGATAAAACTACACCATAGGTTCCTCCACCGCCACCAGAAAGAGCCCAGTACAAGTCTTCATTCTCGACCGGAGAAGCGGTAATGAGATCTCCATTTGCAGTAACAACTTCCCATTCTAAAACCTGATCTGCTGCGAGGCCATATTTGGACACTAATTGGCCATGTCCACCGCCTTGAGAATACCCGCCAGCTAGACCAACCGTTCCGTCGTTTCCTCCAACAATGACTAATCCTTCGGCATTCGCTGCAGTCAAAGCCTCAATAACGCTAACGCCGGCGCCAACTTTGATCGCCTTTCCGGTGTAGTAATTTGATCGATAATTCAGTATCTCGATACTTTTCAAATGTTGGGTCCAGATGGCAATAGCCCCGGTTCCGGTCGCTTTGCCATAGTAGTCATGGCCAGTGTTTCTGATTGTTAGCCTTATGTTGTTTTTTCGTACGAACTCGATGGTTTTTTTGTAATCGGAAGCACCGCTCGCGTTGACAGCATACTGAACGTATGTTCCTACAATGCATTGTGACGCTTTTGGGGAAAATGGGTCGCAGCTGTAATTTGCAAAGAATGGTGACATAATCGAAGACGATGACTTGATATGAGTCTCAGCCAAGCTCCATTGCGCCTGAATATCCGCGCAGTTCTTCTCGCTGTATGCCTCGAAAGGATCTAAGTGACACGAGCTTGCGAGAGGTTTTGTGGCAATGAGTTTGCCCCCTAGAGACTGATTGAATTTAGCCCAGACTTTTGACGTGGGCCAGCATTCATCTCCAGGAAGACAGCGGCACAGGGTATGGTTTGAATAATCAGTGACTTCAGGTTGTGAATAAAGTGGAGGGCTAGGCAGACTAAGTGCTCCATTGTCTAGGAAGAGGAAAAGGAAGAATAAGTGGGAAAACATAATCAAGGCATTTTTGGCCATGCTGGCGATATATAATGACGTAATATGATACCTGATGGCTCTCGAGGTTCTTTACGACACGAGTCGAGCCTTTTATACATCTCGAAGCTCAAGGGTAGCCATATATAAGAAAAGATTCGGCTGAAGGCACCCGCTATGATTTGTGGAAGCAGTTCCCAGAGAGTAGCTGCAGATCTAAGGCACAAAATAACCGCATCTTACCTATATTGTGGCTCGATCTGCAGTAAGCGTAACAGTTACAACGCTGCACTCAAGCAATTTCAAAATTATGCTGAATTTAGAAACTATGGAGAAATGGGATGCTTGCTAGCCTTGTTAACTTTAACGTACTCCTTTATGAAAAAAGTCCATAAATCTCAGAATCAAATTTACGAGAGACCTTCCTATTGCAGCAAAACCCTATTTTTCCCATGCAAACACAGTCAGAATCTAATTTTTGAACTTTACACTGCTGAGGGTTGCAAAACTTCGATTCAATAAAGGCCTAAATAGAATACATGGAGAACTTATCCGAGCACGACCTTGCCGAATTTCTGTACTTCGGCCACCAAACCTTCGATCCAGGTCAAATGTGGTGAGTGACCACTCGCACATTTCACAATACCTATATTTACTCCCGGTCTCGAATTTTGCAACGCAATCATTCCTTCCTGATAAGCTGCAGGTAATGCCAAGTCCTCCTCCGTCACCAGGTATGTGCAGGGTAGGGCAGAATACGCATCGTTGTGTAGAACAGTTTGGAAGATTGGTGATGCCGTTAATGTAGACTCGTAATGCTTAGCTTGAGATTCATCTAATCCGTTGAAGAAGTATTTTGCTCCTTCAACAGCAGAGGCAACACCTTCCATACCGTGTCTCTGTAACGGATTTTTGTTAGCCAAGCTCATGTGTTCAGCGGCGTCATCATCATCATCGTCATCGTAATAAACAAAAAATGGTGGGTAGGTTTGGTGCCGCTTATACTTACATGGAATTTGCAGTAGGGTGGAACTACAGCAGGACTGCCATCCTTTGGCTGAAAGAAGCTATTTACAGATTCTCCCACAGGAATCAAGAAGCCACAGGCATAGAAAATGCCGATGACACCACCTGAGAGACCGCGTTCCTTTCGGTGTTTTGCTTGGAGCTCCGGTATCGCACAGGCTGTTGCAGTGAAACCACCAGAGGAATGTCCAAGAAGGATGATGTTCTTTCCATCTTTTGTGATAAGGTCTTGAAGTAACTTATTGATGACTTTCATATCATCTGATGGTTGTGGGTATCCACCTGATGGGATATCTCGATCATAATCGGGATTTGCGACATCCCCCACGTTCATTTTCGTAAGGTCTGACGAGGGTAGTTGTGGACAGTATGATTCGATGCCGTTTGCTTTTAAAGCGTCTAGAAACAACTGGTATGGCTCTGGTGTATGATAAGATCCATGGCAAATAACAATGACAAATGGTGAAGACATCGTTTTGATAGTTTGTTGATCAAGTATTTGGTTCAAGTTTCAAGAACTTCCCCAAGGCAAGTTAATAAGTTAGCTAAGTAAGAAGATGTTGCTGTTACTTGAGGGGTAGGAATTGATCTTATGAGTACTCAGCCTCAGGCAGGTGAATCATTTATAAACCTTACCAACAACTAAACTGTCATACTAACCAACCAACCAACCACTGCTAAGCGATTATACGTACTAATCCGAATATAGCTATAAGTCCGACTTCACTGCCGTCCACGTCCTAATATATCCTTACCTACGACCTTAGGTAGGTAATATTGGATAAAGGTAGGTACTTACTTGAGTACACAGGAACAGCTTACTATAAATGGTAACTACCTAGATTGCCCAGGTGATATGCTGATATCTACTAGGTCATTCTGTGGGTTCCTGTGTATGTGTAACCTTATTTGTTGAATCTAGCATATCAATCCCAATCCCAAGATACGAAATCCATACCTATATCCCTCCTTCTTACAATACATTTGCTCAACCCAAAATGAGTTTCGTGTCGCTTTCAAAGGCTTGTATGGCTAGCTGTACTGGGATTGCAGCCCATAATCTCATATTCATTCACCACGAATGGCATCTACTTGCTCCTACTATTCTTTCCATACATGCACTTCTCGCTATGATTGTTATAGCCGTGGAGCTTTGGTCTAATGATTTCAATATTGCAAGCTACTTCGGTGCTATTATTTCGATTGCATGCTATCTTGTATCTCTTTTTGGCAGTATTGTTATCTATCGTCTGCTCTTCCATCGACTACGAAACTTTCCAGGACCACGTCTTGCGGCTGCGAGTAAACTATGGCATGTTTGGCAATGTCGCGATTCTCGCAATCACCTAGTTTTAGAGAAACTATACCAGGAGTATGGTCCATTCGTGAGAACAGGTAAAGAACATTCAAATATGACGTAGCTTGCTACATAAGACACGAAAGATACTGAACTATTCATTAGGTCCTTGCGAAATAACCGTCTTCTCGGCTGGTGCATTTGAAGCCATGGATGGGCCTAAGAGTAATACTACTCGATCAGATTGGTATGATCTGCTCCACCCTCGAGTATCTTCAGTTTTTACAAGAGATAAGGTCTTGCATGATGAAAGAAGAAGGATTTGGTCCCACTCTTTAAGTTCTCGTGGTAAGAAAGGACCAAGCAGACCGTCGCAGATACCATGCTAAATAAGTACAGCCCTCTTATCATACGAGCCGCGTGTCCTCCGGAAGGTCATAGGTTTGAAAGATCACATCCTAAAAGCTGACTGCAAACCAATATTGGTGAATGACTTGATGCAATGGTTCTCTTTCGACTTAATGGGGGATTTCGCCTTCAGTCAAGACTTTGGCATGATGGAAAAACTGGAATATCATTCGGCTATCATGATGGTACGATCTGCTATTACTTTATTAGGACCTTTCAGCCCAGCTATATGGATACCACGAATAGGATTTGCGTTTCTATCTAGATTCTGGAAAGTCAAAGATTGGTTTGGTATGCTAGCCTTCTGTGACAGTTGTATGGAGCGTCGAATGAGGGTGAGTAAGATACTGTCAATAACTCACGGTATCGGTAGTTAAATTATCAAGACCACAGTCAAGGAGCGGGATATTGCATCTTGGTTCATCGAAGATGCCGAGAAAAACAAGAATAATAGCCAATACCAAAGATGGCTCAGCGGGGATACAGCAACGGTTGTTGTAGCTGGAAGGTAAGATAGACAAAGCGCCGATATGCCTGCAGCTGAGCTGACCAGCCAAACCGCTATAGTGATACGACAGCTCCTACCTTGACTACCCTGTTTTATTTTCTGGCTAAAAGTCCTCAGGATGCAGAGCAAATCTATGAAGAAGTCTCAAAGACCGACTTGCAAGATGTGAACGCTGTTGCGGCACTGCCCCACCTGAATGGCGCAATCAATGAAGCCATGCGGCTGTTGCCGGCGGTTCTCACATTTGTGACTCGTATAAGTCCGCCTGAGGGAATGGAAATAGATGGGACACACATCCCAGGCAATGTGAAGATTGCTGCCCCTCGATATTCTATTGGAAGACGTAAGTTCCATCTCAAGTTTTGGTGCTACGATATCCAGCTGATTTTGCATCTCAACAATAGTCAGCTCTGCATGGCAGGATGCAGATAGGTTCTGCCCCCAGCGGTGGTATAGTCGTCCGGAGATGATATTGGATAAACGAGCGTTCGCACCATTTGGAGTTGGTAGGTTTTGTTTGACACCTAACAAAAGTTTAATGCATTTTCGAACTGACGAATATAGGACGTACCAGTTGCGTGGGCAAAAACTTAGCACTAACAGAAGTTCGGATGGCAACTGCACACCTAATTTCGGAATTCAGAATACAATTCAGCCCCGGAGATAATGGGGAAGCTGTGGAGTGCGATATGCGGGACCAGCTTACTGCAAAACCTGGTGAACTGAGATTGATCTTTGAACCTCGAGTTAGCAAATAATCACAATAGACTAGGTACTGATAATTACTATAAATTTAGTACCGCATATAGCCATATAAATAATGGTTCAGGGGTTTGATTCGCTTGTTCAGCCCTGTGCTTAATTAGTATTCTTATAAAATGGGTCTAATTGAGCACTAAAATAACCTTAAATCAAGCATTCCCCGCATCCATAGCTTAACCGAATTTCCCAAACCCAGAAAGTACAAGTGCCGTTTAATCTTACCTACATACATCGTATTACATTAAACTAAGCCTTTTTTAAACCCCTTACTTTTTATGTCCAGAGATATTATATATAGTATCTTTTTGGAATGATTTTGGATAGTAGGTAGATGAATCGGTGCACAACTACCGAGTTGAGTAGGTGGATATTAAGTTACATCGAGCTATAGTAAGCTCGGCATAATCTCAGAGATGAATTCGGCTGTCTGCATGATGCGCTGCCAATTACTCCTTTTACCGAAGCAACCAATACTAGGCTTACTGTATCATTGCCAATGAGATCCCCGAAGTTTCGGGGTATTGCACAACTAATTCACTAGCGCAAATCTCCTATTACTGTCTTCTACGCTGTCTCAGCCGTAATTTGCTGGAATACAATACCAATTTCTTCAGGGTAGTTATCCCTTGAAGGGAGTTTGAGATTGTGAAGCCGGGTTCGGGTTCGTATATCCTCCTCTAAACCTTTGCGGAAAATTTGATGGAGAATCCCTGACAGCCACCAACGCGTATGTGCTGCATGTACCGTGATATGCCGGAGCTCCCAAATATCTCCTTCAAAGGTTTTGTTCAAGATCTGTACCACATATACCTGTATAGGTACTTGGTGTAAGTCGACGGAGTTTTCGGACCACCGATACAAAAATCCACAATCCCCTTAAATCAATGGATTCTGAAGCTCTGAATAGTTACCGACTAATAATACGTAAATACTCGAGCATTTGAATACTGCCTACAGATTACCACAAAAATGTTTGCGACGCTACTTTCGAAGACCACATGTTCCCACAGAGTCGCATTTTGTCGATGTCACTATCTTTGCATTCATTGATCCGTGCCTAATTGCTGACCACCCGTTAACCTTGTTAGTTTCGAATTGATCAATCAATTGATTCTGATATGCATGACTCTTATATGCAGCAATAATCTGCCCCTTCACGAAAAACGCTTTATCAATTTGCAGACTGCAGATTGCAAGCTGCCGTCACACTGGAGCTTTCATCAGCGAGAATAGCTAATTGTGAGCTGGAAAAGAATAGAAATGGGGGAATCCGTATATACTACTGGACCGTCGAAGATGTTCTAAGCACGTAATATCGATGGGCACACAGCATATGCTAACCATTCGTAGGAGCTAGAAGATGGCGGTTACGTGTACCTAAGGCCCGTACCTAAAGGATTGTTTTTATATTCCATTAAGAAAAAAACTTATTAAAATTAAAATAAAGCCTTTTAATTACTTTAAATATAATTAAAAATAGTTAAAGAAATTAATTTAATACTATATTAAAATTAAATTATATAACAAATATATATTTATTATTCAAATATAAAAATCATTTTAACATTGAATTTATATAATAAGTAATTTACCGGCTATATAATTATACATCCTTAGCCCTCGCTACTACTATAAGTGAAATGTGCAACACCGTTTTACATAATGGCGTGATAAGTTTCTAGTATCAGTCCACCTCCTTCTCTTTTGATAGAGAATCACACCTTGAATTGTAACACAGTAGAATATAAGAAAGTGGCCGTTGCATCTTCAATCCTTGGAAGGCCGAAGCTAATTATTGTACATCGATTTAATATAAATCCTTGTCTTTCATATAATACAATCCAGCTATTACTTACATATCCCCAACCACTATGTGAGGACATCTTTCTAATCCGGGGAAACGAAGTTATTTCTGCCTACTACCCCCCTCCCCGGAATCATTGTTAGGTCTGGCCCACTATGCATACGTCAACTAATAGTTCAAAGAGATTCTATTGGCTAAACTACTTTTTTAATGCTGGTAGGTCGCGCCCATTGAGCTGATAATAGAGTATGATTCTTCTGAAAAGAAAAGCAAGTTTGTTGAGGCACAGTCTCTTAAAAGTTAAAAGGGGATCCAAAGCTTATTCCCGCAATCGAATAATACTAGTGGGGAATCATCTTTTGTAAAGGAACAAAATCCATCATCAGCAGATTGCAGAACCACTTGTCGCAATGACATTATACCTCTCAATACAGATCCAAAAGACTGCACGTAATCTCCCATAAATCATAGTCATTGTTCGCAATTTCAAATCACCAGCTACGCCGCCAAGCGCTTACTCCCGGATTTGTTACAGATAGAGTCAGCAGTAAACTCGTCAGCTCTACTACTCTGGACTGCAATTCGGTAAGCCTCATCGGCAGTTGTGATGACACCGTTTACTTCATCAAGCAATGATTTCTCTGTATGCCAGTAGAACCGATGACGACGTTTATCTCCGTACCTATTAAGTAGGTAAGAGGCGTTTTGGAGAACGGAGGCCTAGTCTATCAAACAATGCTACTCAATAATACAACAACATCAAACCAACAATAGAAACAAAAGGAGTACCGGAACTGGAGTGCAAAGCAGCATTAACGGAGGCACTTCCATCGTATCACCTGTTCCCGCGAAAAAGAAAAGTATCTAATCCAGGGAAGATTGAGGTCCTTCCCCGAGGATATGGTAGGCCCACACTCACAACGTGCAAGGATATAGATTAAATCACCAATGGGTTAAGGAAAACAATGTGCTCAGCGGCTCAGCCTACGCTACTGCATCGGCATTTCCCCAGAAGCCGCTGGTGACCCCAGATCCTTACAGTACTTTGGTACAAGCCAGGGATTGGCGAGTTATACGATATATACCATATAGCTGGAGTTTATATAATCGTTATAAAATGATGGCATGATTTGTTAGACTTGGCACAGTATCAAAATGACAGAGAGAGAATGCAGGTTAAGTTCAATGTTCTACGGACACACTGCCTTGGTGCTTTACGGTAGGTCAATCTAGGTGCTACCGATGCAATGTCTAATCTGAGAAATCTCTTGAGATCTGACATATACCGATCAAAGTCCGATCCTGGGAGGAAGATATGGATGTGGAGGTACCTTCGAAGTTGTGGTATTTTAGGCAGTTGATTGCTTGGGGATATCAAGACCGCACCGAGCAGGATTATGATTAGGTGGATGCCCTCGTGCTCTCTACGTGATACCTAAGTCGAACAATGATCAACGTAGATACCTGCACTGCTTTTATATTGGCATTACTATCTACCCCTCGTAGTGACTGCTGCAACATTGTGACTCGCCTCTTTCACATCTCCATACCTTTGTGAAATTGCCAACCATGATATCCTGCCTTTCCCGGGAATCCCACACAACTGAACGCGTGCAGAGCGTCTCAAGTGTCTTGAGTTCATCGATTGTGACTAGATGCGGGTATCATATCTACACAGTCTGGCTCTTTACTTTCAGCGACTTGAAGACCATCGTCTTTCCTAGTACCGCCTTCGGGATTGTCAACGCATTGGCGATATTCATAGAAGAATCATCAACCAATCCCGAAATCCTCGCTGTACATTATCGCCACCTCTTGAGCGCTATTCCATCAGTCATACTATGGACTTGGATCAACCTACTTCCATTCGCAGTAAACAATCAGCGTCAACCCGACGCCATCCAAGAGGATCTTCTCAACAAACCATGGCGCCCTGTGCCCTCCGGTCGGATTTCCCCTCGGTCCGCTAAGCTCCTTATGCTCGCCACTTATCTCCTCGCCATAATTACAAGCAAGATCCTGGGAAATACGCTCTATTGCTTGATGTTAATTGCCCTCGGCTTTTGGTACAACAATTTGCGAGGAGCGGATGCGAGCTGCCTTGTACGAAATCTCATTAACGCTTTCGGATTTGTATGTTTTGCTTCGGGGGCAATGCAGGCCGCGGTGGGGAAGAACCGGCCAGTTTTTCGGTTGCTTGGATGGTGGTATTGTATTATTGCGTGCATTGTCTTCACCACGGTGCAGATGCAAGACATGTATGATCAACGAGGAGATAAGGTTAGGAACAGGAAAACTGTTCCATTGGTGCTTGGAGATGCTTTCGCTCGGTGGACAATCGCTGTTCCCATGTTAATATGGTGTTGGCTCGCTCCATTACTATGGAAATCTTCGGCGTTGGGCTTCGTTGTACCAGTCACTATAGGGTTGATTGTGGCAATAAGAGTCTTGAAGAATCGAACTGAAGCAGGAGATAAGAGAACCTTCCAACTTTGGAACATGTGGCTTGTTTCTGTTTATGTGCTTCCTTTGGTCAAGGCATAT
This sequence comes from Myriosclerotinia scirpicola, assembly GCA_002162505.1. Taxonomy (NCBI): domain Eukaryota; kingdom Fungi; phylum Ascomycota; class Leotiomycetes; order Helotiales; family Sclerotiniaceae; genus Myriosclerotinia; species Myriosclerotinia scirpicola. Next base: position 2,263,906 of record NGKG01000004.1, on the reverse strand, counting down.
GGAAATGTATCTCATAGAACTTAGTGCATCAATTTGATGTGTCCAGCTTGTAGAAATGTTTTCAATATGAGTAGAACAGCCACCCAGCTAAAGATGTTACCAACTTAACAAATACAAATTGATCGCGATACAACAGGTACTTTTGGGTTCAAAGATCATGATGTGCCATAAACACCAGAAAATATCAATCCCTTCTCAAAGTCTCAACAACAATCAAATCTTTCCTTACTCCAATCTCGTTAGCAGCGACGATGGGATCCGTCTCCTCGTTATGTGTGCTACCGCAACCGGCGCCAGCTTTGTAACCATCTCCAGTTTGGAGAGCCCTCTCCAATTCAATATCGTTGTCTTCAAGGGTATGGAACGAGCCATCTGCCGTATCCGTAGTCACCCGGGTTCTCCCAGAAGTTTTACTAAAAGGTTTGCTCCACTCTTTGCTGCGATCTTGGTACCTCGTATTGGGCTTTAGCCGTGAAGGGAAGAACACAGGGCCAAACGTGGGAACGCATGCAACCATAATACCAACGGAAATTTCCCCAACCACAATCATATATGCAGGAAGGACACAATAGGTGAAGTTGGCTTGATCACAGCGAAGAGTTTGGAGTAGGCGGCCTAGATTTAGACCAGCAATACTGAGTAGATGTCAGTCGGTCTTCTACCATATACCCAAAGGTTGCATTTAAAACTCACGCAAGTCCCAGCGCGAAGGTAGCGCTGACAGCAAATTTCCTTTTCCTGGCCATATTCAAATCCCATATGATTGGTAATGGCAAGCATACAACCCATATGTCCAGTGCCATGTTGAATGCGGCCGAAAAGACGGCGACGGCTTCAACATTTATACAAGTTCCTGTTGTTATTGTCTTGTCCCAACTGAATCTGATGGGGTGGCACGAGGCCAATATCGTAGCGATGCATGATATATAGTACGCGACGACGACGGTACCTGTAGAGACGGCAAACCAGTAGAAAACGGGCTTTACAAAAATTTCGATATACAAGAGGACGATTGCGAATCTGAAGGAAGCTACTCCTGCGCTCCAGAAGAATTGAGAGATATAGTATGTCTGCCAGTTTCATTGTCAGTTACTGTATGCCAATATCACTTTTGTCTAGAGATATTGCATACCTTGAATGCAACAACTAGATTGGATGACGGAACCTCAGTGATCGGTAGACCAAAACTGCCATGGTATATGCCTTCTTTATGTCAGTCGACATTCTATCTATGATGGAAAGGAATGATTTTCTATCGACTCACCTACGATTATGTCTATCACATAACCGATCAGACAGAACTACCGAGTCAAGATACATCAATATTGGCCTTTCTACCAAGACAAACGATAAATAACTTGCGTGTGCCATAACATACCAGAGCTAAACAACACAAAGCATCATGCAATTTCCATTTCCGCCGTAGCCTTTGAATAGATATAATTCGTAGTGTTACTGCCACGATTGCAAAAACAACAAGAATAATCATTACCGATATGAGGTCCGTAGCCAGACGGGAGACTCCATTGCCGAAAACTGGTGTGCCGGCGGCATTCATGATGGCTTTGACTACCGGTAGCGCCTAGGCTGAAAAAAATATAGCTATGAACGGAACGTCTATAATGTGCAGATTGATGAAGTATGACTGATACAAGACCCAAATTTTACGAATCGAGAAGCCAAAATGACTGGAGAAGCTCCGTGGAATTGAAAAGCTTATCATTTGATTACAATAGCTGACAGAAATATCTTTACTAGGAATACTATTAAGATCTTACCAAATTAGGATCTTACCACATTAAGATCTTACCAAAATAGTGACACCAGGATTAAATTGTCAAGCTGCAATCCAAAATTTGGTCGAAAGAAATGAGAGAGTAAGATGACCGGGTAATTTCCAGCTACGACACATAATACTTGCTACTACTGTGGTGTTACGATATCTTCATCAATTTCATCCGTTTCCAGACCACTGCATATTAGGCTGTTGAATTTAGAATGCCAAGCTGTACTGAAAAGCCCGAGACTAACAGGGGTAAAACTACCAAGCCCTTCCATGTCCCTCTTCAGCTTGAACGTTTCTCATGAATGCGATGAGATATTTTCCTTCTCGCTCAATAAATCCTACAGCTAGAGATGGCAGACATTTACACAGAAAGCATGGGACGCAATGTTCCGGAATCTAAGAGGTATCATCACTTCCAAATTTTCGCCTGAATTTACACATCTTAGAATTTCTGAGGCTTTTGCCAAAAAAATCAAAACTAATTATTTTCAAAGACTAGACGAGCAGTTCGAATTGCTGAACAGGTGACTTAATCGCTTCTATGCATGTTGAAGCAAAGACTAAATAGGGTCGTGCAATAGAAACATCGGATATATACTACACCCATCAATTATATCGAAACTCCCTCCCTCCCCAACTATTTTAGACATAGGTACAGGTACCGGTATCTTCCTCACACAGCTCGCGAAACTCTATCCAGATGCAGACCTTCACGGCTTAGACATATCTTCCGCACTATTTCCTCCAGCGGAATCACTGCCGCCCAATGTCCACTTAGACGTTGCGGATATCAAAAAGCCCATCCCATCATCCAAACAGAGCAAATACGATCTCGTTCACGTCCGTCTCATAGCTGCTGGTATTGCGCCGACGGAGTGGGAGCTCGTAGTGAACAATATCATCCAGTTACTCAAACCAGGTGGTGCTATTCAATGGGCGGAATGTAACTGGGCAGATGTCCAGCATCTACGTGGTGGCGTACAATCGTCCGTACATACAGCGCGATCGATGGGGTCCCGCTTCAAAATAGGCCTTAAGGATAAATTTTCCTATGGCTGGAAGATATTACCCCAGATTTTTGAGAAGGAAGGACTTGTAAGAGTCGAGGAAGATATCGTGAGCTCAGATCGAATTGTGGAAACGCGAACGCCTCTCACAAGGAACGGGATGCAGGCCATATTTAGCTGGTCGAGACTGATTTCGTCGCGGAATTCAGAGGGCTCATTATCAATGGACGAGCTCGATAGATTAGAGAAAGAGTCAGCAAGGGACATCGAGAGCGGATGCTATGTGAGATTTGACATCCACGTTATGCTGGGGTTTAAGAATTGACACTTGTAATTACTTGTACCTTAGATGCATGAAATATCTTGAAAGACAGAGTAGAATAGCGAAATTACGAAAGATGACTGGACTGCAATGACTGCATGAGCCGAGAATAACTAATCATATTCAATTGATTTCCACTTGGGATAGATAGCGAGCCTTGGAATTTTCCCACAAACTTCACAATCAACACACCAATTATGCCCAAGAGCCGAGATTCGAAACATCAAATCACCATTACGAAACCACAATACATATATACTTATTATATTACCATATCCCCACCCAGAGGCTATGCATCGCGATATACCACAAGCCCCTAATGTCCAAATTCAAAATATCCCCCAAAGACCAGGCAGGGTATGTAATAAAAAGTACAGTGAGTGCACAACGCCATCAAAAATGCAATCCCTCAAACTAAAAACCAAAGCTATCCAACAGACTATTAGCCTCCGGTTCCTCGAAAACAGTAGGTTGTGGCTTATGAGTTTGAACATGTCCAGCCGTTGCATCTTTCGTATCCGCGGCTGCGGGTCCTATTCCACTGACGGGCAGATCTGCCACTACTAGTGAGCTTCTCCTCCTTAACATATTTCTAGGATTGATTTCCCCGTTGAAATTCTTGAAGTCTGGTTTAGATGGAAGGAGAAACTCCCAATTTCTAACCAAATCTAATGCCAACAAGTCACAGCCCATACGATCATATAGTCTCGAATTGTGCAATACGAAAGCCCATTCGACTTTGGGAGTTACTTTTGATGCACCACGTAGGGTTTGCAGGGTTTTTTGACGGAGTTGCGAGTAAAGAACAACTAGAGCGGGATCGTCCGTCAGGAACAGTTTGGCTTGGAGATCAGGTGATTGTGGAGTTTCAAGGAGTGTATAAACAGGAGACTAGTGACAGTGTTAGCATCTGTAGTTGGGTTTCGGAGTATGTGGTGGATTCTTACAATCAAAGCTCGCACAGCCATATCACGACGATGTAGCATCCAGAAAGCCCACGATGCTAACCAGCGGTTTCCCTCTTGAGCAGCTAATGGTAGAACCTTTTCTTCGAGGAGCTCTTTGAGAACAGGTCCATGCTCGCCCTCATACACACGAGTAACTGCTATCGCTAGCTGAAGATCCTTGAGTTGACTGAGAATTACGTTGACGGCATCTTTAAGGCAATCCGCCAATAAGAAGAAGGCTGCAGCGTATTCTAGTTGCGGTCAGAATGGATGAAATAAGACTCATTAATGCATCACTTACCAAATCGACGTTTTCCAAGTAAAGCATATGCATTTTTCATTGCAGCAGTCCTCCACTTCTTTTCCGTGAAGTTGTTTGCCAGAAGTTTCGTCGTAGCCCCCTGTTCACGGTTCCACGCTGCCATACGCCATAGACCCTGTAGTACCGCCTTTTTCTTGAGAGCAAGATAATACAAACTGCAATCTATGGGATTTTTGAGATCACTCTTTGTATATTCATTTCGGGCAATGATTTCAAATTGAGCTTTCTGTCTTTTGTTAGCTTGCTCAAAACAGGAGTCAGAACGAATACATACCAGAGCATTTGCATCTGTCATCCACATAAAGATACCACTCTCTCGCGCATGTTCCCAAAGCATCCTTCCATGAAATTGTCGCGAGACCATATCTATCAGGATATCCTGACTATCACTGTGGTATGCCCAATTGATCTCCCTCCAAGAAAGAGCAAGTTCATTCGCACGACCACGATGTAGAATATGCTGTCTGAAGAAGAGCATAAACCTTGCTGCATTATCATCCATAGACCTACGCTGATGTTCAACAATAGCGACACATTCAACAATATCAGCCAAAAGAATCTGTTCTTGCCTCGAAAGTTGAGGCAATGCAATTTGCGTCAGCTTCTCAGTTATGGCAGCAGCAACGTTCTCTGTGACCGTCTCCACTTCATCATCTTCAGAAAAGCCATCAAATGTAGATTTGACTCCTTTGCTAGCTGAAGGTGCACTTTCCGAGCTGATGTAAAAATCTTCAATGTTCATCCCGAGGTGGGAGTCGATTGCTTCACCCTCGATATAATATTTAAGGATTTTGTAAAGGGCCAATAGAATATGCTGAACTAACAGATTCTTTCCAGCAAGTATGTATTGGCTCAAGAATTGCGGATGGTAGACCGGAAGTGGACCGTTTAACCTTGAAACGATATCAAAGAGGTCCCAAGGAGTTTTACGAGGAGGTATAACAGTCGATGCTGATGAGTCAACCTCCTTATCATACACGAATAATTGGTTACCAGCTCCAACAATGAAGTTGCCACCTCCCAGCCAGGTTGAATCACCGATTGGATGAGGTGTTAAATCTCGAATATTGACTTCCCGAATTGCTGCCCATGCTGGTCCTTTATTCACGTAATCGTATCGCATTTGCGCCAACAATACAACTCGATAACGGAAACCTACGGCAAGGATAGATTGATCATCTGGTGTTGAGGTCCAATCCAGATCTTGGATAGTATCCTGAGATTCGTAGTCCTGTGTATACTCAAGCCGTGCGCCTCGGACATCCCAAATCGTTAATTCAGATCTAGTTGAGTTCACAAGTGCAGCTTTCCGTATGGAACTCCCACTAGCTAAAGCAGGCTCAGTAATACCTGTATCTACCGAGCAAGTCTGTAGCCAGTCAACCCTCTCGTTTTCAGGGTCAATCCGGGCAGCCCAAGACCTTAACAGTCCAGAATGCGTATAGGAGATTGCGATATCTCTTGCAAAAGTATCCAAGAAACCTGAGATGACAGGAGGAGATCCAGCTGGATCTACTGGTAAGACATAGGCCAGATCATCGTTATCCCCGAGATCAAATTGACAAAACTCGCGAATGGAAGGTTCTTGATGGTTGCCATTGATCTGGATACTTCCTCTCCTTTGAGGCAGTTTGACCTCCCATACGATACCCTTCATTTTGGAAGTAATTGTGGCGACATGAGCAACAGGACCCTCCTTATGAACTTCGGGTAGCATAAGAATGCACAATGGCTTTCCCATAACAGAGAACTTACAACCCGCTAGTTTGACCGCTGAGGAATGCCGGGTATCCCATAGTGTAATGTGATCATGGTGTAAGTATATCACGAAATCCCCCTTTCTCATGACGCAAATCCTATGTACGTGTTCAGATTGCGAGATAATGCTTTGACGGAAGACTGAGGTTCCGCCTGCATGTTCCATATGCTTCCAAACGATACTCTCATTGCCATCTGTGCGCGATACAACTGCCCGTCCACTAACATTACGCACAATTTTCTTGATAGGACCTGAATGGCCTGTCCATAGAGCTTTCGATTTGAGGCGATGTGACCTCGGTGAAGGATCAAATAAGTTGGCTACATCGGCCTCGAAAAACTCGATCTTCCCATCAAAATGATGCACTAGAACATTGAGATTCCCACCAGACTTGTTGCAGAAATTATAGAGCTGAATATAGCTTGCATCATCGGTTGGATCCTTTGGTAAACCCATCTCTAGACCATCAACATGTGCAATATTAAAAATGTTTGTCGGTTGTCTGATTTTAGACCCAACATTCTCCAAACCCCATGCAGAAAGATGACCATGTTCATCTACTACAACGCAAATTTCCGGATTTCGATTAGCAACTTCAATCAGATGCGCTAGGGCATGGTCTTCTTTTGAGTCGCCCGCCGCTCTCTCCTGCACCGCATGTTCTGTAGCAACCGTAAAATCTCTCCCATCAATTATAAATGCGAATCTTAGCTTCGACACCTTGCTTCCGTCTAATACTCTCGGTTGTATGGATTCTTGCAGATCAACCTGCCCCCAGAGTTGCAAACTTTGTAATGAGTGCACATCCGTCGGGGCCCAGATTCTCAGCACATTTTCCGCGCACACTGTATATAGCACATTATCAATTGTCTGATCGATATGAAACGGTCTTCTCCAATGTATATTCGTGACCGTTCGCGGGTGCGGTAGATAGGTGAAATCAAATCTCGTATCATCATTCCCAAATGACAACCTCCTCCATATCTTCACAAACCTATCGTACTTTCCACTAGACGCAATGAATGCCGAATCATATGAGAAAGTCGCAAATTTTACCGGATTCGCAAGTTGTTGTTTCCAGACCACGACCGGCGCATCAATTGTCGAGAATAAAGTAAGCCACGAGCTGCCCACCAACAGTTCTTCTGATATACCCCATGATAGCGTATTTGCTGTATCGTTTCCGCTCTCATCGATCGTGATGCTATGTTGTAGAGACCACTAAATTCATTCAGCGTCGCATTCCCAAAAGGCCAGTTATGGTTGTGTAATGCTAACCTTCAGCACTCCTTCATCCTGCCCGTATGGTTTATAAATCCGTATATTAGACCCCGCACATGTTGCTATCTTCCCAGTACTTTCATCCAGCGCAATAGCTTCTAGTTGGGTATCGTCGTCATCGTATATCGTTTGTAGGATTGTGTCTGCGCCAGTGAGTATAACGAAAGCATTCCCCGTGATATAGGCCTATGTAACACTTTTAGCTGAGGGAAAACAATGTAGGATGCCCAGAGGTTTCCTGCAGACTTACTATGAGCCTCCTACTGTCCCAGTAACCAGTGCAGACAGCTTGAAGCTTGGCCTGTGCCTTTCCAGGAAGCACTGCTCTCATACTATTTATCAGAGCGCATTCCGGGGCATATTTTCAGTAAGATAGCACAGATATTTCTCTCAGTACGAGTAAAACTCAATGGAAGCTAACTAGAAGAAGTCTAAAAGCATTCAGTTTCGTTGATGGCGATGATCACCGATCATTGTAGACTTGGAGCTCTGCCTCGGTCAATAGATAACGCGGTTCCGAAAAAAGAATTCAAAGGACGACGATGATCTTCACATTCTCATCCGATGTTATATTATGGTCACATTGTTTTCTAGGTTTCAATTCACACATTCAGAAGTTTTTTCTTTGGTAATTATCTGGTTTCAAAGTATCTAGGTGTGATAAGTCTAATCTACGTTGTGGCAACTCTAATTGAGAGGTTCTTACATGCCCCATGGATATAAGATCCATGAAGGAAGTTCCCCACTCCACAGTAGGAGTGTTCTCAATGAAGAGAAGCCAAATGTAAACTCGATTATCGAGTCGATGCGGATGCAAGTCCATCTCTCCATTGGCCATCTACTGGAGGAAAACGCCATATAACCAAATACTCCGTGCCACGACATTTGTCGGTATCCAATGGTATGCAGTGACCAAAACGCCTTGCTAAAACAAATATTCATATCCATGCTTCCAATATAAACTCCCATCTTATGCCCAGTGTTCCATTCCCTGTGATGAAACAATAATCCCCCTTTTTCCTGGTAGTAAAGCAATCCTTAACGCCGTCGCAATGCATCCAATATATACAAGTCATTAATTCGTACTACCTTTCAGGTATGTCTGGAAACCCTCCACCCTTGCCTAATGTACTCCGTCCTCTATTAAAATTGGGCATTGATGACCCGTAAATCCCTGTTCTCAAATGTCGCTCAAGCGGAGTGGTCAATGGTGCTCGTGGTGTAGTTGAATGAAATCGCGCCGATGCAGCAAGAACCCGTCGCGATCGAGATGGTGTAGCCATATACCCCGGCATTGGGGTTATTGGATTCAATGGAGGTGGATTCAATGGAGGCCTAAGAGGAACATTCTCCGATCGTTCAGGGAAATACCCATGGCGTACCGTCGCTCTATGTGGAGGATCCCTTTCGTGATTCTCGTGAAGTCTCTTAGTGATTTCATCCATGTCAACTTCTTCTCCGAAATCTGACCAATTCTCTGCTGCATCAGTTCCAGGAGGTGTACCGATATCCGCAATAGGTCGTAACTGTGCGGTTTGTTGTCGCCAGTAGTTGAGCATCTTTCTATGTCCCTTCCTTATATTCTTATCGTGCAGTTCTTTGGCAGTGTTCGCCATAGCTTTCGTTTGAATCGTCCGCAAGCTCCATTTCCGAAGACACTCGGTCTGGCGACGCTCCTGAAAGTCCAACGTTGCTTCGACGTTCAATGCTTTCAATGCCTCCGCACGTTCCTTCCACTTATCGAAGAATTTCCTTTTCACCATCTCTTGCCAGAGAGGTTCCAATTCGGCCACTTCTTCAGTACGAGCTCTCCACTGATCAAACAAGTTCATCCCTATGATGACCGTTTTATTGTTGGCAAATTCACGTGCCTGCTCGTTCAGTGCCATTTTCGCTTGCGCCTTTTCTCGCCATCGTGAAAACATATCTTTTGCTAGATACAATTTTCTGTTCCGTCGGACTTGAGCGTATGCAACTTTACGCTTTTCTCGTTTCGATTTCGCTGTTGCTTCTCTCCACTTTTTCAGAGCTTTCGATGCCACGAAGAAATAGTTGGCAGCACGAGCCTTCTTATTTAGCATTGCGATCCGCTGAACCTGCTCTCGCATTGAATCAAGGCATCGACCTAGAATTCGTGGTGCTTGAAACTCCCTCGCTTGGGATTCCATCTCGGCTCGATCGTTCATTCTTACATACCACTGTTGGAGGACAGATGTTGCTACGTTCTTGTTGTCGTATCGTCGAGCTATCTCTTCGCGTTCCCAGCGTCTACTCCGTGAGTCCTGGGACCTATCAAACCACACTTCCAAGCAGGCGAATTTGACCTCTTCTTGCTTCTGTCTTTGCAAAACCACCAGTTTCGTCTCCAATCTCCAAGTTTTGAAGGCTTTTGCAACCACACGTTCGTCTGAAATGGCTTGTGTTCTTTTCAGTTTAGCCTGATGTCGCCATTTAATCAATGCTTCGCGAAGAATCTTAGCACGATCAACCTCTGCGGCTTGTTTCTCTTGCTGGGCCTGAATTTTCCAGGTCGACAAAGCGCCTTTGAGCAAGCGTGTATTGTGACCGGCCTCTACCGTCTTTTTGGCGGGAGCAAGCTGAGCTTCACGACGCCATTTCTGCATGGCACTTGCTAATTTTTTGGCCTTGGCTGCACGCTCAGCTTCCTCATTGAGTGCAACTTGCTTTTCCGTCTTCTCCTTCCAAGTATCCATTGTTTTGGTGACCACATTTAGTAGTCTCTCATCCTCTGCTAGTTGAGTGGCTTCGCTCACAGCTTGAGCCTTTCCTACCCATGCTGATAACGCCCGTTGCTTATTCTTTTGCTCGACTCGTTGGGTAAACTCCGCAACTTTTTTCTCCTGTGCCATTTTCGAGAATACTCGTCCGAGAAGGTTGCCCTTAGCGACCTGAGCAGCCATGTTTGATTTCGCATCGATTTCCTCCTTCTTTGCTTTCAATTTTCCGAAAAACTTCTTGAGTTGAAATTTTCGGGCTACCTCCTCCATTTCTTCAACTTTCTTTTCGTTCTCTTCCGTGTGGGCTTTCCAGGCCTTGAAAACTCGCAATCTGACCATTTGTCTCTCTGCGACCTTGGTAATTTCCACCTTTTCACGAGCTGTCTCTGCCCAGTGAGTCAAAACCTTATGTTTGAGGTGATTGTTTCTGAGTTTTTCAGCTCTTCTTTCAAGTCTCGCAAATTTCTCTTCCACGTCCCGAAGCTTCTGTTGAGCTTCTAAATGAGCCTGCTGCGCCTTTTCGGCGACTTCCTTGACTTCTTGAAGCTGTCGTTTCAGCTCTTTCTTTTCACGAGCCATTTCAAGCCAACCCGAGAATGCCTGTCCTCTGAGGGCTTCGCTGTCGTGCTTCGTAGCAATGGCTTCCATTTGCGCATTTCGTGCTAGACGCTCTCTTGCTTGATCTCGCCATGCAAGTAACTTTCTAGTGACAAAATCTTCAAAGTAATGATCGGCAATAACAGCCGCTTTCTTTTCCAAGTAGGCAATTGACACCTTGCTTTCGACAACTTCGCTCGAATCATATTGTTCTTCGGCTTCTGTAGTAGTGGTCAACTCGTCGCTCGTGTTTGCGTCTTGATGTCCGTTTGTAATATTGTGTAGGGGAATTCGATTAGATGGGCGGCCCCTCTGGGCACCTCTTTCTGAATGTCGATTTATTGTGCGAATGCTACCCTGTGTAGAAACTGATCTGCCACGTCTGCGAGGTGGTTCAGCCTCACCGGCTTCAAGCCAATTTCTAACATTGTTCACTCCACGTTCTTCACGTCCCTTCTGCGTGGTTCTAGGTGGTTGCGGTGTAGGTTCCGGGATAGGCTCCGGTGATGCTGCGCGTGTAGCTTCTGATATAAAGCTCTTTAATTCGTTGATTTTAGCGGGTGTGGCTGGCCCGAGAGGGGGAGGAGAAAACGATTGATTCCTTTTATGTTTTGGCTCATGCGCTTGAGCTTGAGCTTGAGCTGCAATCTCCAAGTCCAAGACTCCGCTCTCCGAATTGCGTCGTGGTAATGGTGGTTCATTCTCATCCTGATAAAGAGTGTCGCTTTCCTTATAGTCTGCGACATCTGTGGAAGTGCTTTTACTACTTCGTAAATGATCGTGTGTATTGGCATCGAATTCAAGGGTAATGCCTCTTTGAGACAAAACTTCCTCGAATTTTTCAAATATTGTTCCATCGAAATCTCGCAAGTTGCCAATTTTAAACAAAAGTCTTGCATACCGTTTATCATGGTCGGTATCAATTTTCATTTGAGGTAAGATCTCATAATATGATCTGAAGAGCGCGGTGGTATGCAGCCTTTCGCGCGCAGGAAGAGTGGGTAAGATTTGTTGCGCCCGGACAACAATATCATGTAAAATAACCAAATCTATTACATGTTAGCATTAATCATTGGATATTCCAATTGAAATCAAGCCTACCATCATCAGTATAATAAGGTTCATCAGTGGTTAACCAACTGGTGGCGGCGTCGCGTATGGACGGGATAGACAAAGGAGACATGGGACCTTATCAAAAGGCATAAACGTGAAAGCAGTTTTGTTAATTATTTGTACATACAATATCGCGGATCGGCGATAATACAGCAATCAAAAAGTGAAAAGCGAAAAGCAAGGTACAGTAAGGTACAGCAAGGTATACACCAATCAGATTGAGAATGAGAATTGCACAATTTTCTTGAAGCTCTTGGAATCGTGAATTGTGAATTATCGAGACGCGCTGAAGAGTGGAACATTTTTCGCGACTTCTGGTGAATGATAGATATATGGGAAAATTGGCGGACGCGACAAAGTTTTAAACTTTGGACCGGCTAGATTTTTGGTCTAGAAACGTGCTGACCTAATTTGACGCTAATGAAGGTATGAGATTGTTAAATTTTTAGCGAATCCTATGAAAATGTGTTATTATATACCGCCTTTATTCTGCCGACACTAGGAGTATTCTGCCAGATTAATTAAGAAGGCGGTATGAAATTAACTACCACCACTTCGGTATCACTAGTAGGTAGTCTGCGCGCCGTTCCCTCCTAAGCATATTTTGGTAATTTGCCCCTCAACTAAAATCACCAAGCCTATTGCGCCAACAAGAACCTAACCTATTAATGACTAATCATGGAATAGCTTCGATTAAACGTTTACCGGTACTAGTATAGATATCAATATCAACATCAACATCTACTACCTAAGTGCAGTCAATTTCAATTCCTCACTACCGGTATATCACACAAACAACCCAGTACAACTTAATCTTCACCGCCCACTCTCATCTCCAAACTCAAACTCAAACTCAAACTCAAACCCCCAATCCTCATCCACAAAATGCCCACTCGAACAAGACCAATCGAGAAATTTGCACAAGCTGTCGCCCAGTGCTCTACAGAGGTATATATATCTTCATCCCCGTGTTTCCCTCTACACCCTTTTCCCTCTCCCTCCACATACCTACAAGGCAATTAACTCCAGACTCATTCAATCCATCCATTAACCAGCCCCCATCACAGGCATCCGTTTACGGAAAATGTATTGTAGCGGATTACAATTCAGTTCACAAAGACAAATGTCTGACGGAGTTTATGAGATTGAAGGATTGTTATTTGGTGAGTTTATCTAATATCTGCACTTTCCTGTTATTTGTAGCTTACGTGTATCTAGATTGCTGCAAAGAAAAAGTGAATGGAGCTGCATATAGAAGAATATAGTTCACTTAGAAGCAGCACGCTGCCATCATCATATACTTAATCTCCATCAGTTACTGAGATTGACGGTATATTCTTGCAATGACTTTCAGATTCTCATAAAATAGCCACTGTAAATGTTATACGGGCAACTATCTAAAATGTCTTTTTATACCCGAAAACATGTCTATGAAAGATCAAATCATAACTTCAACAGCCTGAGCGAAAATGTGGCTTTTTGAATCTCCTGTTCCTCTTCCAGAATGATACCCTCTGCTGCTGCACTTCCTTCGGCTTCTTGAAGAGGTCTTCGTAATGCCTTCTCGATTGCCTGTGCTTGACTTGCGAAAGCTTCACGGAGCCCGATGCTCGATGGATCTTCCAGAACCTTGTACTCCATCTTGATATCGTCGGTTGGTTGAAGACCAGCCTTCTTGCGCAATCTTTGTACCCGATTAATGATCTCTCGTCCCAATGCCTCATCTGCAAGATCTGCATGGAGCTCTACATCTAAGATAGTAAGAACGTCCTCATCTGTATTGGTTTCAAGGTTCTTTGAGGATTCATCATCCTTAAGACCTCGCTTAACAACCAAATCTCCCTCTTCGAGCTTGATACCATCGACAACAATTGACTTCTCTAGCACGTAGTTGTGAACTTGTTCACTGGTTAATCCTGGCAACGCCTTCTTGACCTTCTGCACTTCCTTCTTCAACTTCTTTCCAAGGACTGGCCAATCAGCGTTGACACTATATTGCACATTGTACTTCGCTTCGTCCGAGGTAAGCACAAGTTCTCTAATATTGAGCTCCTCGGTGATATAGCTTTCCAATGAACGAACATCTTCCAAATAAACTGGGTCATGGTGAATGACAATCAAAGTTTTGAGAGGGGTCTTGAGACCAATTGTTCGGCGTTCTCTGGAAACTCTGCCTAACTCAATAACACGTTGCATGCGACCTACACGACGCTCAACCTCTACATCGAAAAGTTCCTCTCTCACATCAGGGAAGGCCAAGAAATGAACACTTCGTGCATCCTCGGCCTGGAACTCTTTAGGGATATGAGGTAGCAGTCGTTTGTAAATGTTGTCTGTGAGGAATGGTGTGAAAGGCGCAAGTCCTCTTGCGAGAGTAAAGAGGACTTCGAAGAGGGTGTTAAGGGCATGCTTAGTGTCATCTAAACCGGATTCACCCTTTAGACGTTTACGATTGAAACGAATGTACCAGTTCGTGGTATTATCGATAAGATCCAATAGTCGGGGAACCACAGTGTAGAGACGGTAGCCTTAGTTTATTAGTCACAATCATAAAATAAAATTTTCAAGGGTAAACTCACCTGCCATCTCTTGATTGACAAATTTAAGAAGACTCTGACAACTCGCAAGAATCCATCGGTCCATGACGTTAGTGTTAGTGGCCTCGGCAGAAGGATCAAAGATATAATCAACGTTCTCCACTTTCTTCAAAAGTGCTACTTGTCCTTCGAAGAACTTGTAACTATTCCACAAAGGCAGAAGAACCTTGCTCACAACTTCCTTGACACCAGCTTCCTTGAAACGCAATGGCTCAGCTCTTACGACTGGGGAGTTAATGAGATATAAACGTAAAGCATCAGAACCATATTTGTCCATGACAATGCCAGGATCAGGATAATTCTTCAGACGTTTTGACATTTTCTTGCCGTCCTCTGCAAGCACAATTCCGTTGACAACGCAGTTCTTGAATGGTGAAACACCGAAGAGATGAGTGCCCAAAACAAGAAGAGTGTAGAACCATCCTCTGGTTTGATCAAGACCTTCAGCAATGAAATCACCAGGGAAGGATTGTTCAAATTTCTCCTTATTCTCGAATGGATAATGTTGACTGGCATATGGCATAGCGCCAGACTCAAACCAACAATCAAAGACCTCCTCGATTCGCTTCAGTTGTCCCTTGCCCATTTTACTAGGAATGGTGATGTGGTCGATCTTGTCTCGATGAAGGTCGGTAATCTCACCTTCGTAGCCACTGAGTTCCTTTAACTCGGCGATGCTACCGATACATACTTTCTCCTCATAATCGTCGCTAACCCAGATGGGAATTGGGGTACCCCAATATCTATTTCGAGAAACGTTCCAGTCACGGGCATTTTCAATCCAACTAGCGAATCGCTTTTCTTTGACGAATGAGGGAGTCCAGTGCGAACCTTCAATGTTCTTCAGCATATCAGGAATGATTTCGGGAATTCTAATGAACCAAGATGGAACAACTCGGTAGATCAAGGGGGTGTCTGATCGCGGGCACATAGGATAACTATGCCTGACCGTAGAATCAACAACTAGTCGCCCAGTGCCCTTCAAATGTTTGATGATAGCTTTGTCGGCTGCCTTAACGTGTAGACCCGCAAAATCTCGAACTTGTTCAGTGAAGTGACCCGTCTCATTGATTGGACATGGAGCCGGCCGTTTTTCGTTGATGACCCCGTTCTCCATTGCGACATTGTAATCTTCCTCTCCGAAAGCAGGGGCTTGATGAACAATACCAACACCGCTGTCATCAGTAACGTATGCAGCATTCAAGACTTTGAACCCATGATCCTTAAATTCTTCATAGAAATAATCGAAGAGCGGCTCATATTGCCAACCAAGCATATCACTACCCTTAATCTTTTCCACAATCTTGAACTTCGCTTTCTTCGGGTCCTTATACAGTGTACCGAGTAACTTTTCCAATAAGATATAGTTTTTCCCCGAGGCTTCGTCGTGAATTTTGATATACTCGAAATTTGGGTGCGCGGCTAAACCGGTGTGCGATGGGAGTGTCCAAGGTGTGGTTGTCCACGCCAAAAGACATGTTGAAGGGTCTTTCAACAATGGGAAAGATACGACAACTGCTGGATCGGTAACATCCTGGTAATTTTGATTCGCTTCGAAATTACTCAAAGCTGTGGTGAGAACTGTCGAATATGGCATAACTCGATAACCTTGGTAGACGGATCCTTTCTTGAAGATCTCGCTGAATACCCACCATTCTGATTCCATGAAACTTGTATCCATTGTCTAAGGATATCAGCCCCTGTAAATTAACCCCTCTCATGAGAACTCACCTTATAGTCGTTATCAAAATCGATCCAGCGGCCTAACCTGTCGATTGTTGTGCGCCATTCCGACGAGTATCTCATAACAATGGCTCTACACTCCTCATTATATTTTGCAAGACCCATTTTCATGACAGCATCCTTTCCAGAAATACCAAACTTTTTGTCAATCTCGTGTTCAATCGGTAAACCGTGTGTATCCCATCCAGCACGTCTCTCGACATGATAGCCTTTCATAGACCAATATCGAGTGATAGTGTCCTTGATAGTTGATGCGAGTAAGTGACCATAATGAGGTAAGCCGGTCGCAAAAGGAGGTCCATCGTAAAAGGTATATCGAGGCTTTCCTTCAGAGAGTCTATAATCAAAACAAACAATGTCAAAAGGTAAATTTTAGTTTCACTCTGCAATTTGACTTACTCGAGTTGTCGCTCGAAAGCTTTGATCTCCTTCCACACCTTGAGAACTTCTTCTTCCTCTTTTGGAAAATCCATATTTCTTATGATTTGAACTATGGTGAGTCTAAGAGAAGTTGGAAGGAGTCTTCCGGTGGATATAAATTGGCGGGGTCGAGACGAGGGGCAACGAATTTGGGTGGTGAGTCAAAATTGATCGTTACACAACCAATCAAACTGAGTCATATCGAGGCTGTGGATCAGCCTTTCGAACAAACTATAGCTAAACCGTATCGGTACAATCAGAAACTCACCGCTCATGTTTATTGCTGGTTCTATTTTGAGGCGGTAAAGCACTTCATCGACGCGCTCGCTCCGTTCATTCATCAATTGTCCCTGTTGTTTTCATCTTCCAATCTGAAGTTTGTCCAAAACGTGATTAAAATGTAACTGCTGTTATGATCGTAGTACATCAAAATATTGAGCCTGTGTTAGTTCCCAGGCTGCGAATATAAACATCATGACCCATTTCGGACCATTATCCTGAAATGTTGTATCTTACCTACAGATCCATTTGTTCATTGTGTACATTTTGCATCTCATCCTGTTTTGTCACGATGGCTTCACCCTTCCCAGAAGACAAGGTGCGAATCGGAAGCATCTCTGATTACATATCACGGTTTAATACTTCGGCTATGCTTGGACATACGCCATTGTGTGCGTGAATGATCATTAATCGCAGCATGGCATGTAGTATTGACTACAAGAACATGTAAATAACGGAAATTTCTGGCATCTCAGTATGCAAGACCATCGTGTATGCTCAAGCTTGTCATAATGGTCAAAATTCGGTCGCTGCTTAGAATCTTCCCCTTTCTAACAATCCTCTCCACCGCCAGTACTTCTCAATCGGTTCAAAGTTATGACTAAATATGAGTGGAAGTCCTCCAGATCAAAGACCAACACAGAAATTGATTTCTTCCAACATAATCGGTGGCGGTACAGCGGGTTCAGCACTAGCAGCTCGTCTGAGTGAAAACCCCCCAAACCTCCGTGCTCGTTCTCGAAGGTGGAAATGACCACTCAATTAATACAAGTGTACTTTCACCCAGTATACCGAAATGTATGGTAATCCTGAGTATGATTGAAATTGCAAAACTGTACCCCAGATAGATACCATACCAATTACTCTTACGAGAGTAGACCTTGACAACTTTTAAAGGTACACGCAAACAATCAGGTTACAGTTCATCCACTGGCAGATAGATGAGGCATGTCCTAGAACTTTCGAATCTCTCGGATTAGAAGTAAAAAGTGATCTGCGATATGATTTAGCATTAGGATGCTGCAGTAATCTTTGATCTTTGATCTGAATGGAAGGAGGAGAAGTTATGCAACTACAGCATATTAGTTGCCTGCCCTAAAGCGAACAAGTTGGGAATGATTATCGGAGAACTTGTGGAAAAGATAATCCTTGAAAAGGTCTACGCGGGGGTTACAGAGATGGGTGTGAGATGTTCAAATGGAATCACTGCTACAGCAACGAAAGAAGTAACCTTATCTGCCGGTTTAATTGGCAGTCCCCGAATCCTTGAGTTATCAGGAACAGGAATCCGGATACACCCAAAAAAAAGACTCGAAGTTCTGGTGGACAACAAGAACGTGGGAGAAAACTTACAAGATCATGTTCATGCTCCCATTGAGTAAAATGTCCCGATCCGTTACTTCTTCGATTTTTAGCTAATAAAGCCCAAAATCTTCAAATTCAATACCGGCATAATTACTTTAGATAATTACACTGATCCTACATTTTTCGATGCTGCATATGAAAATGTGTCAACAGTTCTACGAAGTACCGGCCTACTTGCTACCCACTTACTACCATTAGTGCAAGTTCAATAATTCTGTCTTGTCCACAAATTGGTTGTGAAGACCTGATAGCACCAACAAACTTTTCGGATAAGTTTACTCCTGGGTTTCAAAAGCAGTATGAGTTGCAGAGGAAGTATTTCCTAAGTGAGGCAGCCGGCAAAGAGTTAGTGAATTTTCCATATGGCCTTTACATTGGCCGTCAAGGTGAGGCGATAGCAAATCTCCGTACTACATACCCCTACTGGACCATCAGATGATTTAAATGATCTCCAAATTGAACATTTTCCCTTTTCATACTGTAAATTCGAGCCCTAAAACTTTCTTAATTATTTACCGTCTGTGACCCCATATAAAAACCACCAGGCTCACGGTAAATGATGGATCTGCCCCTGAACTTCAGCGATACCTCCCAGCTTTTCTTCGCCCCTCTCACAAGAAACTACTTCTCCCTCCTTGGCGTTCTCGAGCGCTTTTTTTTCCAGCGGTTCCGTCCACATCTCCTCTTCCTCTTCGTCCATCCACCCAATACTTAACCCAAATTATCTCTCCCATCCCTTCGACGTCAGTGGTAAGCTTTGCCGATCTTTTGGTTTCAGATTCTCCAGTTTTTAGCTCTACATGAGTATTCTGCATTCTCCTCTCCTCACTTCTTAATACAGTTTCGATTTCTCATTTCCCCGAGACCCTCTAAAGTCTACCTTGATAAGCAATCACTAATATTCCCTCCACTATCCCCAGTGCTTACAGCAATAATCACACATCTGAAACCCTTCGCCTCTTCTCCCCTACTCTCAAATTACCTCCAAGGAAACAGCACCGTCTATCAAGCCAAGCCGGCTATGAATTTTCAAACAAATCCAATAGCGAGCTAGGCACTCAATAAAAACTTGCAATCCAGATATCTCCCCATCGGTATCGGCACCTTTTCGATGCTGTCCCTTGAAAAGACTGGTATGGTTGTCGAGAAATTTAGAGTATATGGTGTGAAGGGATTGAGAGTTATTGATGCGAGTGGTTTTTCCACTCTTGGTTCGGTTTAACTTGCAAAAGTGGGTTTATGCGGTTGCAGAGAAGGGAGTGGAGTTTATGTTGGAGAATCAATGATGAATGCAATAGTTTGTTGAGTCAAAAGTACTAGAGTATTTCCGTACATGCTCTAAGATTTTGTTTACATGACCCATTGCGGATTCATAAGTGAAGTTACAAGTTCTGTACAGTTAATCGAAGATCAAATTCATATGATTCTTGAAAGTTGGATAGTCGTCTCATGACTTCATATTCCCCCTAATTATATATCGAAGTGGTATATATTTGACTACAAGTGTTTTTTATAACAGTCATTTGCCGCAAAACTATATGAGCAACGCTCGTTTATAGTATTTCTGATCTTTCCAATTGTATCTTTCTTTGACTAAAAATGTTCAACTTACAGTCATCTGCAAGTCGCTTCACTTAATTTTGGGAAAACTATAAGAATAATACTCATACATCCTACTTTTACGTTGTCCTAGCAGTCATAATGGTTAAAATCTATGAGTAATGCTTGTTTACTGCATTTCTGACCTATGAATCTATCTTTTTTTTTCTTTTCGACTCACTTTAGCGCTCATTTTCTGGGCCTCGAAGTGTATAAAAGGTTTCGCGTTCCCCCCTTTTGGACTTGAGTTCTGTAGACTTAAATTACATTTATATCCACATCCATATCTATATTTACATTTTTATTTACATTTATATTTATATTTATATTTATATTTATATTTATATTTATATTTATATTTATATTT
>NGKG01000004.1:2224029-2238639 GCA_002162505.1 Myriosclerotinia scirpicola | reverse complement strand
CCCCTCCTCATTTCTTCAAAAGAAAACAATCCAACCAATCCAACCAATCCAACAATAAATACCACAAGTAAAGATATACACAAAAGAAAGAAGAAAGACTAATCGAGTTAAATATAAAAATAAAAACATATCTTAAATAATAAAACTAAATCACGAGCATTATCAATTTATTTACTTACCTAAGTATTATAAAAGTAATTAATCTTAAAAGAGGATAAAAAGATAAAAAGATAAAAAGATAAAAAATTGGAAAGTTGAAATTGAAGTTGAGTAGCTATTATTTATTCATCTATACATTTAATCATCTACCTATCTACCTATCTACTAGAATACCCATCATGTACCTATTATTCTACTCCCAGCCTAATGCTATATTCCACCCCCCCCTCGCCCCCTCATTTATCTCCATTCATCAATCCACCATCCATCCGCCCACCCATCCAATCATACTATTATAAAAAAAATATACTATAATACCATGCAAGATGCAAGTCCCCTATACTCGCTCCAAGCCCCAAATGCAAATCCATATTTACCAATAAAACTCCACGCTCTCTTAAAGGTATCAAATCAAAAAAAATTAAAAAGGGTAGTAAAGAAAGTATTTCTTATGATGCTTCTCTCGCTGTTGCTGTTCCGTCGTTGCTCGTATTCATATCCCATTCGTAACAAAGCTACTCGCTTCGCTTAACCAAGATATCCTTGCTCGTCTATTCCCTCACCCCTCACCCCTGACCATCACCTCACCCACAACAATCCCCTCAAGCAATCAACCTCGGAACATCCTTCCCCTCCGGCTTCGCACTCCCCTTATCAACCACCACCTGCCTCTCATCAAATCCCGTTTCCGGATGAACCTCTTCCCCAGCCTCTCCCTCCGGCGCCCTCGGCATCCCGCGCTGCCTCCTAACCTTATCCTCCTCCAACTCCGCCGCGATCCCCTTCCTCGGCCTCTCCGCTTTCGCCAATTCCTTTTTCTGCCTCCTAAAAACCCCATTAAGTCCCCCGTGCTCCCCATTCTTCTTCGCCTGGACCGCTCTTTCCGCAGCCCCCACTCCCTCAAAAGCACCATTCGAACGCCACGTTCTGCGTTCCCGCATGACTTTCATTCGACCCTTAAGTCCCATACCCCCATCGCGTTTTTTCTCGTCCATTAGTTTCCATACTTGTAGTATGACACCCCATCCATGTGTAAGACGTTCTTCGATCTCCTTTCTCTCTTTTGGATTTCCTTTGAGTTGGTTTATATCCCTCTGTCCTTGTAGAATCCTCGCTTTTCTAATAAAAGCGGTGGGCTGTTTGCTCTTTACTAATTCTTTATGTACACCTTTTAATGTGTATCCAAAGGGTCCCACGATGGCACTAATATCCTTCAATACGAACCCTGTAAGACCCATTCCTACTCCCTTTACAAAGCCCAGTGCTCCATGGTCCCGAGCTCCAGTATAAGGTTGCACCACTAGTCCTGTCACACCGTCATAAATACCAAAGATAAATTCTTCTCCCGCAGCTTTCAATCCACTCTTCATACCCGTAATTCGGGTTGGGCGACGCACCGTCGTGTCACCGTAGAGACGAGGAGCATTATGAAAACCTTGTGCAAGAGCGAGTGCTAGATCCATAGGTGCACGAGCTACTGCTTCTGCTGTTTCACCAAACCCGTGTCCAATATCTTTGGCTACTTCTTCGGCTTCGTTGTGTGTAGGATCGGAAGAAAGCATAGATTGATTGTCGATATTGTAGTTATCCTGGTTTACCTGAGAAGTTTGTTCTTCTTGGTTGGCTTGGCTATGTTGGCGGGTAGGTTCACCACTTGTGGTGTGATTTGACATGCCGGCATCACATGGAGAATGTATGGCGGCTTCAGAACTGGTATCGTGTGTTTCTGTCGAGGAGTTCGTATTTCCGGTATGTTTGTTTTGGGTATCAGTCTCATTTTGATGACTCTCTTCTTGTATCGTTTGATTGTTAAGCGTAGAAGTGTCGGCACTCTTTTGAGAATTAGACTTCTTCTCAGCAAGGGTACTTCCACTTCCACTTTTCCGTGCATCTTCCGATTTCCTCTTCTTCCTTTCTTCATGCATACTTCTCCTCTTTATCGTCTTTCTGACCTTGAATGGAATACTACCCACGCCAGCAGCAATTCCCGTAACCGTACCCGTAACAGCTGTCGTAACACCACTAATAGGCTCACCTGGTCCTTCGAAATCATTCCACTCATGATGTCTAATGAGTCTCAATTGTTTCCAGGTGATTTTCTTTCTCTCAACCAGCAACTCGGCTGCCAACGCACTTAACCGCAAATTGGTGCCTTTCATACTCCACACCGCCACACGATCTTCAAATATAGAGCAACGCATCGAATGTTCGCCTCGGAGAGTAAGACTTCGATGAAATGATTTGACTGCATTCTGTGCACCATCACCTTCCGCTTCAATATCCTTGGCGATTTTCTCTGCCTCTTCCCTAGCTTTGTCCGTCAAACACTGCTTGATACCTTCGGCCAATTTATCAGCAGTCAATTCCTTGTACGGAATGGGATCTGCTCCTGCTCCAGCGCTACCAATCATGGATCCCCAGAATTGTTGGTCACCAAAGAATGGAACGATCATTGTCGGCTTTCCGCATTTAAGGCCTATCGCAGTTGTTCCAGCACCACCATGATGTACCACCGCCTTAACTTTAGGGAAAAGCCAATCATGTGGTGTATTTTCGAGCATGAACACATCCTCTGGTGTATTCTCACCTCCCAGACCACCCCATCCCTTAGAGACCAATGCCCGCACTCCAGCTTTCTTCACAGCTTCAAAGATCATCTCGGTAAATTTATCAGGATCGTCAACAACGATAGAACCAAAGCCAATATAAACTGGTGGCTCTCCATCGTCAAGAAATTTGGTCAGATCATCCGGTGGTGTGAATGAAGCCGCGAGATCCAGGAAGACGAAACCAGCGATATCAATTTCCGGTCCCCAATCCTTAGGTTTGGGTACAAGACCAGGTGACCACAGGTATGTATATGGGACTTTGAGGCGATAAAGTTGACCTGGAGCCCATAGTGTTGATACCGGTTCCAGACCTAGAGTTTTTACTCTGAAATTATTGACTAAATCACCCAGACCTTGCCAAGTCATCATTTCCACCAATGGGTAGGACATGAAATTCGTATAACCTGGATCAACATTTGTTTTCTTAATGTTGGCCAAAGGATGTGGAAACGCTTGTGTTGGAGTATATGGAAATGTGAACATGAGGTGAAGAGGTACGCCGAGTCGTTCTGCGCAATGAACATGTGCAAAACATGGAGGGTTTGCAATAATAGCATCGGCAACAAATGGTGCTTTATCTCCCATCATTTTAAGATTCGTAACATCTTTCTCTTCGTCAGTAGCATTGATGCAAGCTCTCCAAAAACCTTCAAACATCTCGGCCATCTGATCTCTTCGTCTTCCCACTTCTCCTTTCTTAAGAGTATCCATTGTCGGTATCATTCCTGGATTCTTAACCATAAACGCCATGAGTTCGGCCGGATCTCCTCCAACAGAAAAAAATTCCAATCCAGAATCATTTTGCACGAAATCTCGAAACGCAGGATGTGTTGCTATTCTCACTCTGTGCCCATACTCCTTCAGATTCTTCCCAAGCTTCAAGAATGGTTGAATATCACCACGACTCCCAATAACCATTACAACAATATTCAACCTCGGTCTGGGCATATCCGAAGTGACTGTCTCTTCCGATGATGATCTCGAAAGTTTTCCTCTCTGGCGTCGCGCAAGGTCAGCCTCTGGCGACTCACCCGTCATGTTATCATTCCCAATTTTATTGAAGAAAGTGGCGCCTAATGCCTTCGCAAGGTATCCTCGATTGCTGGTCTCATTAACACTGATATTCAACCGTCCATCTTTCTTCGAAACCCTTCCCTTGGTATTGAAATCTTCATTTCCAACCTGGAATTTATTATATCGTTTCCTTCCACCCGTATCACTCGCATTCTTCTTTCCTGGTATATACTTCTTCTTCTTCTTCTCGGCGGGAACGTCTTCCTCGTCGTCACTGCTGCTACTGCTTGTCGATTCATCATCGTCTTTATGAGCGGACCCTTTACTCCAGATCGCTTCATTCAACAACGACGTATTTGTTTGACCTCTGTTGTAAGCTGGCGCCAGCAAAGATGATTTTGTCGTGGCTCTTGGTCTTTCTGTTTGCCATACTTTTGTAGGTGCAAGGTTGGGCCGTTCTTCTTCCTGATGCGTATTATTCGGGATACTTGTGGTAGGAACGTCTGTCTTTGTGGCGGATATTGATCTCGAGTGCGAAGGAATCTGTGAAGGTCCATCGGCCATCGCGGGTCCACTGCTAGCAGTCATCTCTGTCGATGCTCCTGACATCATATATTAAGTATTAGAGACACAAGAGGATTTGTGAGGGTAGAATAAATAGAACTCTTCGCGAGGTTCAAATTGCCATCAACGAGGAGAAATTGTTGATCACGCGAAATAAAAGTCGAAAAAATATGAAGTAGTAAATAAAAGAGCAAAAAGTGAATCAGACTTGAGACTTCAGATATGAGATATCGATATCAGATGTACAACTCTGGTACCCGATCACGTATCGGTAGCAAGTAAACCAGCCTCTCTATTCCGATATCGACACCAAATAACTTGAGTCGAGCTACTCAAATTACTCAAATTACTCACCAACTGGAGAGAAAGCTCCTAAATCCAGAGTGAACAAATGAACCAAATGAATCACACCTTGGCAGACCATAACCTACTTAGAGACCAATTTCCACGCTTACCGAGCCCTAGAAGTTAGACTCCTTACCATATTACTATACCTAACCCAAACGAGTTAAAATGCGACACATGAAAAATTCCAGAAGAAGCAACCTACGTCTAGAAAAGCTCCAGGCGGGCGTTGTTGTTCAAGAAAATTGGTCCGAGAATTGATGAAGATTATGATTATGACGACACGGCAGATCAAAGCCGTCGCGCTAAACCTTTTGGGGAATCAGCCACAAACCTTGATTTCATCCCCTGTCTTGTTTCGGTCCAAGTTACCGGAAAGTACCACCTGGGCACATACAACTGGGACTGCAAAGGAAAACTACCTATTATTTTGTTTTCGATTCATTCTCGTCTTTGGCCCTCGCCTTCAAACAACGTCATATTGATTTATATAGTATAATTTCACCCATTATATAATATATAATATATATACATAACATTCCAAACTACCACTGTATTTTCATCGTATATATAAGTTAATACCTAGTACACTATTAGAATACTCCCTCCCCCCTTTCATCTCATCTCCCCTGAGTCCCCTCCCATTACTTCAATCATTCATTCCATTCCCCGTAATTACAATATAACCATACAACAAATTCCCTAGTTTTACACACGATCCTTTATTCCCCTGTAACGTAACCTTAATCTTACCTCAGGTACTGGTACTGTAGTACAAAAACAAACCTTGTAACTTCAAGATTCCCATCTACTGTATCCGAACCGAAACCGGGCGTGCTTAACAAGCGAGTGCGGGCACTAATAATATCCTCCCTTGATTGCCGATCCGCGGAGTCAGGTACAGCCGTCCCTCCCGGGCCGCTAGGGGGCGGGACCGAGAACCATCATATCAGTCTTTTGGATAATTATATTGAATCTCTCAGTACCTATAGATATACATTTACAAAAAATCATTGATTGTCTTAACGATGTATATGGAAAAGGAAATCGGAAATAATTGTCGTTTCAATTATAATATATTAACCCCTTTAATTATTTCGATAAAACCCAATATCAATATCAATATCAATATCAATATCATTTCACAGTGAAAATAATCCACGAAAAAGTCCCCCCCCTCATGAAGTCAATCGTTTCCATCTTATTATTCCTCATCCTCCAATCTTCCTTCAGAACTTCGAGTCTGCCAAGTTCTCATCTCAGCATTACGAGCCCTAACACCATCAATCCAGCTTTGTTCATCATCCCCATTTTCTCTGCCACCATAAAGACCCTGAAATCCATCATCAGACATTCCTGCTGGGGAGCCAGATCTCTGTCTTGCCCGTCGAGAGTCAGTTTCATGCATCCATCGCTGAGTGAATTCTTGATTGAAAGGATCGCTTGGTCGAGTTGGACTAGGGACTTCAGAGTCTCTAATATAACTTCTCAATTGAGCCATGGATCGAGTTGTGGGTGCAGTGTATGATGGATGATAACGAGACTGATGTCGAGCTTCGGGTAAGTGAGCGGGAGTTTGGGGTTGGGATGCTGCGGGAAGAGAGTCATTGTACACTGAGTATCGTCTAGATGGAGTAAACGTTCGTGGACCTGTATCACTGTCTCTTGTTGGTGTTGGCTCTGGCCGAGTACGACGACGTGGCGATGGAGAAGGTGAAGGAGGAACCGAGTTGCGTCGACATGATCGGGCTCTGGGGCTGGAGAATAAACGTGCAGCAGCTCTTACAATAGGATTTTTTCGTCGACGCCCACCCGACTATTGCACAAGAAAGTTTAGTGGAAACCAAATTATAAATAAAATGAAAACTTACAGGTGGACTTGATGCTTGACGTTCATCGTGTTCTCGAATTAGTTGACTTATAGCGGAGCTTGACATGGAAATATCTCTAGAATAGGTTCCTGAACGGCCACCAGAAGAATTTCTGATCAAGCTTGAAGGCGAAGGTTCATTTGAGTACCCACCTGGCGAAGAGGTTGGAAGTGATCCTGCCCTCGAACCTGATCTAGAAACAGTTGAAAATGGCGGTGGCAGATTTAGTTCTGGAGAATGGTTAACCTTGATCGACGTAGCAATTGGCGATTGCTCGGCAACTATAATAACGTTGTAAGGATCCAGCTCGTCGTCACGAATCCTATTGAGACTCGCCTCACTTTCAATTTCTCCCAGTTGTACGGATATTCCCTGGTCTATAGGGGGAGGCACTTCACTGCGAAGTGAACTTGCAAACGAAGGTATTCGAGAACTCTGTAAGGAACTTCCACGCAATTCTTGATGAAGATTAAGATTTGCCGATGGTCGTGGTCGGCTATCGGTTGTAGATGAAGATAATGCTCTTTCTTGTTCGTAAGCAACGCTAGATCTTTCTGAGTCATCAAATGAAAAGCTGTTGGTTTGGTGTCTCAATGTTCGAGGTTGACGCGTAGATTGTTGAGAACTAGGTCCAGGGCGTCGAGCTGGCTGTGCAAACATATAGCCCGGAGTATTATGAGTAGCTATACGAGATACAACTCTTGGAGTTAAACTGGCTGTGGGCTACAAGATTAGAGAGTCAGCAATTGCCTTGAAATAGGACCCTTGAAACATCCAAAGAAAGTTAGACAATAGGGAGTGTGCTCACGCGCCGCTCTGGTGAGCTTGATGCATTTTGTGCTAAGAACAGAGGTGAGCGCGGTAACCTTGTACGCCCTTGTAGTAGTCTCTGTGCTGCAGGGGGTTGAAGGCGAGGAGTGGTCGAAGATTCTTCGGGTTCTAAAATGCGTTAGTAATTTTGCTATATTTTGATCGTTCCATTGTCTCAAACAGCATCGAATATCCGGAACTCTCCAGTTGTGGTGTAGAAGACCTTGTAGAGTATAGCCTTACCGAATGGTGAAGAGTGCCGGCTTCGGTCACTTTCCTGCTGGCTAGGGCTTTCGACAAATCCGCCATAGTCAAAGTTATCTTTAGAAGGAGAAGATAGCCGTCTAGTGCCGTGATTCTCGAAAGATTCTTCGCCCAGTTCAAATTCGGCAGATTCTTGACTATGTTGAGCCTCCTGCATCTCCTTCACTACCCTTCCACGCCTCGCTTCTAGCCACTGTTCAAACGTTTCACTGCTGGTAGCATGGGACAACTCAGATTGCTCTACTATCGACGAAGAGTCATCTGCAGATCCGTCATTTGTGATCGTGCCACTAGATGTGCTAGATGATGCATTTGCCCATTCTGAAGTATTAGAAGCTTGATCTGGAGCAGGCATCTGGAAAATACACTCCAATTGAAAGGGGGATTCAAGCCTAGGAACAGTATCGCCTTCATCTGGTTGTGAATTGGCTTGATTTGCAAGGTGACTTCCATCGGTGCTTGGTATAGCATTATCAGATGGGCCACAGACTCTACTTTTTGGGCTAATGGATCTAATTGGTAGAATGATTTGGCGTGGGCGAGACGTTTCTTGTGAAATATTACCAAGTTGCAACTTGGCTCGACGTTTTGCGCGTCTGTCATAGTCCTTGATATCACCCAAACCAATGGTTATAAGGGATGGGCTTAGTCGAATCATGACTATTTTGATGACTGAAAATTGAGTTGACAATAAAATAACATCAAAGAGGATATGCCATGCAATCTTGAAGAAGAAGAAGAAGCACTTATTGACACCAGATAGAGATCTTCCACACAGCGCACTTGAACAGGAAGGAACGTAGATGTACTATTCTGAGAAGGGAAAGAGACGACTGGCCATATTCATATTTGGACCTCTCGAGCCATATATGATATATTGGAAGGAACGAACCAGAATAAAGTCATGTGAAATAACATACTTCGATCAATGCTTTAAGTCTACTTAAACTTAGTGATAGCAATCAAGTACAACAAATAAGTTAGTACGAATGACAATATAGGTAACATATCAGAGGGGCATCCTGTATCGTTCATTCTATTTGGATTGAGTTCGATTGAGTTGTGTGTGAGATGATTTGTGTATATCTAGAAAGGCTATTCTGAGCTGGCTTTTTTCTTAATCGAAAGAAGAGTAGCTGTTCTCCAGTAATAAATCCATGAGTGAAGTATATGCAGATGAGGTGCATCTTTCATATGTTCACGAACAGCAAGCAAGCTTGTGAGACATGCAAAGAGCGGAGCGTGGTGAGTATAGTAACCTATTTGCAGCAGCAGTGAAAGGCATGGGATGAAGATAAAAGATAAAAGCACAATCGGATCTAAGATCATACGAGTCATTAATTGGTTGAATGTGGCTTCGATGTGTGAGAGTTGTACTGTCGGGTACCGGTACCTGAATCTTCAACCTCGGGTGGCTTATTAAGGCGGCATTCAGAGGGAGGGACTTTCAAGGAGAGGGATAATTGGTGAATCTATCCATTCGGCAGGTGTGTGTTTATTTTTGCCTGACTATTCTGGTGACTTTGAGATTATTATGTTATCGAAGCTTCACTAGTACATGACCACATATATGATGCATATGCACCCCTATTCTATTTATAGCTTACCTGGTAATAAATATTAGGTAGTAGAGTACGAAGTAATTGAAAATATTATTGTTTAATAAAAACTTTCAAAACCTGTGGACATATAAATAAGATATGTATATAGAATTGATAACTCCCTTATAATAGTTAATGAATGTAGAGAGTACCAAGGTATTGAGCATTCTGTCTAGCTGGAGGTATTAATACCTACCTCCAGAGCTACCTCAGAAATTAGAATAGAGTAGTAGACAAAAGTCTCACAATGATTGTCTAGTATTCCTCAGCCTCCAAGAATACGATACATCTATGAAGTATCGTATCGTATCGTATCGTATCCATCTATCCATCTATCCATCGCTTGATCCATTAGAGAAGAAATCAACTTTATTACTACCTAGTAGGTTACCTACTACCTATTGCACTCACACTCATCTCTCATCTCTCATCTCTCTCTCTCTCTCTCTCTCTCTCACTCTCTCCCATCACTCTCACTCACTACAGCAGCGGCGGTAGTCATCTTGAGTGAATGGAACACTAGAAGATCTTATTAGAAGTTCATTTCGTTTACTCAAGTATATGGATAGGTAATTATAATTAATTAGTGTTTACCTAGTAGTGTTTACTGTTTACTGTTTTCTTTCTCTCTCTCTCCTCTCTCTCTCTCTCTCACTCTCTCTCACATACACACAACTTGGACCTGTCAAATCAATCCTGTCAGCCTCTACGAATCTCAGCCATTTGAGAGATCAATTTATAAAGAAAGTCATTATTTCTATCTTTGGATCACCCCAGTAATAATACATTACATGTACATTACCTAGAGTACACAGATACACAGATACACCAAAGAAAATTAGACCAAACCTACCTACCTACCTCCTACCCACAACCCACAACCCACATACGGTAAAAGCCACAAGTAGCGTACGCAGATCTAGCTGGAGCTGCTTGAACTTTACTTGGTCCTACCTACGGATACATATCGATTCAATTCCAGATCCCCCAGCAACTTAGTTAACTTATTATCACTTTCGATCACTCGTTATTTATTCCTCGACAAAACTGAGGCATTTTGAATTACTACTTCTTATTATCCATCAATCCATCAATCCATCAATCCATCCATCCATCCATCCATCACCACACTCGCTACATTTTTCTTTACCACCATTCCAATTCCTATCAATCACCCACCATCTGCCAGAATAGCCAGGACCGACCTTGATAACATTGGCTAGCATTGGGATGATATAGTCTAGGATCAATTTCGCTGCTTGACGGCCATTTACCACGCTACTACTGTACTGGTAAATTCAAACAACGAGTCACGACCAAGAAAAGAGTCCCGTTATGGAGAACGATTTATCCCTATCTCAATCCTTAGGTGGTTTACGGATAGCTAATCCTGATGATGCTTCATCCAGAACATCAACTATTGAGGCTTCGAGTGACCAGAATCACGAACCAATAGATGACGAATCTACATTTGTACCAACCCAAGCCGCAGATTTGTCCCCTTCGGAATTGAAAGACGCGCGGAAAACCCCAGATTCCCAAACCCAATCAAAACGACATTCCATCTTTAATATCCTCCGACGTGGCTCACCCAGCGACCCTTCTTCAAATTCTACACCATCCCCAGAACTTCCACAAGCTCCAGATTCGAAACCCCCAAACTTAAGTTCGGCATCGAGTAGTGGTGAATCTATAAAGGAAAAGGCGCAGCAGGACCATTTGCCAAGGGCTGTACCAACCAAGGCATATCGACAATCAATGCCCATGAATCATCAATCCCAACAACAACAAGCATTTCCACCATACCAGCCGCATCCGATGCAGAACGGAAATCGATCATATCCTCCTCCTTCCGGGGTTGCCCGACCAATTTCAGGGGTCTACGCACCACAACCCCCTCCAAACGCAATACCGAATAGAGACCACGGATCCTACAGACTGAGGAACGAACCTTCGAAATCTTCAATAATTGGGGCAACGCCGTCAAGGAGCGATTCAAGGTCGGCAGCTACAGCAATGCAGGCAGGGGTGCCTTCGAGGGAAGCGAGTCATAGGGATCGATCATACAATAACAATCATCCAATACCGCCAGGCAACGGACCTATGCCACCGAGGAGAACTTCGAGAGGAGTGGGTGGAGGTTACGACAATCCGACGCATCCTATGTCTGCCGCTAACACACACTACGATACCGAAGGAAATATGGTAACCGCTGAAGAGTGGAAAGTTAGAGGTGCCGCGGTAGGTGTTCGTGAGGAGATTGGTGCGGACGGAAAAGTGCACCTGAAGCAGGTGAGGAAGGGAGTGCAGGATTTTATCTTTGGGCGTACATTAGGAGAGGGTTCATACAGTACCGTGTTATTCGCAACGGACCGCCAGACACTGATAGACCATGCCGTGAAAATATTGGACAAGAAGCATATAATTAAGGAGAAAAAGATCAAATATGTGAATATAGAGAAAGACACTCTAAACCGATTATCAGACCACCCAGGTAAGAGAGACGCCTCCGGCTGACCTGTAAAGGATCGCTACTTTGCGTACCATTTTCTTGTTCATATCCCACGACAGCGTGTATTCGTCCTAACAATCTACATAGGTATCATTCGATTATTCTTCACATTCCAGGATAGCGCATGTTTATACTACGTCCTCGAGTATGCTAGCGGCGGAGAACTGTTAGGAGTCCTGAAAAAGACCGGATCGTTTGATGAAGAGTGCACAAGATTCTACGGCGCTCAACTTCTCGAGGCAATAGATTGTATGCACCAAAAGGGAGTGATACATCGAGACTTGAAACCGGAGAATGTTTTATTGGACGATAAAATGCATATTAAGATTACAGACTTCGGAACGGCCAAATTACTCCCGCCTCCTGGTTCGGCTCCGCAAATATATGACATAAATAGCAATGATGAAGACGAATCGACAAGAGCGAGCTCATTTGTTGGAACGGCCGAGTATGTCAGCCCGGAATTATTGACGGATAAGAATGCTTGCAAAGCAAGTGATTTATGGGCTTACGGGTGTATCATATACCAACTCTTGGCTGGACGACCTCCCTTTAAAGCTGCGAATGAATACCTGACCTTTCAAAAGATCGTCGCCTTGGAGTATGAGTTTCCCCCAGGATTCCCCCCGGCCGCCAGAGATCTTGTCGAGAGGCTCCTCGTTCTTGACCCTCAAAGGAGATTATCGATCGAGCACATCAAGAACCACGAATTTTTCGACGGGGTTAGATTCAGTCGCGAACTGTGGAAAGTGAAGGCTCCCAGGTTAAAGCCATACGTTCCGCCGGCGCAGCCACCTGTTAAGATCCAGCTCAATGGCTTTTCGAGCACACCAACACCTTTAGCACCGCCACCTACACAACGCGCAGCATCCCAGGCTGCTCCATCAAATGGTAACTCTAGGCCACAGCCTAGAATAATCACCGAGCTTCCTCCACCAACCCAGCTCGATATCGAATGGTCGCCCGTGTTGACAAGAAATAATGAGCGAATCTTGAAATTGGGAAATTTGATGGTTTTGTCGTCACCGTTGCCCCATAGTCCTCACTTGAAGAATGGTGAAGATGTTCCCGAAAGAAAAGGATTTGCCAGATTTTTTGGGGGTTCAACAACCAAAAAAAGAGCAAGACTCGTGATGGTCACATCTAGTGCGAGAATCATTTTAGCTGCTGCAGGGGGTGACGAGAAGAAGACGAAGACGGACATTTCCTTGTTAGCTTCCGACTGCTCATGGCGAGTCCAAACTGATGCCAAAGGGCAATCGGTGTGGTGCGTGGATACAGTAAGTTATTTATCTCAAAACAACCCATTCAATTCTAATCATAAATAGCGCGGGACACATTATAGTTTCGAGGATACCAAGACCTCAGTAACCTCCAATGACCCTTCGAAGAGTTCAGCGCAGGAATGGATAGAAGCCATTGAGAAAGCCAAAGATATAGCTTTATCACAGAGCATGGTTGGCTCTTACAATAGCGATACTGGTTTTGATATGTCATCTGCCGCCACAAGTCCTAGTAGCACTATCCACGGAACAAGCATCTATCAAGATAACTACGGTCCCAGTGATCGGCCAGGTCGACACCATCTAACTAAAAGCCAGGCTAGCCTAGGAGGAGATGAAGCTATGGGAGACTCTAAAAAGAAGTCCCATCGTTTCAGTAAACGACAGTCTAAGAATGGACTTTCAACGCCCTTCTAATGATTACCCATGCGGCTAAGGAATACAATTTGCCAGGTCTTCATATCATGTAAACTTGGAATGCATGTAGACCCAAAAGTCGAGACTCCCGCGCTGCACGGTGTTACTAGAAAGACATGGGTTCACAAATCATTCCACTTCTCACACATCAAACGATGTGTTGTCAATCATCTTCCAACTATGGATCGGCATTTGCTAGCGTGGCGCAAGGACTCGCGTTTATTTTGTTTTATTGATGCATCTGAAGTGCAGCATTTCATAGCCCTTTCTTCCTCGGTTCCATGGAGTAGAGGACAAATTATAACGACTTGACATGACTTTCTTGTTACCTTTACTTTTAGTTGTAGCTACACCCACCAGCTACTACATACATTCCATTCGACATTCCCCTCCAAATTCGCCAGACATCCATGCCTCTTTCGTTAGAATGAGTTTCATATATTTTCATGTATGAAGCGAGCAGAAATAACCAGGAGAGGGTCAAACAGGATGAGATTGTTTCTTCTTGGCTCAAAGATTTTGGAGTTGGAGGAAATTCTTGTCTTGGTACATTTGGCATGACAATTGGACTTCACCTCTTGCTTCTAACCTTTTCCTTTGTCATCGGTGGTAGCGGAAGGGATTCGAATTGAGAACCAAGGGAAAGATTCTTTTTTTTTTTAATTATATTAGCTACTAGTTTAAGTGGCTAATTTACACTTACTGTGGATATTGGATGGGTATTTTGCATCATTCGGAATGCGGGATTGGGGATCGCGCGTCTGAATGGAGATTCTTTTTTTCTTATTTTACTTGGCTTTGAGAGGGGGATGGGTTTGGGTTTGGGATTGGGTATTTTTGTTGAGTTGTAGATGGGGTGATGGGGATAGGAATTGGGAAAGGGAAAGGGGAATTTGAGGTGGGGTTGAGGGAAGGAGGGGAGGGGGTATATGAGGAAAGCCAAGATAGGCTGATGGGATGGAGAAGACCGGTGGATGGATTGGAATGAGGGAGATGTGGATACAAGAGATCAGAAGAGAGGCCGATACAGGAGAAGAGAAGAGGACAGACGAGAAGAGAAATAAAAAGAAGATTATCAAAGCGAGTAATTGATTGTACATTAGAAAATTTTCTACTTTATCTATCTACCCTGTTTATTGGAGAAGGAAATGGAGGGGGGAA
>NGKG01000004.1:2211545-2224010 GCA_002162505.1 Myriosclerotinia scirpicola | reverse complement strand
GAGGAAGGTAGGAAGGTAGGAGGATGGTGTTGTGTGGGTTTGTGGGGGTTTGTTATTTTATTTGGTGGTGGATGGATAGATGGATGGATGGAGGGAGGGATGGAGGGATGTGTAGGGTAGGATAAAGTAGGGTAGATTAGGAGGGTTAGTGTAGTGTAGTGTAGTGTAGGGTAGAGAATGAATGGAATGGAATGGAATGGAATGGATACAGAATCAAAATCAAAACCACACAAATGAAGTAAAGATGAAGATGCGATGCGATGCGAGTAGTAGGTAGTTGAATGAAATGGAATGGAATGGGATGGGATGGGATGGGATGGATTGGATTGTATATGTATATGTATATGTACCTAGGTAGTGATTCTGCTTGCAAAGTTGCAACTACATAACTAATGGGGATTCCCTATCGCTTTGGATGTTACCTAGGTATATAGATGGTATTACTCGTATATATACTAGGTAGATATAGAATATGCATTTGTATTCTCGTTGATTATATATATCTTTTATATGTCTATATAGAGGAGTCTAGCTCCTATATAGTATCTAGTACCACCTGGTACTAGGCGGTATCTACTGGGCGGTATCTACTCCAGCCAACTCCAGACTTCTCCTCAGACTTCGCCTAAACTTCTCCTTATCTTATCCTATCCAATCTTATCCTATCCTATCCTATCCCATCCATCCCACACATCAAAAAAAAAGACCCCCCTCGAAAAACTCCATCATAAATGCGGCACCCCCGCACTAGCCAAGCCCAAATTAACAATACTAACCACGCCCTCCCCAAGTATCAACCCACTAGCCAACACCACAATGGGAGTTTCCTCTCGCTTGCGATAGGAGCGCCAGTAGAAATTGATGAACCCGCCGATTGCGCGCGCGAGAGTGAAGGCAGGGGTATTGTACATGCCTGGTTTATTAGTTTTGGGGCTTTCACTCTTTGTGGAGAGGTAATAGGGGAGGGGGAGAAGAAGAGGGAAAGGAAAGGATAGAAATGAAATGGGGAAAGAAATGAGAAAGAGGAAGAGAGAGAGAGAGATACATACCAACAGCCACAGCAATCCCCCCAGGAATCCAAGCATGCCACCACCTCCCCGTCCCCCAAATCCTCACCAACGTCGTCCCTATAAAAATAACCGCGGCACCAATAGCCCACTCCGCAGCCATATGCGGCAACCCCTTCCCCGTAACCAATCTCGCAGTAAAAATCCACACATACCCCGTAGGAACCTGAAACAAATCTCCAGGCACCTGATATACATTTGTATAAAGTTTATATATCAACGCGCTAACAACAGCACCCACAGCACTCCCAATAATTTGACCCCAAAACTGTGCGTTTGGGGCTGCACCTAGTAAATGACCTGTTTTGAGATCTTGCATCAGGT
Organism: Myriosclerotinia scirpicola; assembly: GCA_002162505.1. NCBI lineage: Eukaryota > Fungi > Ascomycota > Leotiomycetes > Helotiales > Sclerotiniaceae > Myriosclerotinia > Myriosclerotinia scirpicola. The sequence continues at coordinate 2,222,619 of NGKG01000004.1, read as the reverse complement.
CGCCTGCTTGAAGAGCGCCGGCTTCGGAAACGGCGCCCGCGATGAGATTTATGAGGACTGAGTTTGGGTGTGATTGAGGGATGATGAGGGCGAAGAAGAGCTGGGCTAGTTTGGAGATGCCGGAGACGGGGTTGAGGTCTGTTTCGCCGAGGGCCCGGACACCCATTATGGAGAGGAAGAGGGCTATTGGGACGGCGAGGATGGTTGCGTAGAGGGGGACGAGGTCGCCGAATACGATGTGAGTGCTGGCTATGCAGAAGACGATGGAGAGGATGAGACCAATCCAGACGGTGCGGGTATTGACGAGGTGTTCTGGAGGCGCATCGGGTTCTGGTAGATCTTTTATTTCTGGTTGAAGAGCATTACCTGAAAGTGATGATACATCACCAGTAGTTGATGCATGGTGGTCTCGACGATCAGAAGATTCTCCTCCGTTTACAGGTGCATATCCCGTACTAGATTGTGGTGTACCAATAGATAAAAGACCCCACCAATCTCGTCTCTTGATCTTTTGTTGAGCCTCGCTGATATAGTGACCACTATTGTTGACCAAAGGGTTAAAGGCAATGTACCCAAGGCTGATTACTGAATCCGCCAACATTATCGCCAACGAAATCCAAACAATCCAGCCTTTGCTTCCTGTTTCCCAATCACTGACTGGTCCAGGAGCCCAGCCCCTATTTTTGGCCAGAGGAGAAAGTATTCCCCAACCAACAGCTGCTCCAAGAAGCATATGCGTGGTTGTTGCTGGGCCCATAATGATTCCTTGTCCAACATAGGCGAGGGATGGATTCAGAGTCCATAACCAATTTTGCGCAATTGCCGTTCCAAATATTGGTAACTTTCGCAGTATAGGAAAGAAATAAGTTGCCAGTGTATAAAATCCTGATATGGCAAATGATATCACCAATAACTTAACCTTTGATTTCCAGCTACTTCCCTCAGCCTTGCTCACCTCCTCAGCATCCGCCGGACTCTCATCTGTATAATTTCTAGACTCTCCTTCACTCCCTTCATCTAGGTTCTCGGGACTCTGTATAAAAGGCCCGCCCGTACTAGTGTCTTTCCCATGCAAAACTCCAATCATCAACGCAGTCGCCGTACCAGATGGAAACTTCAATTTCTCTCTAATAATAACCTGTCGTCTCAATGGCACCGCAAACACCACTCCAAAAAAGCATAGCCCCAACGACCATAGTATAAGTTTCCAAGTACTCAAGAAAATCGGCCCCTGTTCTTCCGACTTCAACATATAATTCAACGCCGGCATAACCCCCACAAATCCACAACCCAGCGGCATCGTCCCCATCGATCCCGCCACCGTCTGCACCAAGACATTCTCCACCGGAGTAAACGGCAAATCAAGATGTTTCGATAATGTCTTGAAAAATGCGAACCCAATAAGTGAAGCAGGCATGGCCATCGAAGAGACCCAGCCCGTCTGCAATCCAAAATACATATTGGAGAAACATATTATCAATCCGACGCCCAGGCCCACGAGTATTCCTCTCGCAGTGAAGTTTTGCCCTTCGTCCGCATGCGCTGCTATGAATCTTCGTTGTTCGCTTTGTCTGCGGCGGAGCGCAAGATTGTTATCATTGTCTTCGGATGTGCGGGCGGAGATGGATTGGTAGTCGGTGGGAGACTGTGATGTGCCTCTATCGGGTGCCATGTTGATTTTGAATCGTGAAGCTGAGACAAGGTCGAGAAGTCAAAAGGCTTGATGGAACTGAAGTAGCTAATGGAAAATATATATATATGGAAGCAATATAGCTACCACATTGAAGATCAGACTCCGGCACAAGTAAATAAAACAGCCATGGTCAATTGTTACTACGGGTTTTAGTAGCAATGTCAATATATTACGAGGAGTGAGGTAGGGATGCTATTTCGTCATGCAAATTATTTCCTTTCCGAGTTTAGTTTGAAGCTTATCTCATCAAGATATCTCCGGGGATAAAAATGATCATCTCAATTCTCAGTCCCCGGTGAGCTTTCACAGGGTTAATCATGGGCTCTTGGTGAGCTTTGTTGAAGTGCGCAGCCTATGAATCAGAAACCTTAATAACTGTTGCCTCGATAAAAATATTAGAGATATAAAACACAGTCGTCTGATATTTCCGTCAACGAAACATCTAGGGTAATTGTTTCAAGGTTACCAAGATGTGGTGGGGATCTACTCTATTTTAACAACGAACACAGGATATCGTCTCATAGTTCCTGTGAGTATGGAGTTTCGACTTCAGCTAAAGCTATTTTTACAAAGAAGCATTAGCCGTGGATCCAACATTACATATGCCACTGCCAAGGGCTGCATAGTGCTCGTCACTCCATCACCCTATTTTGTCATTTTACCTACCAACAGAACAAATCATCTCATCTGCCACCTTTGAGAATGAGCAGCCTCCTCTCCATTGAACCTCCAATCCACGCCGATAGTCAGTGCTCTCGAATAATCATCGGCAACTAAGTATTCTAACTCTCCGCTTATCTGCTCGCCTGCTTTATGTTCCTTCGGTTGCTCTTTGACATGATCGATCAGCAACACGCCTTGCTTCCAATGAGTCACCTTGGCTTTAGGGCCAGTTGTGAATGCAACCCCCTTCTTTCCCTCCTTTGCCCATTCCTCGGCCTTTGCATTCTCCGGGACCTCATCGTTTCGGGTGGGCATGAAGAAGCTATCAAACCAAATCATGAAGCCGTCCAAGGCATCGATATCTTGAGTAAGCTTTGTCTCCCACTTTCTCTTGAAGGTAAGATCTTTAACAGTAGTTGTGTGCAAGCTTAATTGCAAGAATGGGAAAGACTCGCCACATATCGTACTAGCTGGCATGTCGAGGACCTGAGCATCGTCGTGAATTCCGGCTTGCATTGCTTTCATGTCGAATCCATAGACGTCTCTCCAGAAATCAATGTGGTCGGCAACATAATCCGGATCAGCCACGGGAGCCACCCACATGTTCATGTGGCTAGGAACCATTAATCCATCAGGCTTCAAGTACTTGTCTCGAGCCCAGATGACACTGTCGAGCATGGCTTCATACAACAAGCAATAACCCATCCATTCGCTAACAATGATATCGACGTGTTCAACAGGGAGGTTGACTTCCTCGACCTTACCCTTGAGCAAAGTGATTTTATCCGCGAAGCCATTGTTAAAAATATTCTCACGAGCTTTCTCAATGATGTCGGAATTATCAACGCCAATTACTCGAGCTGCACCAGCTTTGGCACAGAACATACTAAGGATACCCGTGCCACATCCTACATCTAAAACAGTCTTTCCTGCGAAAAGAGACTTATTATTGTAGATAAAGTCACGGTAGGCATCGGTGCGAATAGTATCTTTCAACATAGTCTCATGGATATCTAAAGGAAGTTAGAGGGTGCACTTTAACAGTGGGTGGATGTCTGACCATTGTATGAATAAGAAGTAAAGTATTGGCTATCATCGTCTCTCTTTTCCTCTTTTTTTGTTGCAGAAGGGCCCGCAGACGTGTTCCAGCGCTCATCCAGAGTTTCATTGACAGTGTTTCTGTAATTCTCAAACTGAGACTGAATTTTCCTGAGCTCCTCTTCTAATTCAGATACACGGGTAACAAGAGGTCCAGATTCCACTTCCTTGCCATTTCCTGTGGCGCTATTTTGTTCGACGATATCAGGGAGATCATCAAGGCAGAAAAGGAAAGCATCATCCTCCAAAATTGGCTTGAGATATTTCTCGTCTTCAAAGTCGGCCTTGGAAATACTTTGTGGAGGTTTCTCACCACTATGAGTCTTGGATCTTAGGTAATTGGTAAGTTTGATACTGCCGTAGAAGTCCAGTTCTAGCTTTTGTCTGACTTCGAGAAAATCAAAGTTGTGTCTGTCTTTGCAATGTTGGAGCATAGCAAGAATATCGGAGAAAACTTCGTCGTCCAATAGGGATATAAATTGATTTTGTTCTTCTTCTTCGGGCTCAGCATCTTCCCATCCCTCATCATCTTTCAAATCAAGTATATCGGATGCCTCAGAACTACCGGAATCCGATGGAGCATACTTCTCGATATCTGGAACTGGACCAGACATTTTGGAAGGTTCAGTGATTGATATGTCAGGCTTTCGTGATAAAATAACAAGGAATATCAAATATTAATATTCAGTTCAATTTCCTATAAACCCAAAAATTGTCTGGATATTCTTATGTGGGATATTGGATTTTTTTTTTTTTGGAGAAGTCGTTATCAGCACGTGATCTTTTTTACGATAAGAAGCTGAAGATCGGAAGCCAGGGATAAATCGCATCCAATGATTGGATAAGATAGTTAGTCATCTCATAGATTATCATATGAATGTGTTGAGTATGAGCATATGAGCATACCATTGTTCATCTCAAAATACATAAGGTTGAGGGTGGAAGAAATAAAGAAACATATTTGTCTTGTCAAAACTGTCACTGACTATCAAGATATCGATAAGCCATCGGATCTTGGTTGCTGGGGAAATAAACCAGGGGGTCATACGGTTAAACATCGGTCAAACTCCTAAAAATATCAATACCGGGAACCGGTACTTCGTAGTAGAACATGAGCAGGCGAAGGCATTGATGGAAAGTGGAAGGAAGGGAAGGTCCTAGGATGAAATCATATCATGATAACTTACAACATCAACTACGGCTCAACTACATATTAATAAAAATGACATACTATTGAAGGATCATTGCATTTATGTTCATGCCAATTCCACAAGTTATTTGGAAAATCCTTGTTGAATGCCAGCACATCGAATATTGATCAAGACACCCATAAACACCAGAAGACAAGTTGAAGACAATCACAAACAACTCGACCTTGAGTACAAAGATGTCATTTTTATTTGGGCGAAAGCCTCGCCCAAATACTGTGGATCTATCGAAGCAAGCCAAAGACTTGATATTGAAGCTCGATGGCCCTGGAGGTGCTGCGAAGGTATACTTTTTGCGCAATGGAAAACCTCAAGTGAATAATGGACGAGCTGACGATTCGACAGGCTGAAGAGCTGGCAAAGGCTTTATCTCAGATGAAATTCATCTTGCAGGGAACACAAGGCAAGTCTTGCTCACACAGTTTAAATTTCACAACTTACTGACTATTTCTCAGAAATAGAAAGTACCCCGGAGCAAGTCCATCAACTGGTAACTGGAATGATCCAGGACGACTTACTCTACCTTCTTGCTGTCAATTTATACCGTCTTCCTTTCGAGTCGAGAAAAGATGCTCAGGTTATATTCTCATACGTTCTACGGTTCCGACCTGCGACAGCATCACCGAAGAGCGAACCTATGGCGCTTAGTTATGTTATAAATAATAGACCGGAGGTCCTGGTTGAGCTATGCAACGGTTACGAGCATAAAGAAAGTGCTACACCTGCTGGCACAGTTCTACGAGAGGTTCTGAAGAGTGATGCTGCAGCAGCGATCATTCTGTATAATGATATTAAGGAAGGAGATGTTAGCACCAAAGGATTAACTCACATACAGCCAGAGATCAAACAGACTGGAGAAGGAGTCTTCTGGAAATTCTTTAATTGGATTGATCAAGGATCATTTGAGGTTGGAGCAGATGCTTTCACAACTTTTAGAGTAAGCAATGCAGTCATGCTGGAATAAGATAATGCTAATGCATATACAGGAACTTTTGACCAAACACAAACAAATTGTCGCACAATATTTGGCAACCAATTTCGACCTGTTTTTCGACAAGTATAACAATATCTTAGTCCAGTCAGCAAGTTATGTTACAAAAAGACAATCGATAAAACTTCTTGGAGAGATTCTACTGGATCGAGCCAATTATACAGTCATGACAGCATATGTTGACCGAGGGGAGCATTTAAAGATATGCATGAATCTTCTTCGGGATGAGAGGAAGATGGTACAATATGAAGGATTTCATGTTTTTAAAGTATTTGTGGCAAATCCTCACAAATCCATGGCTGTACAGAGAATACTACTCAATAATCGGGAAAGGTTATTGAACTTCTTGAAACACTTCTTAGAAGACCGCACAGAGGATGAGCAATTCATTGATGAGAGAGAGTTCTTGATCAAGCAGATAGAGAGAATGCCACCACAACCTGTCGAGCCGGCACAAAAGCCTGCACTTTTAATGGGACGTTAGATGGAGACGGGAAGGATAGAAGTTGATAAACGGTGACGAAATGAGGACATATGGGCGGGTACTGATAGCTGGATACGACATGCGCATAACCGGAGTTAGGAGCATTATAAGTTTTGAATGAATGGACTGGGGATCAACAATCATTTGTAAATAGCAAAGGCGTTTTTACAATCATGGATCATGGTCTTATAAATTACAAAAAGAGCACGAAATCTCAAATTGAGAAATAAAATAAAATAAAATAAAATCAAGTCAAGTTTACCTACGTAGGTAGTTATTTATGAGGGAATCCATATATATACCTACCTACCTAGTATATATAATATATATGAGAATTATACCTACCTAGGTATATAAGGATTGAAATTCTGATAACTTGAGGTGAGCCAAGCCTAACTAAGTCAAATAAAGACTAGTGTATAAATTTCGCTATTTCTGTCAGTGGTGGTCGCGTAAGGTTGTTGAACGCGAAAGGATGATGGAAATTGATTTGACTTGACTTTTGACTTCCCGCTCCGACATAACCACAACACCGAATCACAATCCTGCGACAATAGTTTCACATCCGGAAACCATTTGAAAAAGTTGCAAATTCGATTTTAAATCATTACCTAGCCTCATTCATTGAACTTTGCCCGAGCGCCTGTTCACATAACATAGTCTTCAAGATGCAGGCGCAATACCGTTCCTATCAACAAGGAACACCTTCACGGACATCTCATACCAGCAGTAGAAGAGGTATAGGTATGTATAAGCCCAATAGAAATTTTGCGCCTTGTCATCTCACATCATACATTAGTTCTTTTCCCAACGAGCCCTACTTTTCGATCAGCCTACCTCTTTCGTTACTCAACCATCCATTGAGCCGGAATTTGACTATGAAACGCTTAAAGCCTGAACTTTTCTGCCTTCAAAATATTGGACCAAACTAATGCGCAATTATAGCACCTGCAAACGCTTCACAAAGCAGAGAACAAATGTCGCAGCAGCAATATCAACAGCAGCAACAACAGCAACTGCTTGTCCAAAAACAAAAGGAAGCGGCAAAGAAACGAGCAAGCGAACCAACGGATAAGAATATTCCAGATGGGGTTGAAGATGTAATCATTGGGGATGGTGTGCAAAGATATAGAGAGTTGAGGGAGTTGGAGAGAAGATTGGATGCGACAATGACGAGAAAGAGATTGGACATTCGAGAAAGTGTGGATAGAAATGTTAAGGTTTGTTATTTGCATGTTTGGATATTCCGGGCAGTACTGATTGTCTGCAGAGACATAGAACTTTGAGAATTTGGATCAGTAATACGGTGGAAGACCAGCCTTGGCAATCGGATAATACTTTGGATGTCGACGCATTCGATTTCAGCACAAACATGGACTCTTCATTCCGGGTCAAGATTGAGGGCAGATTACTGGATGACGATGAGGAAGATAGCGATGATAGTGACGACGAAGACGAACCTGCGAAAGATGGAGCCGATTCAATGGATGTAGACAAGAAAAAGAAAACGAAGAGTCCAGGAAGACTTTACAGATTGTCGCACTTCTTTAAATCTATGACTGTTGACTTTGACCGGAATCAACGAACCAAGGATGGAGCAGATCAGAGTGTGGAATGGAAAAAACCCAGTGTTGTCCCAAATGCCAATGGTCTTCCGGCAGCTGCAGACTTTGATCAACTGGAATTCAAGAGGTCCGGCGATGAAAATTGCAACATTGTCATCAACCTGGTCCGCGACGAGACACCCGAGAGATTTCAACTAAGTCCTATTCTCGAGGCTATCTTAGATACCAATGTTGGTACTCGTGAAGAAGTCACAATGGGCATTTGGAGTTATATTAAAGCCATGGGACTTGCAGACGATGATGAGAAGAGAACTTTCGAGCTTGATGAGCGACTCAAACCAGTATGTCTATTACTAAACATTCTTTGGTTGTATCAAACTAACACTATATAGCTTTTCCCAGGTCGGGAAAAGGGTTACTGGCCTCAACTCGGTGATGCTATCATATCCCACACAACAATCCTCCAGCCAGTCCGACTCCACTATACCGTCCGTGTGGACAAAGAATTCCACGAAAATCCCCAACCAACTATTTACGACGTTCAAGTAACAGTCGAAGACCCTCTGAAAGCCGCCCTCGAAGCCGCTACCAAGAATCCCGCCTATGCCGCTAATCTCCTTGAAATTGCATCCCTAGATAAACAATTAGCGGTCATGATTCGAGCAATCGCCAATTCCAAGTCAAAACATGCATTCTTTGACGCCCTTTCGAAAAATCCCAGCGAATTTATCAGGAAATGGATCAGTTCACAAAAGCGAGATTTGGAAGTTATTGCTGGGGATGGAATGAGAGGGGGTGGAGAGGATGCTACGAGTGATGAGTGGAGGAGGGGTGGTACAGATGGTGTTTGGGGAAGTGAAAATGTAAAGGAGCTTGCTGCTTTGATGGTTAGCACGGGTAAAGTGAGGTGAGATTGAGGATTCTTTTTCATTTATGATATCAAGATGATTTGGAAGGAGTTAGGAATCGACGAAATGAAATGAGGTTCTCTTTGCTTGTAATAATGTATGGGTCAACAAGGGACTGTGGAAAAGAAGATATGGCAGATGAGATTTAAATGAAGAACAATTGACCGTAGATGAAATTTTCTTGAATTCAATCTACCATCTGTACGGAGTAGTCTGATATTCAAATGCTTTAAGGAGACTCGGAACGAATCGGCGATAAGATAAATTGATTCAATATTCCCGAATAGCTACAGCTAGCTACCCCTGTTCATACGTCACAACGCAGCCGAGCTCATCAACCCCTCATTCAACAGCTCACTTATTTCTCGAAGCGCTTTAATAACGACATTTCCTTCCTTCCTCCCATCCCTCCTTCCTTCCTTCCTTCCTTTCTTTTCTCATCATACAAATGAAGAAATCTTTTACTCTTCCTTCTGTAATTAAAAATTCAAGATTCTATTCCTCTCCAACATTTCGCTCCCCATCACTTCTACAAGCAAAGCTTCACAACCCCTCCATTCACATATCAAACTCGGGTCCCCAGACTCGTACAACTAGAAGCTCTTACACCAGTACCAAGTCTATTCAATCAACTCAAGCAACCTCTCCTCTCAAAATGTCACCACCTCCTTCTTTCGCTCAAGGCAATACAGCACTCATCACCGGCGGTGCCTCGGGAATTGGTCTCAGCCTCGCAATTAAATGTTTGGGATATGGCATGAATATTATATTGGTGGATAATAACGGGGATAATTTGGGTGCGGCTCAGACGTATCTTACGCAGAAGAGTGATGGGAAACAACAGGTTGTGGGTTTGAAGGTTGATGTTGGGAAGGTGGAGGAGTGGGAGGGGGTGAGGGAAGTGGTGGAGGGGGATTTTGATGGTATGTTTTCAGTTTGGTGTAGACGATGCATGTGAGGTGATGTGATTGAATGGAGGAGAAGGAATACAAGAAAAAGAGGAGTACAAAGAGACTAACACACCCATCAGGAAAACTCCATCTCCTCGCCCTCAACGCCGGCACCTCTCAACGTGGCGGCTTCGGAACTCCCTCCTCAACCGACTATTTCACTAAAATCCTCACCATTAACCTTTTTGGTGTTATAAATGGCATCAATAGTCTTATTCCCTATATCACATCACATAAATCTCCCTCTTCTATAATCATCACAGGAAGTAAACAAGGAATCACCAATCCCCCCGGAAACCCAGCCTACAATTGTTCCAAAGCAGCTGTCAAGACATTGGCCGAACATTTGTCATGGGATTTGCGAGAGAAGAAGGAGACGGGTGTTCATTTACTTGTGCCTGGGTGGACGTATACGGGACTCACGGGCTCGGGATCTCCGTTTGTGATTAAGGGAGATGAAGTGGAGATTGCGGGGTTGGAAAGGAAACCCAAGGGTGCGTGGTCCGGGGATCAGGTGGTGGAGTATCTGGAGGGGAAGATGGGAGAGGGCAAGTTTTATGTGGTTTGTCCGGATGGGGATGTCAACGAGGAGACGGATAGGAAGAGGATGGCTTGGGGGGCGGGGGATTTGATCGAGGGGAGATTGCCGTTGAGTAGGTGGAGGGAGGGGTATAAGGCGGAGTTTGAAGAGTTTATGAAAAAGGATTTGTAGTGTGGGTTGGAATGGATGCATCAATTGCATCAATAGTGGATGGTTACATTTATGAGCTCTCCAAATGGCAAATAGTCTTATTTGCAGTCACGTTGTTTGTTCTATTATGAATCGTTCCATCAAGCTTGAAAGTGTACGAAATTATACTGCATTCTAAAATATGTGGGGGTTTTTTTTTTTTTTTTGATTCGAATCCCATATCGTTCAATCGGCACCCCATACCCCATACCGCGTACAAACGGATATCACACCCGTCCGTCCACACACGTTCACGGAGAGCAGCATCTCTTAGATCGTGGCGGATCTTAGCCGAGGCGGTGAGGGGGGTTATTATACCAAGGATTTGGGTGGTGGTCATTTCTGTTTTGGTTTGGCGGGTGCAATGCGCGTGTGTTGTCAGCTGGAGTGGTTTGGTAGGATGGAGTTTGTGGGTGTTTTTTTTATGGTATGCTAGGGGAGGAAAGGTGGGGGAGGGTTGGATAAAGGGAGAGAGGAAGAGAGATTTAAGGTTTGATGTGTGGATTTGGAGTGATGTGATGGATATACAAATGAGGAAATAGAAGGGGGTAACGATGAATAGGGTAGGATAAAGTATCTTTGTAATAAAAGAATAAAAAACAAATAGGCTATATTTTTCAATTTCTTATTTATATCTTTAACAATCTTTCCATAGCCTTACATTATTACACTGCGGTAATTATAACCTAGAAATTATTAACCGAATACTTTCCCCCTTTTCTTCCCCCTCCATTTCTTCATTAATTTCTTCCTCCCCCCTTGGTTTCCCCATCCCTCCATCCCC
>NGKG01000004.1:2190536-2200889 GCA_002162505.1 Myriosclerotinia scirpicola | reverse complement strand
AGCGAGCACATCACGTCATCACCTCCCTCCCTCACTAACATCTCTACCCCTCTCATACCCAGCATATCCAAGAGTCCAAACCCGTAGATTAGATCCCAGGTTCTAATACTTAATACTCAGAAGGCTATAAGTTTTGCAAGGGAAGTGGTTTACTAGGTAATCATTGTATCTCTTAAGTATTTTCAATCGTATAATTTATTTAAATTTTTGATTTTTCAAAAAGTTATTAATTTGAAAATTTGGCGGAAATTTTTTTATAACTCTTTAAATTATTAAAATATTTATAACTCAAAATTTAAAATTTAAAACTTAAAACCCTTACACTAATACTATTAAACCGCATTCGAGACTATCAAACATCCTTCTCATACATACTAAATGCTCTTCAACACTCATTCATTCATCCATCCATTATCTCCATCCATCCATTATCTCCAACCTAATACCAAAAATAAACACAATAACAATAACAATAACAATAACATCCACATCCACATCTACATCCACATCCACTCCAACCAATACCCCCCTAAAACATCTCCGCTAAGCCATAATACTTGTATATATTACTTTCGAAACTCAACTCAACTCAACTCAACTCAACTCAACTCAATGTCTTTATCTTTATCTTTATCTTTATACCTATATTTCTATTCATTAATAAAAAATTAAGTACTTGGGTAGTTTAGGTTACTTAGGTTATTTGGGGTTTATAAAGGGATATAAAAAAGATATTTAGGTTTAAAAGTTTTAAGTTTGAGGGGTTTGGTTTTTAGAGAAAGAGAGTAAAAAAAAGGGGGGGGGGAAGAAGAGAGGAAGTAAAAAAGCAGAAGAGATACAAAATTCACAAGAAGCAAGTAAAACATGACATCCACCAAAGGGATTCAGTATAGTATTATTATTGTGTTAACATTGCATTGCATCTAGCTGCTAACTAAGCCTACCTAGCTAAGCAAAGCAAAGCTCTACATCATCGGCCTCGGCCTCGGTATACCAATCCCGACCCATGGAATCATCACATATCATTCATATCATGAATCATAAGAAACAAATGCGCACCCAAATAACACCCAAAATGCACAATTGGGCATCATATCACATGAAACCTTTAACTCCCCACCCCAACTGCGCCATATGGCCTACCCCATCATATCAAAAGCCATAGGAAATTGCGAGTCCTCCCAGCACACCAACCACACTGATAAAAATCCACGCACCCAAACCATTATCCTCTAACTTTTCCTCGTATTTGGCACCCAAACATGCCAAGTCCACATTTCTTCATGCTCCAGCCACCTACCATTATCATGTTCAAGATCAAAAAACATCTGCAACTCCTCTGCAAAGCCGAAGATTTCATCCAGTGTGTACTTGCCGTCACCCACGTCTTTCTGCAAATTGTTCCAGAAATCCCTATCCTCGAAGCCGTCTTCCTGTGAATACTTATGTTTTTCTCTAAAGCGGCTATAGAAAATTCGCTTTTCCTCATCGGGAACATTCAAAAATGTGGTGCGTCCAGCTGACGATTCTGGTTCGAGTTCGGATTCGGGAGATGGAGAGATCGAGGACGAAGAAGAGCCAAGCGGTGCTGCAGCTGTACCAGTTCTACTAAATCGGGAGAAAATGCTTTGGTGAGGCTGAGAAGAACTTCTTGAAGCATGATATCCGGCATCATAGTTATCCGAGAATGGGTCATCTGAGCCTGAGTCGCCTTGGGATTTGAGGTTAGGGCTAGGGCACACGGAGATATAGTTATGAGTAACGCTCACCAGATCTGTGCGACACGGGAGCGGCACGCTCCCTCTGAGGCATCCTTTGAGCATGTGCTTCCTCGAGAGCGCGTCGAACCTTTTCAGCTTGTGGAAGTTTTAGGTACTGGATCCTCTTCGTTTCGGCTTCGATCCGACGGCGCGTTTCGTCCTTATTCATCATGGCAGCGTGATAACCTTTATTATATTTTCTAACCCCTTGTTCGTCCCTTCGAGCTGTTTCTTCCCGCTCAGCTTCCCGTCTCTTGTCAGCTTCTCGTTGAATCCGTTGATTTTCTTGGGTCTTGGCTAATTCTTCCAATCCCTTTCTCTCGTCATCTTCTCGTTGATCCCGTTCATTTCGTTCGTACTTGGCTAATTCTTCCAATCGCTTTCTTGCGCCAACTTCCTTTTCACATTTTTTCAAAAGTTCATCACGCAAAAGAGCGCGAATTTCTTTCAAAGGTTGCTTTGTCTGACCCAAATCTTTGGACCAGTTCTTGGGCTGGAATTCCTCCTGGTTGTGGAGGTTTCCAAAAAGCTTGAGGATTACCTTGGTGATTTTGATCACTACCAGTAAAGCCTCCTTTGTCAACTGTTCATGCTTGCCATATGTAAGGACAGCCTTTTTCAAGAGTCTTAGGAATCTCTGAATCAGAACGAAGTATAGATCCTTCATAAACTCAAGTCTTCGTTCTTGATTTTTTTTGGAAACGTTTCCATCCAAGGGCTGCAACAAACTATCAACCATCGTCTTCAGATCATCAGTAGATTTGTCGATGTCTGAATTAGCTCTGGTTTGGTCCATCTTATCAAAATCATTAACATCGTCTATTGCATGATCGAGTTTTTGATAATACCCTCGAAGCTGTTTCAAGGATTCTTCCATCTCCTTTCCCGGTTTGGATAAAACGCGACGGTCCTCCGGGATTATTCTAACCCACGTCTCCTCACCTTTGCCTTTTTTGCAACCGAAGCGTTTTGAGATCTTTTCAATTTCGAGAAAGAACTTTGCACCGACGATGCCGTGCCAAAGTCCAAGTTTTTGAGCAAGGTCTGAGTAATTTTCTTCTTCGTCGACCATATCATCAACACTCTCCTCTGCTGGATCATCATCAGCTGCTTCACCAGGTTCCTCCCCGGCTTCTCTGGCTACTCGTTCTCTGCGTTGAATCGGGCTGTTTTGGATACCATTTGCATGGTTACTGCTGATCTTCCTCGCACCCACTGCGTTCTCCAAATGTTGTTCTCGAGATGCCAGAGGTTTACCTTTCTCCGGACTTAGGGGTGCGCGAATGTCTTCCATGTGCCCATCTTGATTCTTGGCTGCACCGTCTTCGCCATTGCCATGTTCAGCCTCACCTTCAGCGTCTTCTTCGTAGTCTTCATCTTCTTCGTAGTCTTCGTCTTCTGCCTCATCAACTTCCTTCATTTTCTGAGGGCTTGTAGAAACGTTCTTGCCGATATCTTTCAGGGATACAATATCATCTTCATCCGAATCTTCAGCGTCCTCCTCGAGTTTGTCATTTGCTGGAGCCGCTGATACAATTTCAACAACCGGTTCCTTATGGACAACCATCTTGGGAGGGCGACCTCTCGGTCCTTTGGCCGGCGTGACCTTATATTTCTTTTGTGGCCTGCTTTTCGCATCTCGTTGTTTATTTGTTGGCGTGGAGGCTTTTGGTTGACCATTACCCCGCGCACCAGCCTCGTCTTCCGAGGAGCTAGAGGCGGCAAAAATTGTATCGACCCGTTTACGCTTCTGCGGAGAACTATTTTTAGGTTCCGAGACATCTTGCGCCTTTCCCTTTCCTTTAGTTCTTGTCGTCTGGCGGGGTTTCTCCACAGCTTTTTCGGCAGTTGGTGATTGTAGAGGGCGATTTTCAAGTTCATCCGTCATGTTTTCGGGCTCGTAGCCGGATTGATTGTTAAGCCGGATTTGTTCCTGCAGCGCTTCATCTTCGCCTTCTTCGCCTTCTTCGCTTTCTTCGCCTTCTTCGCTTTCTTCGCCTTCTTCGCTTTCTTCGCCTTCTTCGCCTTCTTCGCTTTCTTCGTCCTTTTCTTCCTCATTATCTGAGTGTGGTTTTGTTTTGTCTGATACGGCTGGTTTACGACGACTGGTAGTTGGGGCTTGTTTCGATGTATATTCATCGGAGTGCTTTTTGTTTATGGCTGCTGTTAACAAGGCTGCCGTATCGCGATCAAACTGGTTCCCTGTCATTGATAACATTAGAATAGATCTGACTGTGTGAAAAGTATTGAATGATCTAACCATTGGCAGCTGCTTGGCGTCTAGTCCTCGCCATGTCTTTCACAGTTCTTTTGAGGAATTTGTCAATTGCTTTTAGGTGGGCAGGATTTATTGGAAGTAGAGAAAAACCATTCAGGTGAATAGATCAATAAGACTTGATGCGTTATTTAGTACGAAGATGGTTGAACAGAAATAAAAGATGGTTGGGAAATCATGATATGGCTACATAGGTATGGATGGGTATGGATGGATTTGGATTCGAAGAGGGGATGCGGCAGGAAGTACCGACTAGGTAGGTACCGAGCGGAGTACAGGATAAATGACGCTAAAATGTAAACCAATCAAAGAGCTCGATACTCCGTACAAACAGGGATATAGCTTTTTTGATAACTTTTTGGCTGTAACTTGCCAACCCATCAAAAAACATCTCTAACCTTACTCAAGGTCTCGAATTTATATCTTCATCAACAACAAGAATCAGATATGGCTTCACAACAAAATACCCCAGATTCCACTTCAGACACTTCCTTATTACGAAGTTTACAAATCCTTGATCCATCACAAACTCATACTTTCATAAAACCTATCAAGAGGATTCATGAAGGTCATGATGTGCCCCGCTTCCTTACATCAAAAGCCTATGTCGATATTGGTGTGTTTGTTATGCAACTCAATATCGCTATGTGTCCTAGGAAATCATCTGAGAGAGGTCAAGCACCTCGGACTTGGACGTTAGATTCTTCTTTAGAGTTATCTGAACCTGTTAAGAAACTACAAGAATTATTGCAAAATATCGATTCCATTATTGATGAAGCACCTCCCGATACAGGACCAAGAAGATTTGGAAATGTTAGTTTTCGAAAATGGTATGATATGCTGGAGACGAGAGCGAAAGATTTGTTGAAGCAGTATTTACCGGCTGAAGTTCTTGCATTTGGAGGAAGTTCTCCAGATGATGAAGTGTCGGCTTTAGATGAACTTACTTCTTATTTGTTGGGTGGATTTGGGAGTGCGCAAAGACTGGATTATGGAACTGGTCATGAACTTAGCTTTTTGGCTTTCTTGGGATGTATTTGGAAGTTGGGTGGATTTACCAAGACATCTTCAAATGGAGGCGAGCTAGAGAGAAGTATTGTTATGGGTATTATAGAACCGTATGTTTTACCCTCCTTGCTTCGAGGAGATACATGCTAAGTCATCCATTAGCTATCTACGTGTGATTCGTCGTCTTATTCTTACGTATACGTTAGAGCCAGCTGGATCCCATGGTGTTTGGGGACTTGATGATCATTCATTTCTCCCATATATCTTCGGGTCATCACAATATTGTCCAGCTATTACCGATGATGAAGCTATGCCAGTAGAAGGATCTTTACCAGACTCCCCGAACCCAGGAGATGTCGCTAAGAAGTTGACTGTTGACCGAGAAAGAAAGAACAACATGTATTTCTCAGCAATTGGTTTTATCAATGATGTGAAAACAGGAGCATTTTGGGAGCATAGTCCAATACTTTTTGATATCTCTGGAGTGCGATCAGGATGGGGCAAGATAAACAAGGTCAGTTTCAGCCCTTAGAGCCAGAATGCATCTCTGATACGTTTCAGGGAATGATCAAAATGTACAATGCAGAGGTACTATCAAAATTTCCAGTCGTACAACATTTCCCGTTCGGATCATTGTTTAGTTGGGATCAAGATCCTCATGCTGTGCCAGAACTTCCAACGGTACACACAACAAATCAACCGACAGGTTCGGGGGGTACATCAACATCCCGCCCACCGCCACAAGAAAGTACGAGAGCACCTTGGGCCAACCCATCACAAATTCAAGGTATGCCATCTACGACAGCACCTTGGGCCAACCCATCACAAATTCAAGGTATGCCATCTACGACAGCACCATGGGCCAACCCATCACAAACTCAAGGCATGCCACCCACAGCGGCGCCATGGGCAAGCCAAACGACAGGAGCTATGCCTTCAACAAGACGAAATATACCTCCTACATCCTCCACGGCTTCCACACAATCAACACCTCTCCCAGGACCAATACCTACGGAGAGACCAGTAGGGCCAAACAGTAATCCACCAGCAGCAGCATCAAACACATCGCATACCGATAATATTCCAACACGTGCACCATGGGCAAAGTAAAAGAGAACACATTTGAAAGGAAATGATTTGAGATGAAAAGGGGTATACGTAGATGAATGTTCGAGGGGTTTAGCCACATATAGATAGATGTACACGAACATAGGCGTTAATCACAAATGAATCATGATGAACGGCTTCGTTTACTTATGTGGGGATCGATATCAAACTATTTGACGTTCAGAGTGCGCATCGTCCCGTGCAGTGGGGCGGCGTTTTAGTGCAGCATACCTAGTTGGGTATCTCGGGTGTTGGTTTATTGAACCCCGGGTGGGGGGGGGTTAATTGATGGGTGAGATGAAATTGAAACATTCTGGAAGATCAATTTCGGAGAGTCTGTTGGGTGATGAGTGGTATGGAAGAAACGGAAACGGAAAAGGAAAAGGGGATGGTGGGTGTTGGGTGTTGGGTGTTGGATGTTTGTGGTTTGTGGTTTGATTTTGATATTGTATTGTATCGAGTATTGCGATTCACGATTCATGATTCATGATTCATGATTCACGATGCTTTAAAAGGGAGAAGGGAGGATAGGAGATGCAGTACTCATAGATGGGTAGACGTGATTCAAGTAACTACCTAATACTCCGTAGTAACTACTGTAATAACCTTGGAACTACTCTAAACATACCAATACATCTCCCACAATATCTTTCCGATAAGGGGATAGTTGAAAAGGGTTAAATGATGAATGGATGGATTGATGTGCGTGTGTATGTGTGAATGTTTCAAAATCCAATTTGAGTACCTACGTGATATCTATAAGGGACTATCGGATTTCGGATTCTGGATTCTGGAAGGAAGTGGATGGGGGGGAGGGGATGATTTGAGATGATGGTGGGTGGGTTTGATTGATTTGATTGATTTGATTGATTGATTGACTGATTGACTGATTGATTGGTTAACCTACTAGGTAGGTAGTAGGTAGTGGTTAGCTATGAAATAATGGATGCGAAGTTACAACTTACAACTAAAGTCTAAAGTAAGTAGACTCGGGTACGAAGTAGGTACTGAAGATATCAATTACTACCTAGTAAGTACTTGAAGATGTAACGGTACCTATGTATACTTTGTATATTTTTAGGGATTAATTAGTAGAGTACTTCGTAGGATTAATATAGAAGAATAGCAAGGTTAACCTTAATGAAATTCTAGATTGGTCTGAATCTTTAATAGTGTATTTTAATTAAGATTATATACCTAGGTAGTATAGTATATGAAATAGATGAAATAGTATAATAGATGAAATAGATGAAATAGTATAATTATTGGAATTTATTTACTCATCTAAAGTAGAATAGGAAACTCGTTACGAATGAATGAATGAATGAATGAATGAATGAATAACTTCCAAGGTTTCTTTGTTCTCATTTCTAGATGCGATATCCATACTTGAAAGAGATATGCATGTATGTATGATGAATGTATGAATGATGAATGTATGAATGATGAATGTGCATGTGCATGTGCCCTTTCTACCTATTCAAGAAAGAAGGTTTGAGTTGAGTACCACTTACCACCAATCTTATCTTTTGATTGTCATTTTTGTACGAAAACGACAACTTTTAGCTCCAATGGAATGAATGGATGCTTTCTCTCCTCTCCATATCTCATTAGGTAGGTACTAGGTAGGTACTAGTACCTCTCTCTCTCCTTTCTCCTCTTTCTCCTCTTTCTCTCTCTCTCTCTCCATCTTCTCTGTTTCTCAATACAACCAAAAACCTCAACTTCTTTCAACTCTCATCTCTCAACTCTCAACATCCATCCATCCATCCATCCATCCATTCATCTCAAACCTTTCTTCTTCCAATCTAACCTGGAATCTTCCATCAAACATTTCATCCCACAAATAATTTACTTTGAGAAAATCAACCTTCTCTCATCCATCTCCTCAAAATTAAACTACAACAACATAAATCCACCCGAACCAAAGTATCAACTTCACCCGTGGACATCTTCACATCTTCATAATTTTTAAAATTTGATCTTCCAAGGTCTCATTCTTCTTTCCGACTTTTCGATAACAAAATATAATAATTAATATAACTTCATACAAGGGGGTTCGTTCCACTCTTTTGAGAAAAAAATCTATCAAAATGCCAGGCGTTCGTAAGTGAAATCATTTCCATATTCTGTCTTTCGAGCCTTTTTCCTTTTCGAATTTGTTTTCTTGACTTCCTTCGTCCTTCGTCCTTCGTTTTTATATCTTTCAAGTCTTCTTTCAATATTTATTGTATTGTATTGTATTGTAATCATATCAACGAGAATATCATCATAGTTTGATTCGTTTCTCTCTATCTTACACTCTACTCTAATCTACTCTACCTTAATCCTATCTATCACCTTAGGTATCAATCACATCTTTCAAAATGGGTATTTACTTTCTACAGCTTTCATCACAGCTCTTATTTTCTATACGTCTCTCAGTTATTCAATCAGTTTCTATATTCTTATCATCTGCGTGGCATAACTAACAATACTTCTTTGAAATAGCACCAAAGGCATTCGAGACCATCAAGGCCAAATTCAAGGCTCTCCTCAAGGGAAAGAAATCCAAGAAGGCCGAAGCAGATGCAACTGCCGATGCAACCAAAACCGATGGCGCCGCAGCTCCAACTGAAGCCGCTGCTGCTGATCAAGCTGCCGAAGGTACTGCTCGTATGTTTACAACTACAGATTCCGTTCCCTCGCACATACTAACAGATCTTCTAGCAGAAGCAAAGGCCGGAGAATCAACCACCGAAGCCCCAACAACCGCAGAAGCTTCAACTGCACCAGCTGTAACCGAACAACACGAAACTGGTGAGCCTCCAACTCCATATATGATCGGAACCTTGGTCAGAGCTCAGAGTACTGATACTGAAATAGCAGCACCCGAAGCTTCCAAGGTCGAGGAACCGGTTAAGACTGAGGCTAGCACACCTATCGTCGCAGCTACTGCTCCTCAACTCTAAATGGATTCCTATACGACACCATAGATAAGCCGAGTTATATACAAAATATAGCGCAAGCAAGATGGAGCGACCCGATTTTTCTAGTTTAAAGTACTCAAGTACACGGGTATTTGATTTCGAATTCGATACATTTATGGGATATAGTCAAATACCGATACCCTGAATACCATGGTAGAGATGGAGTGGAGGTGGATGTTGTAATGGCAGAAGATGCTGGTGGGATGGATAATCGAGATTCCCACTCACCATGATTACCCAAGCATGGTTGAGATACCGAATCAGGCTCGTCAGAACAGGATAATAACGTGTTATCATGTTTCCTTTGTATTTTCCTTGCTCTTTTATATTTACGTAGTCTCTTTCCTCGATGCTTTTTGGTGGATGATCTGATCTTTGGCTTTGCATTTCTGATGAGGTGTTTATATACGCTTTTGAAGTTATGGATGTGCACAGAGGTTGATGTTGCTTCTGATACTGGCTTAATTGTACGCGTTCGATATACCCCCTGATACCCTAGGTACACAGACTAGTTGTGGTACGGAGTGGAGTGGAGAGGAGTGGATGGGAGTGAGTTGTTTATAGGTGGGATTGCTAGATGGATGTCGTTTGTTTATAGGAATAAGAATGAGAATTGCATCTTTATTGCTGAAATGGAGTGTAATGGATTAAGAGTGAGATTTTGAATTTGTATGTGTGTGTGTGTGTGTTTGGACTTTGGTTGAGAGTGAGAGTGAGATTTGGGAAATTTAAGTAAGGTGATACTTAAGCTATTCTATCTCGAATAAGCTGGACTTGGACTACAAAGTATGGATTGATAATTTGATTTTTGAAACTTTTCGATAGGTACCTAAGTAGTTGATGTTTATTTCTTTTACCTAGCTTGTTGTTTTATTCTCATTACTTTGTACCTTTCTTGTTAATGAATTACTTTGTTCATCCTCTTTTACTTTGAGTTTATAGGTGTGTTGTGTGTGTGTTATAGGTGTGTTATAGGTGTATTATAGGTATGTTATAAGTGTGTTATAGGTATATTATAGGTGTGTTATAGGTATGTTATATATATATTATATTATATATATATGTTATAGGTGTGTTATATGTATATTGTTATTATGTTTGTTTTACAGAGTACCTTTTAGGTTGTTATTTTTAGTTTTTTGATGTGGTGGATGGTGGGTGGTGGGTTTATGGGTTTGGTTGGTTGGTTGGTTGGTTGGTTGATGGGGGTAGGGTGGAAGAGGATGGAAGAGGG
>NGKG01000004.1:2168227-2189937 GCA_002162505.1 Myriosclerotinia scirpicola | reverse complement strand
TGGGAGTGAGGGGATGGGAGTGGAGGGTTGGGAGTGAGGGGTTGAGAGTGGAGAGATTGAGGTGGAGGGTTGGCGTATATAGTTGAGGTGAATATGGGAGGTAGGGTGAATATGATGGAGTGAATATAATGGAGTGAATATAATGGAGTGAATATAATGGAGTGAATATAATGGGAGTGGATATAATAGAGTACCTAAATAGATATAGCTAGGGTAGATAGTTAAAGTGAATATAATAGGAGTGGATATGATAGGAGTGAATATAATAGAAATGAATATAGTTGAGAGTGAATATAATAGAAATGAATATAGTTGAGAGTGAATATAATAGGAATGAATATGGTGGGAGTGGTAGTTTAGTAACTTGGTCGTATGATATGGTATAATATAATATGTAAAAGTGAGGGAGTTAGTAATAGGGATGTTGGTGGTAATGGTGGTGGTTTGGGAGTGGTTTGGAAGTGGTTTGGGAGTGGTTTGGAAGTGGTTTGGAAGTGGTTTGGAAGTGGTTTGGAAGTGAGGTGTCGGGTGGTATGGTTGAGGGATTGAAGGGATAGGGTGAGATTGTGTAGTGTAGTGTGGTGTGGTGTGGTGTGGTGTGGTGTGGTGTGGTGTGGTGTGGTGTAGTGTAATGTAGGGTAAAGGTGTAATAATAGATGAAAGTATGGGATGAGAGGGATAGGATGAGAGGGATAGGATAAAGGTGTAATAAGAGATGAAATTATAGGATGAAAGTGTAGGATAAAGATGTAATAGATGAAAATATAGGATGAAAATATAGGATGAAAGTGTAAGATGAAAATGTAGAATAAAGGTGTAGAATGAAAGTATAAGATGAAAGTGTAGGATCAAAATGAGAATATGAATGTGAATTTGAATAAATAGAAAGGATAAATAAAATTAACGAGATAAATAAAAAAGGGATAGGATGAGAGGGATAGGATGAGAATGTTAGATTATACAGAACGAAAATGTAAGATAAAAGTGTAGTATGAAAATGTTAGACATTACAATGCAAAACATAAAGCAGGTTGAATTTGTTTTTGGCTTAGAAGTGATTTGAAAAATAAATTAATGCTCCTGAATTTATTTACATTCAATCCTTCCACTTTTCCGCAGCCGGAATTTTCTTCGTACTATTGACTTGGAATGCCCCGTCGACAACTATCAAACAACATGCCAAAAACTGATTACTATTGCGTTACCAATCTTATAAATCTCAAAGATGAGACTCAACAGAGTAAGGTATATATTGCGGGGTAGGCTTGGGAAGTCAATGCAGCCTGCAGGGCTTAGACTTTAAGAAAGGGGGTGAATTAAAGGGATAGCGTTGGCTTTAAGCGAGCTCAGCCGAGTCTTTTGGAAAATACCTAGCATCTAGAAGTATTTATATGCTTTTTGAGAAGATAATGCTATGGGTAAAGGTCTAGAAAAAGCATAGCTTAAAGCTTCAAGGTGATGAGCTTGGTTGTATTCGAGATGGTTTTGGTGGGTGTATAGTGTATGTGTGTGTAGAAAAGTTGGGGGTTGAAGGGAGAGAAGAGGAGGGAAGTAGAATGAGAAGTTGTGATATGAAAGATTTGAGATGAGATTAGATGGGATGGGATTGAATACTATGATTTGATGTAAATATCGATAGTGAGATTGCTTTGATGAATAGAATAGAACAATGATGAGATAATATATCGCGGATAAATGAGTTACGAAGATTTGGCGAATAGACCTTCAAATATTTATTTCTGATGTGGTTGTCCAGTTTGGTCCAAAGGCTTGGCGAGCGAGTATTCAGGTTCTGCTAGACACTTTACAGTAATGGATAGCGGATGAGCAACTGGTTGGTTTTAAATTGATAGTATTAGAAATGAGAAAGCGACGGAGGGCTTGAAAGCTTCTTTGGAAGGGGTTGAGGTTGCCCGAGGGAAGTTGGAGATGGAGATGGGGAGTAGAAAATGGAGAGTAGATATGAAGGAGATGTTGGAAAACTGGTGCACTATTGGGTGAATTAAGAAGGTGTCCAGGTGATCTTAAGAGTTAGTAGAGGTTTCAATATTCATCTTCAACGGAGCTCAACACCTAATTTTCAAACATTAGACTTGAATATCCTAAATAAAACAGGCAGGCGGCCTCGTAAGCTAGAGAATCAACGCCAAGTGAAGTACTGAAATTCACCAAGAGAGAATGATGTAGCCGAGATGCGGTTGGGTTGAGATTGGTGGGTGTGCGTATAGGGGAGTGTAAGACCCCGAATTATGTGGATAAGAGAGAGGTAAATAAGAAAGAGAAAGGGGAGGTGAGATTGACAATTATCAGCAGGCCATTGTCAAGGATTACGAACTCTTAGATGACCTGTTAAACATGTACCGGAAGATACAAGGGTGCTATCCAGAGCTCCTCTTCCAATAGTAGCCTTCGTTCTTGAATCGAACGATTGGGATAGGATGAGGGTGATGAGACGAATTGGGAAACCAATATAAGATAAGATCACACTCATATGATTGGACGAGGAGAAATTTCGATATACATCACAAGATAAGATGACATGAGATGATAGTTTTGGGATAGAATAGACGAAAATGATGGGATAGAATACCACAGATGCGATACAAATCGCGAGTTTTCGGTGTCTAAAACTTCAAATCTCAAGAACAGTGATTTTTATAATTGATGCGAATGCTGTGTGAATATGAACTGCGGCGATCACCTAAGGGGGCAATCGAATGACTGACAATTGGTTGTGGGTTTGAGAATGGGAAAACGAGTTCATGATGTATTTGGGGGGTGAGACTTGGGAGATGAGACTTGGGAGATGAGACTTAGGGGTTATGTAGGAATAGATCGGTGAAACTGGTGGAACTGTGAGATCTAAAAATGCGAATGTGAAGCTAACCAGATACTCATATATTGCGGACGGAGAGAGGCCGATTACATCAATCTATTGAGCATAATTTTATTTATCAATAAACTTAAAAGTCCACTAAAGAAAGTTTAGCAATCCAGCCCAAGCGTACTTGGCATCGCTTGGGGTTCTATAGAGAAAAAAGCGGAAAAAACCCAAGGTCAGAGGTGCTATAACTCAGAGCCATCCAACCCCAACTTACAAATTACAGATAAGAGACCAGATGACTATTGGATCTGCTAATGTCTATCGTGACAATTAGTCCTTCAAGACAAGAGGTGATGTTGACCTCTCTTGAGCCTGATCACCTCCTTGGTCTTGTGGATCGATCTTGATTAGACATGGTAGAAAAGATGACCAAGCTGATCAAAAATATTCATTGATATCCGGTCGTATTTGGGACATTATTCGCATAACGGAGAAATTTTAGGGCACTGAGGTTGTAGACAAGAAATTACTAGAACTATGGAGACACGCGCACAAGAGAACTTGGCGCATCTGCAAAGATGTAAGGTGACGTGATGGAATCGGACGATGAGGCTCATTCAAGAAATCTTCATCGCAGCGAGACGTTGACTTGCCAAATCAAAGAGGTTAAGTTGAGCCAAACCAATAACATCGTCAGCGGAGTTCGTTGCGTTATGCTATTTTCCAGGCTGATGTTCCAGTGGTAGTGGTCAAAAGTGGTCCTGCCAGAGCACTCAAGACACCGAACAGTGTATCGGGTATAACAAAAGTTCAAAAATCACTCTCGGTCAGAGTCCAGAATATGAATAGAGAAATATAAGCACGGAGAATCTAATTAATACCAAGTCAGTCAAAATAACTGTGCCGTGGGACTCTGTCCAACTGGGAGGGGCTACGAATCGACTCTCTGTCCCTGCAATCTGACAGCCCAAGTTTTTTGACAGGCTTGTATTTAATCTTTCATTTGGAGATGATTGAAACACCTTTTTCAGTGTTCTTGGGCGATGAGGACGAGGAGCAGCTCTTTTTAGAGGGTATTCGGACTCAAAGTTGATGTACAAATGTCAAATGACTGATTGACGTTGAGAATTTGTTATTGTCTTCGAACTATGAGGAACGAAATTCTTCATCTAGGATTCTGCAGAAACCTATTGTTGAAGGGCGTCAAGTGGTGCAGAGCGGCGCGGAGCGATGGAGTCATCTACGTGACCTATTCATCTCGAGTGACTAGGGCTGCAGTTGCTTTCTGCACCAAGAGACAGGTTTTCGCACATTTCACAGAGACCCCACATATAACAGCCTCTGTTCCTGTATGATCTTCTGAGTATTACACTTAACCTCGATGAGCAAAATTGATGCAATAGCTAGAAGTGGGTAAATTCTTTTGGATACCCTTGACGATTGTCTTACCTGATTTCGTAATTATGGTCATATTTGTATGCAAGGCTTGAGTAACTCCGGAGAGACTTCTTTATATACGATAACTAACGGGGTACATCTGACCCTTCAGTTAATTTCAAATCCTAACGCCTGAATCTTGACTCAATCAAAGTTTTAGCGTCGCATTGAAAAGGTTTGACAGATTTCACTCCCGAGCTCAAATACTCCATTATCTCTTTCAGACTTGTGGGTAAGCAATAAATGCTCTAAATCGGCCTTACCCTCGGGTGTTTGGAAGTCTGGAACCGGTATATGAGCAAAAGATGATATCGCCGCACCCGGCAAATGACCCAAGCTTGTCAGTTTGATATGCCGACATCGCTGCTGATATAGCTTCAGGTTCCTGGCAATTGAGAGCATCTAATGTCTGAACTTCATCAACTAACTCGAAAGTAATTCCACTATTGGTATGATCTTGGATATTCTGACCACGTTAGCGTTCTCAACGTATATATCTATTTTAAGCGAGCGAAGAAGCCCAGGATCACCAATCCCAGAAAGTTCCAAGATCTTTGGAGAATTCAAATTACCGGCTGCCAGCATAACCCCCTTCCCGGCTTGAAAAATGTGTTCGACACCTTTGGCGACAGCTTCGCCAGCTTCGTTATTGTGAAAAATCTTTTCAACTTGAGCTTCATTATGAGATGAAGATTTGGTCGATTTTCTGCTGGTGTAAGTTAAGTATTTTCCGATCAACTCAGCTCCTTGGTAGCACCATTGACCGTCGAATTGTTCACAAAACCACCAATCGATGATCCTATTTATGCATTTTTAGACATTTCGTAACCCAAGGTATTGGAAGTATCAACCAATGCTTTTCGCCGAGTATCTCCCTTTTCAGGAAATGATGTCTGAATAGGACCACCAGAGCTTGGGCTGGTCGACTATTTCAGGTGGGTTTAAACCTAGCTCCTGTTATACTTTGTCGCTTGGTATTGCAACAGTATGGCGTTTTTGCAGTAGGGCTCCAAGGAGTTCTATTCCCATCCTTGGCTTCCAAGCTCTTTCCAGGCGTCAACCCCAACCTCAAATGCAGCGATAAAAGCTTGCGCATTGAGAGCACTTGTAAGCCCTACTCAGTAGACATTGTGTCCAATGGGTATTGTCTAATCCTGACGCAAGCCCTGTTAGGTAAACAGTGCACCCCACTTCATGCTAACTATGACCTCTCTTACGGGTTTTACAGCATGGATTCGTGATTTTGCATTTGTATCTATCTCTAAATAGAGAATGACCCGCCCGACTATGCTAAAAGGAGCCTAAAATAACCTGAAAGTCCCACCAAAAACAAAAGCTTGTCGGACAAGTCGCGGGCATTGCTTGAGACAGACTTTTGGCTCAAAAGCCATCAACAGTTCTTTGCTCTCTCTTTCATATAGGTTGATAATTGCGAACTTGCTTGTAGATACGAAAGCTTCCGATTATGACCTTTGCAATTTGTAGAGGGTGGATGAATCCAAGATGCCTTTGATCCAAAGCCTCCATAGGTATGCAGAAGTCCAGGAAATACAAACACTAGCCATGAGGAGCATATCTTTGAGCATTGCAAACTAATATCGCAAACTCTTTCTTCTCCTAGATCGGAAGCTTCAGGAGGCAAGCGTAAAATGACAGTGATAGTTTGTGGGTGATAGCGAGTGATAAAAGTGGTAATGAAAGATAGAAACAAATATGAGATCGGATGAGTAAGATAGAATGCTATAATTCAGACTATACACTTCAAACTTGAATAACACCACTTTGAAATATCAATTTATTAGTGAGCGCTCGATGGTTCGAAGGTTGAAGAGGATCTACACAATTAATGGTTACAGGCGAGTAAATGGGCAGATCAAAGTTACAAGTTGAAAGAAGAAAAACAAAGCTTTTGCAAGCTTGCTGCTATGACTGAGACATCTATTACTGGCTATACTTATATACACATAGCTCTTCGTAGCAGACAAACTAGCTCTGCTGTTCATGCGAAGTGTTACTAGTGCGATTGGTGAATTATAACTGGGAATTTCAATTTTGGGGGATGACTGCGATCCGCTAATTATATACGACCGTGGATGGGATTGAGAAGAGCTTAGGAGAAAGGTTTAGGAGGGGGAGGGGTTAAGTGAATATATAACTGGGTTTGAGATGAGGTCTAAACAGCTGTAGAACCTCGGAAGCAGCATAAAACCCACATCGTTTGGGAAATATCTCAGCATTCAAGCAATATCAAAGCATTTCGAAGATAAGCTGCTTATAATAGCAAAGCTAACTGCAATTACCCCTTGCGACATCACTGCAGAGGCAAATGATTTCAATGAGGAGAGCGCGGAATGTTCTGGGTATATTTGATGGAATTATGAAGTGGGATGATGATAGTGAGGTGGCTTTTGGCGACAGCGAGAATACGAATCAATAATTGTAAGTTGAGGTGATAGAAGGATAACAAGCGACAAATTATGCTTGTAACTTAAAGGAGAGGGCGACAGGGATCTGGCTGGACGTTAACACTATGTTTTTTTTTCGGTTTTCTATTGCGTTATCTACTTCATTGCATATTGGGGACTGAGATGTATCTGATTCCCGCTTCCTTTATTTGGAGGTGCATCAAACATAATACAGTGGTTGCAATGGGCTTGCAGATTGTGACCTGTTGATCCAACAACAAAGGAAGAAAGGAACCTTGAAACACCATGACTCCATTAGCCATGGTAAATTGGTAGAAGATCAAAATGATATGCAGTTGAGGTGGTTAGTTTAAAGATTATATATAAAGATATTATTGAAAAGAAGGACAGTATCGGGGCGGTAAGTGAATATTATAGTGGGTGTATTGAGATGACTACAAACGGGAAGATGAGGAGAGTCAGGAGACCAGTATTGAATTAGAGATTATCCCACAAACCGAAGCTTCCAGGGAGCATAAAATACCCTCATTCAGTAAAGAAAATTACTATGCTTTCCTTCCGTCGTTAGAGCACGAACGAAGATGTGTGGTGCAGTGTGGTGTGTGTGGTGTGGTTTCGAGGATGTGACGAAGAATTTGTAGGCAGTCTGTAGATGTGCGTAAGGTGATGATATCTTTGATATGTGGTGAGCGAGAATGAAATCTCGATTGTCATTATATTTTGTTGGAGAGAAGAGATGTGAGACAATAGCGAAAGCTCAACTGTCTCTAAAGCCGGCATTCTTTTCTTCTAATTCCTGCAAAATTTGATGATATTTCGAAAATTGCTTAGAGAGAATTGTTGGATCCCCGACGAGCTGCCGACTAAA
This sequence comes from Myriosclerotinia scirpicola, assembly GCA_002162505.1. Taxonomy (NCBI): domain Eukaryota; kingdom Fungi; phylum Ascomycota; class Leotiomycetes; order Helotiales; family Sclerotiniaceae; genus Myriosclerotinia; species Myriosclerotinia scirpicola. The sequence continues at coordinate 2,182,382 of NGKG01000004.1, read as the reverse complement.
GAATGTTCCCCGGAACGATGTAGAAGATGCATTTGCACAAGTAGGTCCATATATTTATGTATATACATATTCAGCTAGTAAACTCAGGCTACCAGTAAGTTCCAATCATTCACTCATTTTATCATCTAGGGATGAGATTATTGTGCTTCATGCCCATCTACTAGCATAAGAGAATAGGAACGGGAAAGCCAGTCAGGAATGAATATGTGTATGAAGCTCCCAAGAATGAACGGAACCTTTTTTTTCCGTCAGTCCTCAGTCCTTCTCTTCCGTTTTACGAGCACCTTCTTTCTATATTATCTTTTCTTTCAAATTTCCCGTATGCTGAACATATAACGCGCTACACTGACATGTAGAAAAGGAAGGAAGGAAGGAAGGAAGGAAGGAAGGAGAAGTTCCTTGTCACATTTGAAGTCGTTCTTATGATGTTGGCCCTCTTTTGAAGACGAGCAAGACGAGCAAGAGAAGCTATATATAAAGATACCTACAGAGATGTATAACGAAAAAGAACGGGCTTGAGGGGTAACCAGTGAATACAATATGAGAAGAGCGCTTGAGAGTAGGGAATGGAGGGAGTGTAGTGAATTCCAGTGGAATAAACTGTAAATGAATAATAACGAACAAGTAGATGAGAGAAAGTGAGTGAGTCCTAGTGCTACAGACTAATAAGCCCAGTGCTAGTACGGCGATACATATTTTCATAAGCCTATGGATCACTCCCCCAAAAAGATAAAGAGAGAAAAAAAGAGTCACCACCAACTGATGGGCACTTGTCACTTGAGAATAACACACAAGGCTCCTTCTATATTCGAAGTTCTTGCCATTACAATTCAGAGGAGTCCGATAGAGCAAAATATCCTTCTCGAGCAGTGCCTCAAGTTTTCTATCTGCCAAGAATTGAAGAAGTCGCCGTCATTTAGTTTCAAGACCAGAGAATTTTCGATGTCAAATCCGAGTGCGCGCGCTCAGCTCGATGACAAATATATGAACCAGATTCAATAAGCTCCGAATATGTCTTCTGAAAAGTGTGATATACCTCTCTATAGCCCCAAGCTCAACAGAACAGAGCATACAAAAATGACCGAGGCGATTTAACGCCGGTTTACTAAAACCCAACCACCTGCAGCTTCAATAACCTTGGAACCCCGCTATTGTCAAATTCGCTTAAGCTTGCATGGTACTGCATAAATAGACAGCATCTTCTCGTACCTAGAAGTCCTCCACAGCGCATAGTCCAATACAAAGACATCACCCAGCACCTGTTTTGACAATACTACCCCAAGAGCAGCGTTAACACTAGTATCTTTTCCAGATTATCTTCATGAAAAATAAATAGTGTAAGATCTCAAGAGTTTAGATTCACCCGGTGAGACCTATTATCGCATTGTATATATAATATTTGGAAATGGCAACGGCAGGGGAAGTAAAATGACAGCAAGATAGGTTTACGACAACCTTACGATGAGAACAGAACCCCAACGCCACTTGAGGCAAGAGTCAGGCCGACAATGATTCACTCGCTCATACCGCATACACACACTTAATAGTTTCCAAGAGATGCGAAACCATCTACCTCTCTTCAAATATCTTCTCCCGAATGCTTTCTTTTCATGTCTTGGTCCCTACAAGACGCCATAGGGTATACAAATTTATAGAGAAATATTGAATTTCGAACGAGGAGAATTTCCTAAAGGGCTTGGAAACTAAGTGAATGACTATAAAGACGTAGTGGGTATATGGACTTTTGAGGGAGCAGTAGTAGTAGCAGTAGTAAATTCATAATCGCTTTGATCTAACTATAGCTTTTGAGAGGGCACAAGTAGCGAATAATGAGTCCATTTCCTACTCGCTCATCCACTTGACTCCCGATATACACCAGTCTAATGCCAATTGAAATGCAGCGAGATGACAACGGAAACAACAACGATCAAACCCCCAATATCAGGGTGTCACTTCGCTCTAAGAAAGTTTTATGTACCTCTCGAATTTAGGAAAGGTTCGGGGACTTCCCAAAGTTAATTTTGGGGGAAACTTTAGATTTGTAACCTAAAGCAAGTTATTGCGACTGTTGGAATGTTTGAGTAAAGATCAAAGAAGGAGAAGAATCAGAACGAAATGCCCCCATTAAACAGCGGTATGTGTGTCCATTCTTTAGATATGGGAGGAGATGGAACAGGACGTAGATAGGTAGGTAGGTATATCTCACTTCTACTTCCACGTTCACATTCATGTCCATATTCACATTCATGTCCACGTTCATGTTCACATCCATATCCATATACCTAGGTATGTATATGTATATACTATATACTATATACCTATACATTTGCACTTGCACTTGCACTTGCAAATCCTCAACCTCAACCTCGCATCCAAAAGGAAAAGTAAAAGGAAAAAAAAAAAACCATAGAAATACAACTCCCTTCCCCTCCCCTCTCATTCCATAAAACAAAACCAAACACCAAACACCAAACACCAAAACACCAAAACACCAAAACACCAAAACACCAAAACATCAAACCATCAAACCCCAAAACCCCAAAACCCCAAAACCCCAAAACCACGAAACCACAAAACCACATCAAAATCATCCCTCATTTATTCATCTCTATTTATAATTAACTAAAATATGCTATGGTATACACTATACACAACAACAACCAAGACACAATCCACTCACCCCTCCCCCTTNCCCCCCTCCTCCATTCTAACACCCACCCATCCATCCCATTTCCCCCTTTTCCATAATATTTCCATATTTCCATCACATGAATTCTCGAATCTAACATCCCTCAAGCATCCACGCATCCACTCTCTCCCTCTCAAGGATCAATTAAACTTAACTTCAAATAAACATCACCCTCTTTGCACGAGATACCGAGATACCATGAATCTTTTTTTGGCTAGCCACCAACAAAGCGACCATACAAAACTCCTTGTAAATGCTGGCATAAAAACTCCCCATTTTGCTGTTCGCTGATGTAGACGAAAAAAACTGTGCTGCGCCCATGTGTCGACGTGTTCTTGTGTATGCTTTCGACATTGGTTTTAATTGAGTCTGGTCGGCCTTGGCCCAAAGCATTCATTCATCATGCACCGATCCTCACAAATCCCTGAACATGTGTTTGATTTTCAATCCCCTCCATTACGTTTCCTCTTGAATTACCTCCAGTATTAACACCCTGCATATTAATTCCTCCATTTGCCAATCGGAAATTTGTCGTGTTGGACATCGTTGCTTCAGGTGCTCTTTGACCACCGGCATTAACATCCGTCATATCAACGAATGTATCATCTTCCTCCATATCTGCATCCCCATCTGCATCTTGATCGCTTCCTATATCCTGCGTATCCTCTTGTAATGGTTGACTTGTGATGGCCGTATTAAGTTGTGGTGGGTTCGACGGTAACCCGTCGTTCATATTACTTTCAAGTGGCTTTTGTGCAGCGAGGCCAGACTGTCCAGACCCACCTCTAGCTTGCTTCACGACCCCTTTCCAACGACAAATTGCTTGTTTCACTGCCGCATCGAGATGCACAGTTCGATCCATGAGTTGCAGACCGACACTTTTGTATGTCGTTCCCATTTTCCCTATTTCGGCCATGAGGCGTGAATCAATGGGGAGCGGTGAAGGTGGTTGTATCCGGAACTCCCTGGGTTGTTGAAATCGACTTAATTCTCCAACTTGTAGTTTGGCATGGGCGACTTCTTGTTGTAAAAGTTCCTTCTCTTTCTTTAACTTGGATATTTCCTCAGACTTCCGGCCAATACCACGAGCCATTTCAAGAGTCCAAAGCTCAGTCCTTTTATTTGGAGGTAACGAATTCCAGTGTCCAAACATTGAATGTAAGTGCTCGGAAATCCTAGCCTCCATACTTTGAGCATCTGCTTCCGCCTGTTGATGTAGTGCAGTCATATTCTCGAGGCCATTAAAATTTTCTGGTGGAGGATATGATAGATCATCTTGTGGGGCAGTCGTAGCGATGGACAGTGAGATGCGGTAGCGGTTGAACTCCGAGGAAAAGTGTTTTCTTAATGCTTGATATTGTAGTTCGTCTGGTGGGAGGATAGACCACGATGTAGAGTTCGGAATAGGGGTGGACGCGTAGAGGGTTGGCGGCGGTGGTAGACAGTGAAGGGTAAGAGCAGGAAAATCCAGACTGAAAGGATCATAATCAAAAATAGGGGGGCCGTCTACCCGTTGCCTGCGAGATGCGAAGTTAGATCTTAATCAATATTTGGTGGTTGGCATGAAACTTACTTGGCTGCTCGCAAACTCCCTAAGAGTTCCCTTAGTGCTAACATTGCCGCTTTTTCATTATCCAAAGATTCCATCATCTTTTGTTTCTGCTCAAATGTAGTTTTCGCAAGCATTTGTTTGCTGACAGATCTATTTCTGCCATCTAATCTTCTAACCCCATCTCTAGATTCATCGCCATCCCAACTTCGAGCAGGTTCACCGTTTCGTGGTTGAGGTATATTATTCATGACCCCCGTTGACTCCCACGTACCGCCATTTATAATCAAATTAGCTCTCCGATTACCTGGAATTTGGCCTGATACCCCCCGTGATATACACATCATATTCATAGCCGCCCCATCGTCTCTCCTTAAGCTTGGAGAGTCACTCCCTGCCATATCTGAATCATTATTAGGACTTCTCCTTTCCGACCCCCCCGGTGTACCTGCAGGTGTCGAATCTTCCCTTCTTGATGAAGAATTACGTGGCTGCCGCCTTGTAATACCTCCACGAAGCTTCCTAATCTCATCCACACTATGTATGCCATCTGCGGCCTTTGGGTTCTTCTCCTTTATGTATAGATCGAGATGACGACCGAGTGAGGAAGAAGTAAATGCTTGGTGACAGAATGGACAATTCTTATCTTTTGGTGCAGAATTCTTGCCACCATTTACTGAAAGGTCGGCACTAGAATTAGGGGTACCCATTTGCTCAGCCATATCGTCAATCGTTGCGCGCTGTACTTGCATACAGTATGAATTTGCTACCGCGTTGGTACATGTATATATGTATGTATGTATATTTTCCGGTATATCACTGGAGAGTTCTCTTTGTTTTGTTTTGTTCGATTTAAGTAATGCTTGAATAATATTGTGCCCGAAATACAAATACTCCTGCGAAGAAAGTGAAAAATACAAAAAGAGGTGAAAGGTACAGATTATAACGGTCAAAGAAGGAGCAGTGGGAACTGGATCTAAGGGGTTTGCAGCTCTGATTTTGTTCCTTATTAGAGAATATTTCGCTACTGTAAGTTACCTAGCAGGTCAACAAGGGTCGGTCGAGCCCATTCCGTTACCCGATAGTTTAATCCTTGGTGATCCGCAAATCATTGACAAACAAATCGATCATTGAGGGAGGGAGCTGGAGAAAGGAATCAAGGGAGAAGATAAAACATCAGGGAAAGAGAAGTGAAGTCATATATACCAAGAGGGAGAGGAAAGAGAGAAAGAAGATATACATACATACATACATACATACATACATACATACATACATACAGTACTAGCTTCAAAATGGGATCAATACACGCCATATCATATCACTCACTAAATAGTACCTATTACTCCTGTTGATCTGATGTTAGACGGAGCTGGAGTAATAATCAATCACTTGAATGATCCAGTAGTAGTAGCTATCTAACGTGATGAGTCTTGATTGGCTACATTTAACTCAATTAGGGTTTTTGTTGAAAAAGCATCACGGATTGATGATAATGAGGTGAGCGAGGCAAACATTGTCAACAACAATAATAAATTTTCTATTCTTGACTCTATTCTAGACTATAATCATATGATAAACATCAATCATAACTATTCCTTTCAAACGCCAAATATGAATGCCACTCTTACCCATCCACCCATCCACCCATCCACCAATGATGCTCATGAAAACCGTAAGATATGGATATCTAAATAGTCTTTGGTAAACCGAGAAAATGCCACCAGAAATGCCACGAAACCAAATGGAGAAATCATTGCAGCAATGGATCCTATGCAATGTTAGTGGAGTCATTTTAGAAAGGTTTGGTTGATGACAACTTACTCTGAAGTGTTTTTGTGAGTTGTTCTGCTTATTGTTTCTCCATTCAAATTTACGTCGCTCGTTATTCTCCACCTTTCTGGATCTTTTCTCCGCCGCCTGGACTTCTTTTCTCTTCTCAGCGGTGACACCAGCCATACCGAGGCCTCCATTGGCACGACTCATAAGAGCTCTTCCACGTTCTCTCTCATTGCGACGAACGACACGTTCATCTTCCTCTACTTCAGAATCGGAATTCTCAGCAGCCTCAATTGCACGTCGTTGTCTCTCCTCTGTTGATGGGTGATTGACCAAATTTTGACGATAATATTTTTGTAATGATCGATGTCCAGCGGTACGACCGGAGGGTAAGTGAAGCTCATAATCTGAATAAAATGCAGCATGGTTATGTTTATGGGCATGTGAATGCCATCCATCCTTGTTGTGGTGTGATCGAGGATCTGTATGTGAGTGATGAGGATGTTGATGAAGTTTCTCATACTGGTGAGTTCTCTCATCAAGCGGTACCGCTGTAAGATCTGCAGAATCCAAGGAAGATTCGGAGCTATCAGTTTCCCAACCATCACCGTTATCCATTTCTTCATCTCCTTCGGCATCAATTACAGTTTGACGCTTGAGTCCAAGTTTAACGCCCCCACTCTTTTGCTTTCCTGGTAATGCATCTTCCGAATCTGTTTCATCCTCGTCGTCGTCAGAATATGTGCCTCGGAAATCATAATATTCGCCAATCTCGAGTTGTTCATCCTCAGTAGCGTAACGAATTCTGCAGTGACGTTTATCTCTCATGTGTGTTTGAAGACCGAAAATCGATTGCTTGAGTTTGCCACAGCCTAGACATTCATGATCTACATAGATCTTCTCGTGAAGGAAAGCGATTAAACCTTCGAGGTCAACTAGGTACTCCTTTTCTGGAACGTACATGCCGTGTACACGTTCCATATGCGCGACATTAGTAGACGTATCAGCCGAATCCTCGTTACAAAATAAGCACCTGTTAGTAGAAATCTCTACAAGTGCATCCTCGTCATTTTCCATAACGTCATCCTCAGTAGCTGTAGCCGCCGCAGAACCTTCGGCATCTTCGAGGTTGGTCTTCTCAATAGTCTTCGAGACTTCTTCGATTTGCGCATCCGTTTCTTCATCTGCTGCCCCGTTTGTCTTCATAGGCTCTCCCAGTGAAAATGTTGAGCTCATCACTGAACTTGCGTCGTCCATATTTCCAGAACCAGCCATCGCGACCTTTGCTTTATGTTTCTGACTGGTAAGATGGTTTTGGTAGGCATTCTCACTGAAGTATGTTTTAGTACAGATCGTGCAAGACTTTTCGTATGCGGCTTTCGAAGCTGCTGCTGTGGAAGAAGCCTGGGCCTGTAAGACTTTCTCGGTGAAAACTTCGGAAGAAATTGGTGGTAAAGATGTAACACGACGCTTCAAGTTGTATCGACTAAACGGGTTATTAGTATATAAAGTTTGAAGGGAGTAGATAAACATACTGCCAATCACTGCGCATATGTCCTCGTTGTAAATCGCTATTTCTGAAGGCCACTTGACAAGTATTGCAAGTATAAGGATGGGAAGCATTAGTATCTGTTTGACCCGAAGGAGCAGAAGCCGAACTTCTGCTAGGTGTGATGGAAGACATTTCTAATGTTCAATGAATGGTAAACAAATAAATGGTTGTCTGTGACTGTGACTGTGACTGTGACTGTGACTGTGACTGTGACTGTGACTGTGTTGAAATGTTTTGTGGTGAGAGGTTGTATCTCTCTATGTAGTACTTCGTAGAGTAGAATGAATGATTGATAAGGCGTAGAATAATTTCACCCCGCTTGTTTAATTTTCGGATTTTTCCAAATTTTCGGGGTTTCCGGCAAGACCAAGCCCTGGATACCTAGGTACTAGTAGTACTCAGGTACTTTAGGTAGATATGTAGGTACGTAGGCGTAGAGGTAGGTAGAGGTGACAGGGACAGGGACAGGTACAGGTACTGGAATGGATTGTGATATAATTGTGATATATTATTGAGTCAAGTCAAGTCAAGTCAATACAAATTTCTATTTTTAATGTAATGTAACCTTTGACTAAGGTTATTTTCGACAACAGGAAAGGGAAGGAAGGTCTTTTGCAGTAGAAATGAGTTTGGTGGGGTTTTATCCTTTATCATTTCTTTCCTCAGTAAAATTAGGTAAGATTACGATAAAATTCAAAATTGATGAGTGAAATGAGTGATAGATACTGCGTCATATCGACGCTAAGCTGAGTCTAAAATGCTCTTGCCGCCCGCCGCCTTTAGTAATTAATGTTCCCAATGTTCCTACCGCTATTTTCTGCCAGTCTACCTGCTCAGGACGCTCCGTATACTATAATAAGAGCCATACTTTTTTGGTCAACATTTGTCAACAGCTACAATAATAATACGAGTAAAAAAGGAAATATTCATATTGTTCGTATTCCTGTTTGTTTCAACAGTGATACTTCGCAAAATTCATTTAACGGAATCCCTCTTTCTACCTCTCTCTCAATGTCATGACTCGAGATACACCAAGAGTTCAGGAAGAACGAGGCTTCAGCGGCGAAGATGATATTCTTAAAGCCTTGTGGGCTGCTGCTCCTTTCCCATACCTCCCTCACGATGCGCCAGATGAGTTAAAGAAAATCACAATAGATGTCGAAGATCCAAAGCAAATATATGTCATACACAATACAAGCAGGCGTCACCACTTTCAATTAATGGTAGAAAGGTAATGTTTGTTTACTACTGTGTCGCATGAGAACTCGAGGCTGATTTATTCTGTAGATACATTCGTCAACTTCGATATGGTTGTGATTCCACTATATGCCATACCCCAACCTGTTTTACTTGTCGCACACGCCTTTCCCTTGCCGCTGGTCGTCCAATAAGACCATATAATTCGACAAGCGCAAGAATTCTTGCTGTTCACTTGGCTAGCCAGGACAATCCCGAACGAGGTCTCTGTCGCAATCCTCTTGCAGATTCACCAATACAACTTAACAAGCATGTCAGGGTTATTGCACGAAGGAGTATATCTAGCTCTAAGAGAATTCAAGTCAGTGAAGGGGAAACTCTGAAAAGCAACACGTCAAATGCAGACAATAAAAAGCCCAGATCGGATCCTTCACGAACCAGCTCAGCTGCAGCGACCATTGATGATGTGAGCTTTAGGAACAACAATAAGGATGGACCGACTGAGAATAAGGAATCGAAAACTACCATCTTGGAGGAATATACCACAACAGACCACAAATCTTTCATTCAAAACATGTTTGGCACGGTAGCTTTCAAAATGGTAGAATGGCTAACACCAAGAAATCTGGAAGCACTAACAAAACCGAATGATAAAGCTTTAGATTCAAATGCCCATTGGTCACCATTGGCTCAATCAACACCAAGCGATGGCACCAACTCTCCGACACAGAAGGTAGACGGCTTGAGTGGGATAGAGACAGAACTACCAGGCAATACAAGCTCTCTACAAGCATCTCATCCTGAAGTTCCCGCTAAAGTTTCCGATGTTTCAGAGAGCTTGGATAGAAACGAAGGGATTGCTTGTAACGACATTACAGACATAAGTGCACGAAAGGAGATAAACTCGAAGCCGTCTCCAACTATGACTAGTGACACCAAGGCTGGCATCCAATCAAGTCCTAAAGCGCTGCCTAACGAAACGGCACATGTTGCAAGCTCAAAAACCCCCAAAAATCGAAGGAGGACAGACTCATACGATGCTCATATTTCTAAGGGAATCTTGAACCTTTCGACTTCACCAAGGGCAGCTGACACTGATAGTAGTTCACCTTTGTCTCGTCAATCTATTCACTCGAAACCTAAACCGACTCGACGTACTATGATAACCAGCCCGGTTCTCCATCTACCAGAGACTGATACTTCTTCGCCTACAACTCCTTGGACTGCTGCCACAATTAAGCCCCCAGTACCAACAGGACCCGAGTCCAACCTCAAACCCGATGTAGAAGTCAAGAAGGCAAACAAAAACTCATTGATTGATAACTTCCAGCCATGGTCATATTTGCCTGACGAAAAGCCACCACAAACCCTCTCATCACTACCTATTGACGTGATTAACCTGATTTGTGACATTTTGGAAAATGACAACACCTACGAGAAACACCAATTACATCCTGATCGCCTAGAAGATGATTTGAAGAGGCACCCAGTGAACAAGACACATCTACGTCGATTTAAAAATTCCGAAACTGGCTATCCAAAGTCAATGAAAAAACAATGGTGCCAATTCATCTATCAGAGTTTGTATTCTGTTCTGAGTAGGCCTGATTCTCTCATAAAATCTTTCACCGGTCAAAATGGACAGGTCTTTGACACACAGACTATCTGGTACTGTATGTTACGTATGACTCGAGTTGCACCGTCTGTTGTATTTGACAGCCTATGGATTGCCGCCGGCACACTTTTCAAGCCCCCGAAGCAATTAGAATGGGCCAAACAGTATCATGGTGGTAGCTCAAGCTCAGATCAATCGGTATCAAAAGCTGATGCTGCTCGAATAATAAACATTTGCTTTCATGCTCTAGTAGCTGCAGCACCCCTGTTGAAGGATCCAAGACAGCTAGCAAACATGTCTCGTATACGATCATATGGAATCGCTTTGCCTGGAAGGGAATCTTCCACCTCGGAATCGGCCAGATTATGTCTTCACTACGATGATGCATTTACAGATGAATTGGTACTAAGATTAGCTCGTCGAGTATTCTCTGCTGTTTCCACAAGACGCAGGTTTTCCGAGTTAATCCAGCTCCAACAAGATATCAAAGGCGATGAAAAGGAACAAGACGGTGTTTTGGATATCATTCTCGGCACTCTCAAATACCTCGATCTTGACACGTCACCTTTGCTCAACTTTACTGGTGCCGAACGAGATTTGCACGAAAAGAGGATCCCTACTTTAATACTCGATTGGGCACGAACAGTATTGCTGCAAGATTGGGACGGTAAAGCGGAAGTTCCTTCTGACGGGTCGTTCGGGGGAGCTTTGGAAACCATTGCGGCAATATGTATGACAATTCCTCCGATATACGCTTGAAAGTTAGCTAACAAAGAAATAGACAAGAACAGAAAATCGCTTTTACTAGGAGACATACATTTCCGAACAGAATACTTTTCCGATCGTCTAGATACTATCGCCATGCCTCTTGAGTGGTTGTCTTTCCAAGCAAATAAACGTACCGTACATTTACTCGATTACCCATATTTGTTCAACCCCTCAACGCTGGTCAGCTACTTCCGAGCCATCAATTACTCACGAATGAATCAATCGTTTGAAGAAGCAAAATCCATGTATGCCCTCGTTCGTACGCATGAGGGGCTAATGTCAAATGAAGGCCTCCGAATTAAACTTCGGAAACGCCTTCACACGGCAACATCAAGATACCTGGTTATTGTAGTTAGTCGAGAAAATCTACTTCAGGACGCTTTCAATGTGCTCTGGCGAAGAGAAGAGCGTGAGTTGATGCGACCATTAAAGGTATACTTAGGTGGAGATCAAGGAGAGGAAGGTTTAGACATGGGTGGAGTTCAGCAAGAGTTCTTTCGGATAGCCATGACAGAAGCTATTAACCCTGACTATGGGGTTTTTACAATTGATAGTACAACAAAAATGACTTGGTTTCAACCAGGATCGCCAGAGCCTTTATGGAAATTCCAGCTAATCGGAACAATCATGTCTTTGGCAGTCTACAATGGCATGACTCTACCGATTACCTTTCCAAAAGCATTTTATAGGAAATTACAGGGAGAAAGCATCACAGAACTTCACCATATCTCAGATGGGTGGCCCGAACTCGCCAAGGGTCTAACAGACCTACTCGAATGGGACGAAAGTAAAGGAGCCGTCGAAGACGTTTTCTGCAGGACATACGAATTCAGCCAATTTCAATTTGGAAAGCCAGTAAGCCGTGAAATGAGCACTTCATCTCAATGGCCCAAGTTCTCGGATGTTAACATGGGCGAAAATCTTGAGAATTTCAGCGAGACAGAAGCACCCCTTGTCACTAATGAAAATCGGAATAGCTACGTTAGTGATTACATTAATTGGCTGACCAACATATCTATTCAACCCCAATTCGAAGCCTTCAAGAAAGGATTCTTCGCTTGCCTCGAGCCACGCTCCCTTTCCCTTTTCGACGTCGACACTCTTCAATCACTCGTCGAAGGTGTGCAAGAAATAGACATAGTCGAAATGCAACGTGGCACTCAATACATTGGCTATGAGCCTGGAGATCGCGTCATCCAAGATTTCTGGTCGGTAGTCAAGGAATACGATTTGGAAAAGAAGAAAAAATTGTTGGAATTTACCACGGCGTCGGATAGGGTTCCTATGGGTGGTATGAGGAATTTTCATCTCAGGATTATGAGGAATGGTTCTGAAGAACATTTACCTGCTAGTTATACGTGTTTTCAGAATTTGCTGCTGCCGAATTATTCGAGTAGACAAATGTTGAAAGATAGGTTCGATATCGCGTTGGAACACGCTAGGGGTTTTGGGTTTAATTAAGGGGTGTTGAGAAGGGGGTGTTGGGAAGGGAGATTAGTTGGGGATGGGAATTTGTGTTATGTGCATACGGGAGTGTTGCCGTTGATCCATGGGATAATAACATGGACTTCGGCACCATCAAGCGAAGACTAGATGTCAAATGAGGATAGGAAGCTTTGGCCTTATGTGAGGAAGTCATGACTAAGGTCAGGCAGAGGTATTCTCAAACTCGGAAGAAACTTAGGTTATGATTGATACGACTACTAAATAATAAAATAGTAGTAAAGGGTGGTGAGGGAATGATATCGATTAGAATACCTTGCATTGATTGTATGGGGTATAGGATAGCGAGCGAATGGCGTATGTGGGTTATAACTCTTCTGTTTGCTGTTATTGAGTATGGCATAGCATTGTTAGGTAGTGTGATTAGCATGATTAGCATGATTAGCATGATTAGCGTGATTAGCGTGATTAGCATGATTAGCATGATGTCCTAGGAGTGAGGTTGAATGTTATGAGATTGTCTAATTGTCTGATTGTCTGATTGTCTGATTGTCTGATTGTCTGATTGTCTGATTGTCTGATTGTCTTAATTTTTTGAGTTGATTGCATATGTGAGAGATGAAATGTTTTTGTTTTTGTTTGTTTATATCTGAATGTGTTGAGTCTTGATATGGTTTGGTTTGGTTTGGGTGCGGTTGGTGATGATGGAAGATCTCGCTTGATGTTTTTAGGAGAGAGAGGGAGGGGGGGAAGGGGGATGGATGGAAAAGTTCTTTTTGTATAATATATAATAAGTGAAGCAATGATATTTTAGTCTTTAGAAGAATTCTGTTTTGAATAAGGGAACTAGATATTAGGTACTAGGTAGGTAGATACTTTCGGAGTAGAGATATTTTGAGGATTAATCGATTTGATATACGAAAATTTAAATGTTTATTATTTATTGATATTGATATAATCTTTTTGAGAGCTAATTTGTATAAGTATTGGAAAGTTCTAATATCAATTTTGATACTGTGTATCTCGAATTTTATATTTTATTCTTATATAAATAGGAAATAGGAAATAGTACTATTTTATAATATATCTTTAATCTATTTGCCTCGGCTGCAGGCTGCGGGTTGTGGATAGAGTACAGTCATGGACAACCAAACACATACAAAAAAATCTCAAAAAAAGAAATCAATTTTTTTTAATATCATAAAATAGCCCTAGTTTAGAAGAGCAATTTAAAGTAAAAATAAATTTAAACCTACATATAGTTAATTATTAATTGATTTTAATATAGATTTATATGTTTCAAAATATTTTAAGAAAAATGTCCGTGCGTTATACCTTATCTAACCTTATCAAGCCCTTATCTAACTGTATCAAACTATATAAAACCGTATCCAGCTACATTCAGCCACATTTAGCTACATTTAGCTACATTTAGCCACATTAACTATATAAACTATAAGTTTATTAAGCATGCCTCAGGCAGGTTTGATTTAGAAGTTTTTGTACTATACTATTATACTACTATACTACTATACTACTATACTATTATACTACTATACTACT